>CM046880.1:253691779-254259623 GCA_025667525.1 Glebionis coronaria
TAAGTCTTGCCGCCACATGTATGGGGATGCGCAAATGTAAACTTGTCTCATCCCCATTAATTTATGGGTACTCCTCGATTCTAGTTTCCTCGATTTGCGTGCCCTCGGGTCGTTTTACGAAAAAAGTTTTTATAAATTATGAATCAACGACACAAAACGAATCTAATGAAAATTGTTTCATAAAAAACGAAGTTCAAAAGCGTAAATACGTAAACCTAGGGTTCCCGGTTTAATCGTAAAAGACGCTAAATTATGCACGTAAGTCCTAATCTCTTCTCCTAATTGTGAGTTTATGAACCAACACAAATTAAAATTCCAAAATAATATTCGAGAATAAATTGATTTCCTGAAATGTCGGACTGTCACAAAAATGGTGTATGTAAACGTAAGCACGTAACGTAGAATTCTAATGTTTAGACGTAGTCGATGCTACTTTAAGACGTAAACCCTTATTTCTTCCCAAAAGTGAGTGAGTTCATAATATAACATTAAAATAATGATTTTAAATAATACTTGAGAATAAAATATCGACCATAAATTGACGGGTTGTCACAACAATTACCCCTAAAAAGGATCTTTGTCCTCAAAGATCGATTTATCTTACTGCTCGCTTCTTATAGAATCAAGACATGTGGGCATTTCCTCCCCATTCGGTCTTTTCTCTCAAGTGTAATTCATTACAATACGCGAGTTTCATCAAACATAACTAGAGGAATATGATCAGGCTTAAGTTGACTTACTTTCTCTATCCATGATGTCCACGGGTTTTTGATGAATGCAACTTTTCGCCGATCTAAAATTCATTAAGAAATAATCAGATTTTCACTTGATAGATATTTTATCAAGTTCGATATACGAAACGTAATTCACGCAGCCCTTGAAGTCCTAGGGTAGATCCAGCTTACATGCCTTTCAAACCAACTTTTTACATTATCTCAATGGTCCCATACAACGGGGACTTATTTCCCATGATCTTTCAGATCATCAATTCACTTTTCCATGTTGAAAATTTCTGGCATAACTTCGTTACCCATCCTGTACTTCAAGATCTACATTTCATATTCACATAACCTCATGCCCACTACTGGCAATCAATAATCAGATCCTAATTTCAACAATCATTTCAGGTCTCGCGGGTCGGGTATTTTGTAAGGTTAGGTTTGTCATCATAGGTAACCTAAACCTAAAGAACATGTCCAACTCATAATGGGTGTATGTCGGGTATCTTCATCCCAACTCTTGCCTATAGATGCTCTTATATTTAGATCCTCACAAGATTCAATCTCGATTCTAATACGATAATTATCAATGATAATCTCTCCAAAAGAAAACGATTATCCCGTTCATTACCAAAGGTCAATCATTTAAACATAAAACAAGACTTCTACTGTTTGTATTGTTACTTTACCTTGTCCCTTCGATTGGGGGTGGTAAACAGTACTCTCATCAAGATTCGTTCCTAATGACTTCTGAGGAAATCTCTAGAAATTTGATGCGAAGCGAGGATATTGATAGAGATGATCGATACAGGCACACTATGTTTACACAGCTCCTTTAAATACAAAAGAGTCAACTTCTTCATCGAGAATCTATCATTAACGGGAATGATATTAGCAGATTTGGGGGCCATAAATTCTTGTCGTCTTCCCGAGAATTACCTTCAAGTACCTGAGATAAAACATGTTAAAAAGGTCAGCAAAAACGCCGAGTGAATTCATACAGTTTAATAAAAACCATTAATATATCACCGGTATATAATTACTACCGAAATCATTTTTGTACGAATCTTTGTCGTAGGCTAGAAAATAGGTCAAAGACATTTTGTACGAATCTTTGTCGAAAAACATAATATAGGCTTTTGGCTTCAAAATCATTATACGAACCATTGTCGTAAAAACATCATACCATACGTTTTATAACGTTGTATAGAGTTAAATAAAAAACCGTTATATGAAAATGGTTATGTAAAACCAAAACTTGAACATAATATCTGTAATAAGAACTCGTATTGCTAGTCAGGCAATAGATTGATATTCAATGCGTATATCAGTATTTTTGTTATTGGGTTATTATAAGCCGCATGACATTGCTACCTTACTATAACAGACAACGGGTAGCTAACCCGTAATTCCTTTGCCCATCTAAAACATCGTGTCGTCACAATAATCACGCTTATAGAAATCTTCTCATACATAAATTTGCTTACCAATCAATGTGGCACGACGGGGATCAACCGTCAAGGCGCGAACTGGGGTGATCTTCCCTAAATAGTACTATTATATGCATAAGCGTCTACCAAATCCCGGTAGTTCACAATTCATGCTAATGGGACTTATAATGACATAGCCTAACTAATAATAATCCATCTCATTTCATTCATCGGGTCATATAATCATTCATCGGGTTATATAATCATTCGGGTCCATATCAATAATCAAATAATCGGGACAACTGGTGTCCTATTTTATTAAAACTAGCATGTTATCTCCCTCGTGAGTATATAAAACATTTCATAAAACATTAAAAGAGTGCGAGGCTATGAACTCACGTTGATTGGGAAAGGCGGGCTATCGGCGTTTTGGATGTACGGTACATGCTTCAATCACGGAAACCTAGACAAATAATACTCGGTCTTAGAATCTTGTCTAATGACTTTATAAAAATAATGGTTATTCATAGATGATGATATCATAAGTATGATGATGATCAAGTGGGATTTTGTCTCTTCATACAATTTTATAGTTGTTATGTGTTGGTAAATCTTAGACTAGTTACACTAGTTTCAACTTATTTATATATTAAGGCCCAATAAGCCCATTAAAAATCCAATACATTATATTAGCCCATTTATACTTTTAATACCAGGCATATACTCTTATGTTGGGCCCAAGTGGGTTAAGCCCATGAGTAAGTCCATTAGTGTTTAGCCACACTAGTTGGGCTAATGGTCCAATAAGGCTACTTTGGCCCGTTAATGTCCATAAGTTATAAAGCTCGAGTTTATCGGTTTTTACTTGTCAAATGTACTTACATATCATTGGATGAGTTATAAGAATTTTACATTAGACGGGTCCGACCGTCTATGTTTTATTTGGCGAAAACGTTAATCTTTCGGTTTTAGCCGAAAAGACGTAAAACTTATATATTGTTTTATAACTTTAGAAAACATTTGAATTTGTAATTTTATAAAAATGTCATACTTATTTATCATAGTATACAACTTATTTTATAAGTATTATCATAAGTTAGTGGGTTTTATATATGTATTTTATAATAATATTACTTGAGTGCTCATTTTAAATTATATACTTTTATTTCCAGATCTGATTATCAAAGTTACTTTCACCATTGTTGCCATATCTTGAGTTATACAAGGAGATATAAGCTCAAATTTGGGCAGCCCAAACTAAATGATATGTCATACAAATAACTCCATTTTAGCTACTGCTCAATCATCCTCTAAGTATCTCTAATAATTCGTCCAAAACAGACTATACAGATTTGAACCTTAGTAGTATTTTGATCATATATTGCTCATTTTATTGATTCCATTGAGTGGCCAACTCTCCAAATATGTAAAAATCATATATCTAACTGTATATTCAATAATCCAAGTCATTTTACCAAGTTGATGAGATGTCTTTTATACATGATCTCATCGTTCTTTTCGGGCTTTAAATGCATAAAAATGTCATAAAATACCCTATATATGCTTGCATTTGTTTACTTGTGTGTTTTAGGTATGGATATCGTGAAAAAGACAAAAGATCACAAGAAACAAGGAAAAATGGACACGAGAAACGAATCCGTACAAAGAACCGGGCCCTAGTTCATGAATTATACAAGATAAACCCTTGAAGACTTGAAGATGTACAAGATTGATCCTCAAAATATAAAGAAATGACATTTAAAACCCTTGTATAATCATAATTACAAGTTTGGTCCCTTAAGTTTGTAAAAATTACTAAATGGTCCTTCAACTTTGAAGAATTGGCAAGTTTAGTCCCTCAACTATTCTAAATTGTCAATAATGGTCCCTCATCAAGACAAAGATACAATGAAGACCTTTGAAGATCAAGAATGTCTAAGATCAGTCCCTCAAATATTCAAAATTGGCAAAACAAACCCTTGTAATCTTTTTGGAAAAGTTTTGTGCCAAAAGTATGAAAAGAGAAACTTAAATAACAAAGGAAATTAAGTTTCATGGCTGAAAAACATATTTTACAAACTTCACCAAAACACAAGGACCACACCTGCCATTTCCAATGTTCAAACAATACAAACACGCGCCAAACACTACCTCCCCACCTTTTTCGGATCAAACTTACCACTATTCACCCTTCTTCACCCCCAGAACTTACTCCACTTAAACAAAGGGTAAATTGCAATTACCTTGACCCACGCTTAATTCACACGCCCGGAAACACATCCCACACACAAAACCCTCAATCCCACTCACCATGTGACCCCATCATTCAAACCCGTCCACCTATCACATCAAACCTTAACCTCCACGGTATGCCACGTGGCCAAATTAACAGCCCACACTCCTTGCTTGGTTACAAAGCTAAAATGAACAGTCAGGATGCATTTGGACAGCTCAATATCAAAATTCGTCTAGAAGATTCAAGGGCATTTCAGGAACTTTATAGCTAGGGTTTTCTCTTGTAATCTCAGCCCTTGTGGCCTATATAAGGACTCCTCAACTTGTGAGAGAGCCTTGTTATAGTTTTACCTTTTAAACATTGTAATTCCTTTTTAAATTTTATAAAAGTTGGTATTTTGAAAAAATTGTAATTCCTTTTTATGTTTTTGAAAGTTGGTGTTGTTTAAGGGTAATTCTGAGTTCCATTTGATGTTATAAAGGTGTTTAGATCTTTTGGTTTGAACACGTTTATGTTCGGTAAGGTTTTCAAGTTTAAAAAAACTTGAAATCAGTCATCTGTTTTTGATATTTTACTTGTACTAATCCTTAACCAAAAGCCATAAGCTCTTACAAGCTTGTTGACACCGAGCTTGTGAAGAAGTTTGAGCCTTTGGTTGGGCTGTTTGTTGCTTGTGTTGAAAAAATCAAGTCTTTTGAGGTTCTACTTTGAACCATCAACCAAGGCATTCATCATCTCCTTTGTAGAAGTACCTTGGACTTGTTCTAGTTGTTGAACAAGGTCCAAGGAGCATTGTTGATCCTCCTAGGAAGTTGTGGAGGATAGGTATAGCCTCTTGTTAAGATTCCTCTAAAAAATCACATGTTATGGTCTGATTTACACTTTGCTATGTGATTTGTTGATTTTATGTTTGTGCTTTGTGTTTTATGGTTGGTATTTGTTAGTTGTCACCTAGTTGAGCTATTTGAACTATAAAATCAGTAGGTTGTTTGTAGAAATAAGAAGTTTCTTTGAAAAAGGGCTTATAAAAGGTTGTTTGGGATTATTGGTTCGTAAGGCCTTGTGGCCTTGTGTCCTTGGTTCTTAGGGTTTGGGAGGTCTAAGCAAGTCATATACAATAGCCACTGGTTAAGTTTCTAAAGGATTGGAAAAAGGATTTCAAGTTTTGGAAAAATCTGAAAAAAGTGGTTTGAAGTTGGTCAAACACATCAGATCCAATAAAACCTTTGTTTGTTGAATCTAAGGTCTGAAATCAGGTTTGGGAAGAGTTGAGGTGATAAGCTATCTGTGCATTATCTGTTTGCTGAATTTGGTGGCTTATTGAAGGTGCTAGAGCTTATCAAAGTTGGCTGAAGTGGTCATTTGCATCAGCAAAGTGACCACCTCATTTTGGACTTGCATTTGTGATTCTAGTTTATGCCTTGTTGATTTGTTGCTTGGAACTTGATATTGTGCTGCTTGTGAGTGATTTTTGCTATTTGGTGTGCCTTATTGCTGGCTTATAAGTTAACTGGCTTATTAAGCCCTTTTTCCCAAAATCAGTCATCATTTTGTCAACTGACCACTTGATTCACAAGGACTCATCCTTGAGTTCTTCATAAAAGTTGCTTATAACAAGCCTATAAACCATCCCTGATCATTTGGTGAATTTTAGAGCACTTTGACTTTTGGTCAAATAAGCACTTTTTGGCTTATTTTTGAGAACTGCTTATTGGTACATGCAACAACTTGGCTTTTGTAATAGGTGTCATTTTTCTCAGCTTAATAACAAGTCTGGAAGGTTAAAATTCTTTTGGTTAAGCTTTTGCTAGAAAACTAGCTTATTTGGCATTTTCAGCCAGCTTATTTACTTCTACAGCTTATTCTACTTGGCTTTTTGTGATTTTTATGTTTGATTATTCTTAGTTAAGCTATTTGTGATCTTTTGCAACAAGCCAGAGCTTTTGAAACAGCCTAGAACTCTAACCCGACTATTTTGTCTTTTAGTGAAAATCTTCTTTGCTTATTTCTGGCTTATCGAGTGTGCTTTTTCAAAATTTCTTTTCACAGATCTCTTAGGTATCTCAAAAAAAGGTTGTGTGTTTAAGAAGAGCTTATGGCATTGGCTTATTGCTTAATGGGCTTATTGGCCCAATAAGAATAAGCTGTTGACTATTTAAGCTGTGATAAGCTCAAAATCAGCTTTTGGGCCTTTAGACTTTTGTTTTTAGAATTGAATTTTGAGTCAGATTGGGCATTTTCAAGTCATATGGGCCAGGTTTGACTTTTTGGGCCCAAAAGCCCATTAGGGATATTTTGGTAATTTCACTTTAATTTTCTGATTACTTAGGTTAAAATAAACTAGTTCGCAAGTTTTTATAATTTTTTATAATTTTTGGATTTTTAATATTATTTTATTATTAAATTTCAAATTTCATATTTTTACACTTTTTATATTTTCTTAGCTTTAATACATTAAAATAGGATTTTTTTCAATTCTTAGATTAATTTTATCATCATTTTCCTAATTTTTATAATTATTCTAAGTTTAAATAGTTTTTAAATCATTTTAAATAGTTTTAGTTAGTTTAAAATTTTATAAAAATAGTTTTTAATCTTTTTAGGTCATTTTAGAGGTTTATCAAGTGAAAATTTTTTATTTGGGTGTTTTGATAATTAATTTGATTTTTAGGGCTTTAATTAGCATTTAAAAATTAATATTTAATTAATTAAAAGGTTTGAAAAAGTTTTGATCATTTGTAAACTCTTAGTTTATTTAATTTGATTTTTAGTATCTTTTTGGGAATTTTTAGAATTAATTTTTATTTTTTCTCTTTTTACGGTTCTACGTTTAGTCGTCATAGTAATTAATTTCACGTCTTCGTCATTCTATTTTCTCATCCCCTTCTCTCAAATATTAATCTCAAATCTTGTCACATATTAGTCACACACATATACCTCCTTGGGAAACGAACTTTCACATCATAAGGGTCATTAGTGTTTGATTTTCCTAAATCATCGCTTAATACTTACCGCTCATTTACTCTCTTTTGTTTTCCTAAACAAGAGGTGTAATTTACCACAATCATTTTAGCGCCGCTGTCGGGGAGGTGTGTCGTGATTAATTTGTCTTGTTGTTTTTAAGATTAACCAAAAATAGTATTTGTATTAGTAGAAATCTACTAATACGTATTATTGGTTTTTTTGTTTTTCTTGTGAAATTATTATTACTATATTGTATTAAGTATCACAAAAAATACAAAATATCTCCAAAAGTGTGCAAACACAACCTTAATTGGGATTTGATCTCCTAATTATTGTATTCGAATCTTAAAAAAGAAAAAGGCAAAAATAGATAAATACTTTCGTGAACCTCGATTTTGAAAACTACAAACTATAAGGTGGGTATAAGGCGGGTATTATAAAATATACCCTAAGGAAAAAGGCTCCTAAGTACTTCGCGCCGCCTCGTTTCCCCGCTTGCTTGTGAGTATTTTGAGATTGAAGGCTAATCGAAGGTTTTGCCGCCCAAAGTATTATTACGTATCATATATATTTGCTTGGTTTTCTTTGTCATTAAACCCTCTTGAACAATTTAGTTTTCACCAAAGTTCTAAAGTCATTCGAAGGCGTTCACTCCACGTGATCGTTTTCATTCTTGTGAGGCTTCTTTAATCAAGAGTTTGATTCGAAGAGAGATTTGGTAGATTGTTGTCTACAAAGATACACAAAATCCAAAAAAAAATTAAAAACAATCAAAAACTCAAAAAAAATTGAAAATTCACAAAAACACCCAAAAAGAATCTTCTTTGCTCACCTCCCATTCTTTGTGAAGGTTATGCAAACTCGTAATCAAGCAAAACGAGCTCGTAAACGTCGTCAAATTCAAGGAAATCAAGAGCCGTTGATTGAGAAACAAACTCCAATTGTTGAACCTATTATAGAACAAGAAGTCGTCATGGATAATCGTACTATGATGGAGTTGCTTCAAGCACCCACCGAGGGTTTTGGAGAAGCTATTGTGATTCCCGCCATCCTTGCAGAGAATTTCGAGATTAAGACGGGTTTAATGTCGATGTTGCAAGCAAATAAGTTTAGAGTTCATGAGAAAGACAACCCGCATTACCACATAAGGAATTTTAATCGTCTCACCGCAACTAGCAAGTTTAAGGATGTTCCACATGACGCCATTAAGATGATGTTGTTTCCATACTCGTTAGACGGACCCGCTAAAATTTGGCTCGAGAAAGAACCGCCAAATTCGATTTTGACATGGGGTGATCTCGTTTCTAAGTTTGTGAACCAATTTTTTCCACCATCTAAGACAACACATTTGAAAAATGAGATTTCAAGGTTTACACAACGTAATAATGAGAGTTTTTCAATGGCATGGGAACGATTTAAGGAAATGTTACCTGAATGTCCACACCATGATTTTTCGGAATTGCATCAAATAGATACTTTCTATAATGGGCTTAATGATCATGAACGAGATTATTTGAATGCCGCCGCGGGTGGTAATTTTTTGTGCAAAACGACTGTTGGGAATAAAATGTAGCCAGTACACTTGGACGCTGACAAGAAGAAAACAAGCGTTGATAAGAAGAAAACAAACGTTGACAGATCAAGTATTGACAGGAAGAAGTCAAGCGTTGATAGGTTGAAGACAAGCACTGATAGAAAGATATGGTCTACGCGTATTATGTTTCTAGTAAAGATAGGATCAACAATGTATTTTCTATAATTATCTTTACCTAGAATAGCTGATACGTAGACTCTTGTACAAGGCTTATTATGTCTATAAAAGAAGACCTTTAGGTTATGTTTCATATAAGTTTTTCATACGTTTAACACTTTCAGTGTAAGCAAGTTCGTTATTATCAATCAAGTGAAAGTTTGTTTTACAACTGTTTGTGTGTTCTTGTTTAAGTATTAATTCCGCATAATACTTGAATTGTTTTATACACAACAAAGTTTCTTTACGTGTTTAACTTGATCTAATCTCTTTTACACAAGCTAAATCGATCTAAGTTTAGGATCAACAAGTGGTATCAGAGCTTGTTGAGAAACTTTGATCTAAAAGAACACAAGAACCCTAAACTGCCAAAAACCCTAATTTTCACAAAACCCTAAAAACATCATGTCTACTCCAGAAGTAACCTCCTCTTCCTCCTCAAACCACAACATCAAGATTCCCATGCTAGATCCAAACAATTTTGAGCTATGGAAGTTCAACTTTGAGCAATATCTGCAAATCCATGACTACACTCTCTGGGAAATTATTGAATATGGAAACACATTCAATAAAGCTCAAAAGATTGCAGATGCCATTGCAACAAGAACAGCTGTTCAAGGATGCTCTGAAGCAGATAGAAAAGAAAAACCTGAAGATGGTAGAGCTGTGTCTGCTGAGGACATAGCAAAGAGAAGGGTTGATATGAAAACCCTAAGCATTCTGTAACTCTCTTTGGGACAAGAAAATCATCACAAATACATAGGTTATGAGTCTATAAAAGACCTTTGGGCAGCCCTTGAAGTTTCCTATGGTGGTAATGTTGACACTGTGGAAGAGAAAAAGAAGCAACTCTTACATGAGTATGCTGTTTTTAAGGCTCAACCTAATGAGAAGCTAAGTAGTGTGAGAAGCAGACTTCTTGACATTACAAGCAAGATGTTCTTCATGGGGACAGTAATTGGTGATGTTGACATTATTGCCACTTTTCTTAAAAGCCTTGGTGATGCATGGAAGATTGAGGCAAGATCTATAATTGCCAACAACACTCACTAAAGTTCTACTTTTGATGATGTTGACAACAAACTGAGGCAGTTGGAGAATGAAACTCTTTTGGATCATGGAAGTAAGTCTACCAATGGAAACATGGCCTTCTTCTCACATAGTGAAGGTCAATTTGATCAGAAGGATTCATACATGCACCCAGTTACAGGATCAACATGTGTCAACGCTGGATCATATCCTGTCAACGCCTCACATTCAGACGCTGACACATACAAAATTGACTCACCAAGATTTAAGCCTGCTGGTATTGATTTGGATACTGTGTGTGCATACATTGCTTCATTGCCCAATGGTTCAGTGATTACATATGAGGACCTTGAGCAAATCAGTGATGAGCATTTGGAGGAGATGGATATTAAGTGGAATATGGCTCTTGCAAGTATAAGAGCAAACAGATGGAATAGAAGATTCAAGAAGAAGAATAATTTTAATGCAAAGGACACTGCTGGATTTGATAAATCCAAGGTTGAGTGTTACAATTGTCATCGTATGGGGAACTTTATGAGAGAATGCAGATCTCCAAGAAGATCTGATGCTGGAAAACCCTCAAGCCAAATTGTTAAGGCTCGAGATCCTAAGGCCATGGTGGCAATGCAAGAAATTGATGGTATTGAATGGGACTGAAGCTATTTGGCTAAGGATGAGGAAGAGGATAAAGCTTTGGTCGCTGAGATAGAAGAAGAAGAGCATGTTCAATATGCTCTCATGGCACACTCCTCATCTTCATCAGACAATGAGGTATATGATGATGCTTTTTGTAGTAAGGGTTGTCGTTTAAATACTGAAAGACTCAACAAAGAGGTTTTAAGATTGTCAACAGATGTGAGTAATGAGAGGTGCAAGTTGTCTAACTATCGACTTGCACTTACTCAAACTGAAAAGACTGTAGCTGAGTATAAAAAAATGGATTTTGACCTAAAAGATAAAATAAATATCTTAAAACATGATTTAAATGCTAGTATTGATATTAGAAACATCATGGAGAGGGTCAATGCTGAATTACAGGCTAAGTTAGATGAGGCTATCAAGAATAAGGATAATGTAGACCTTAAAATTTCAGAGATTTGATAAGGCCTCACAAACCCTAGGAGAATGTGTTAGTAAACAAAGGGATTCTAGGGATATGACTGGGATTGGGATGAAAGAGTATGCTGGTGTTCCACTACCAGCTGGGGACTTCTATGGTGTCCAAAGAAAGGACTTATCTTGGAATGGTTTTCCAGAAATCCAAGAAGAGGAATTTATTCCTCCACCAAGAGTCCTTACCCAGTAGAAGAATATAGGCAAAAGTTGACTGATTTGGATGACTAGAAGAAAGCCAACCCTACCTTGTTCGTTAAGGGTGGCATACTTAGTGATAGCCCAAATAAGTCTACCCCTATCAAAGTAACAAACCCAATCACTGGAAAGACTGTTGACCTTGGCTCAAACGTTGTTAGAAAACCTAGCATTAAATATGCAGAAATGTATAGGAATACTAGGTCACCAAAAAGCAAAGTTAGTGATAATGGAACAGGTTTCTTTTCTTCTAGACCTAGAGTTATGTCTAGAAAAGCCTGTTATACTTGTGGTAGCTTCTCACATTAGCCTTTAAGTGTGTCAACGCTTCCAAGGTCAACGCTGACAAAAGGTCAAACACTGTCAGACCCAAAACTTTTGTAGAGCAAAGTCCACAAGTTGTTAGACCAACCCTATTCTTTACTAAAGGGTCTAACACTTATGGACAAAGACCTTTTCAAAAGACCAATACATGGTCTAATAGGCAATGGGTTCCTGTAGCAAACCCTAGGTTCAACGCTGATAAGGGTAATTTCAGCGTTGACAAGACCAAATCAAACGCTGACAGACCAAATAATGGTAAATATTTGCAACCATAGGGAAAGGGGTCTAAAGCTTCTTCTAGCTTGACATGGAGACCTAAGCAAGATCAAAACCCTAATTCTAATGGGATTTCTATGACCTGTAACAGATTTGATTATATTTCAAAGGTCATCACAAAACTAATTGGGGTTCACTGGGTGTTCAATCCAAAAAGGGATGAACAAGGGGTTGTTATGAGGACTAAGTCTGTTCTTGTTGAACAACCAAATGAATCCAAGTCTACTCAGGCTTGGGTTCCCAAAGAATACTAATTTGTTTTCTTTATGTGTAGGGCATTCAAAAACAGGTTAATGATTATGGCTATTGGGATAGTGGATGCTCTAGGCACATGACTAGGAAGGAAGATTATCTCACAAACTTCACTCCCATTAAGGATGGTGATAAAGTTTACTTTGGAGGTGGATATGGAACTATCACAGGCAAAGGAACTCTTCTCACCAACAATTTACATTTTGAAAACGTGTTTTTGGTAAAAGAACTTGACTATAATCTTTTTAGTGTATCACAAGTTTGTGATAAAAAAATAAGGTTCTTTTCACTGATACTGAATGCTTGGTGTTGAGCAAGGATTTTAAAATGCAGATGAGAAATTTATTGATTATAGGACACCTAGGCATAAGGACATTTATAATGTGAATCTTAATGGTATTAGGATGAAAAATAACTTGTCATGTCTTTATGCTAAAGCTTCAGTTGATGAGAGTAATCTATGGCATAGGAGACTAGGGCACATTAACTTTAAAAACATAAACAGACTTGTGAGACATGGTTTGGTTGATGGTTTGCCTGAAAAGGCTTTCCACAATGACCACTCTTGTGTTGCATGCCTTAAAGGCAAACAGCACAAGGTCTCATTTAAGTCTAAACAGGTGCACTCTAGTTCTAAACCACTTCACTTGCTGCATATGGACCTGTTTGGTCTAACTAATATAGAAAGCTTGAATGGTAAATCTTACTGCTTTGTCATCACTGATGATTTTTCTAGGTTTACTTGGACTTTCTTTTTAGCCATGAAAAGTGACACTGTTGATACTTTAATTAACTTTATTAACCTAATTGAAAAGAAGCCTGGTAATGAAGTTAAAATGCTTAGAAGTGATAATGGTGGTGAGTTTAGAAATAAGATGTTGGATGATTTTTGTGCCAAGAAAGGGTTACTAGACAGTTTAGTGTTGCCAGAACCCCACAGCAAAATGGGGTTACTGAGAGAAAGAATAGAACCCTAATTGAAGCAGCCAGGACTATGTTGGCTGATACTCACTTTCCCATTGCTTTTTGGGCTGAGGCTGTGAATACAGCTTGTTATGTTCAGAATAGAGCGTTAGTCAACAAGATTCATAACAAAACACCTTATGAGTTAATTTGGGGAAGAAAACCTGATATTGGTTTTCTTATACCTTTTGGTTGTCATGTAGTTGTACTAGATACTAGTGATGCCTTAGGTAAATTTAGTGCTAAAGGTGATGAAGGCTACTTCATGGGTTATTCAGTGTAGAGCAAGGGATGTAGGGTTTACCTTAAGAAGGAAAAATGTATACTTGAAAAAGTACATGTTAGGTTTTTAGAGAGTAAACCTAGTGATCCTGAAAGTGGTCCAAATTGGGTTTTTGACTTGGAACCTCTATCTAGGACTTTGAACTATATGCCTGTTACTAATCCAAACATTGTGAAGGTAACTTCAAGTGTTGTGGAAGAACTAGTTGTTGATGTTTCAGGTACACAGGTTAATGAAGAGGTTGGATCACAAGCAGACAAGTCATCTCCCATACTTGAGTATGTCACTATTCCCATATGGACAAATGCTTTTGCTGCTGCTGCTGCTACTGGAAAGGAAAATGGTGGTCCCCAAGTATCACCAGTTAACAACATGCATGGTCTTTCATGCGCTGACAAAGGAAAATCTGGCGCTGACAAGACAACTTCAGGCGTTGATGGCTCAAACGTTGACAACTCTAGTTCAGGCGTTGATGGCCCAAACACTGACAACCTTGGTTCAGGCGTTGACAACTCTTTTGACCATATCTTTTCTTCCAATTTTGAACAAGGTGAACCTTCAAGCAGAAATGGAGAGGTTCATATAGATATTGATGGAAGAGAGTCTGAAGAAGATATTGGTAACTTGGATGATGAGATTGAAGACAACAGACTTTTTGAGGGAGGAGTTCTTACTTCTACAATGAAGGATCACCCCTCTTCTCTAATTATTGGAGATGTGATGTCTCCTGTTCAAACTAGAAGATCTCATCAGAATCTTGGAGGATTTATTGCCAATATACACAAGAAGGTTGATACCCCTCTTGTTCAAGCATGTCTGTTTGCCTCTTTTCTGTCACAACAGGAACCCAAGAAGATTTTTGATATTCTCAAAGAACCAAGTTGGGTGGAAGCAATGTAGGATGAGGTTCACCAATTTGTTATTCAGGATGTTTGGGAGTTGGTTGATTGTCCCAGATATGTCAGACCTATTGGGACAAGATGGGTTCTTAGAAACAAGAAAGATGAAAGAGGCATTGTGGTCAGAAAAAGGCACGTTTAGTGGCTCAAAGATATACACAAGAGGAAGGGATAGACTATGAGGAGGTCTTTGCACTAGTTGCAAGGATTGAGGCTATAAGAATATTTCTAGCCTATGCTTCCTGCATGGGCTTTACTGTCTATCAAATAGATGTGAAGAGTGCTTTCCTTTATGGCACAATTGTTGAGGAGGTTTATGTAATGCATCCTCCTGGTTTTGAAGATCCAGAGCATCCAGACAAGGTGTATAGAGTCAGAAAGCTATGTATAGACTTCATCAAGCCCCAAGAGCATGGTATGGCACATTGTCCACCTATCTGGTGGAAAATGGATTTATAAGGGCACCATAGACCAGACCTTATTTACAAAGAAGACTGGTAAGGATGTCTTACTTGTTTAGGTTTATGTGGATGATATCATCTTTGGTTCATCAAACCCAAAGATGAGTAAAGACTTTTCCAGGCTTATGACAGACAAATTCAAGATGAGTGCAATGGGGGAGATGAACTTCTTTCTAGGGTTACAAGTTCATTAGAAAGAAGATGGTATCTTCATCTCTCAGGATAAATATGTAGAAGAAATCTTGAAGAAGTTTGCTTTTCTCCACATGAAAAGTGGGCTAGTACTCCTATGGATAGAGAACACCCTTGGGGAAAAGTTGGAGATGGAAAAGATGTGGATGTCAAGCACTATAGATCAATGATTGGTTCGTTGATGTATCTCACAGCCTCAAGACCTGACATTATGTTTGCTTTGTGTGCATGTGCATGCCATCAAGTGACTCCCAAAGAGTGTCATCTTCATGTTGTCAAGAGAATCTTTAGGTACCTTAGATGTTATCCAGATCTGGGATTATGGTATCCAAAAGATTCACCATTGGAGCTTATTGCATATTCAGACAGTGACTATGGTGGTGATAAATTTGATAGAAAATCCACAATTGGTGGATGTCAGTTTCTTGGGAGTAGGTTGATATCTTGGCAATGCAAGAAACAAACAGTGGTGGCTAATTCTACAACTGAAGTAGAGTATGTAGCTGTAGCTGCTTGTTGTTGACAAGTCTTATAGATTCAGAACCAGCTGTTGGATTATGGGTATAATTTCATGCATACCAAGATTTGTGTAGACAATAACAGTACTTTATGCATTATTAAAAATCCGGTACATCATTCTAAAACAAAACACATAGAAATTAGACATCATTTTATAAGAGATTGTTTTGAAAAGGGTTTAATACAACCAGATACGGTTGACACAGAAGAAAATGTGTCTGATTTATTAACTAAACCTTTTGATACTGGAAGGTTTCAATACTTGGTAACAAGTATTGGAATGATCAATCTCACATAATATGTGTTTTGGGTTCTTAGTGTAAAAGTATATACAGGATATGCATTGTTATTGGTCTTTTTGAAAAGTTATATTTTCCACTATATTTGTCTAACGTTGACAAAGGTTATCTTAACGCTGATAAGTGTTATCGTGACGTTGTCAGCAACATGTTAGTTTTGTGGTTTTTGATCTAAATGTGTAGGTGGTGTTAGCATTGTACCATTGGATACAGAGTTTCTTATGGATCCTTGGAGAATCATTGGAGCATGTTTCAATTTATGGATGATGGTTGGAATATTTTTATTCCTATCTTGACATAAATTTTTATTTACATGCATATTATTTGGCAACTTGTGTATCACTGTTTAAGGGGAGGTTTTAGGAACCTTTAGGAATTTTGGGTATTCTTATAATACTCTTATCACAATTCTAGATTGTGTCCACAGGTGAGTATGAGTTAGTTTACTAAA
This sequence comes from Glebionis coronaria, assembly GCA_025667525.1. NCBI lineage: Eukaryota > Viridiplantae > Streptophyta > Magnoliopsida > Asterales > Asteraceae > Glebionis > Glebionis coronaria. The sequence goes on from CM046880.1 coordinate 253,708,138, forward strand.
TCATGATGAACTGTAGCATGCAAAGTTGACATACTATGCATGCTGCAAGACGTTTTTGGCCTAGAATTGGATGTGGTCTGTTGGGAGACTTGGGAATGATTTATAATGGGTTTACCTGGGAGTTACAAGGAATTTTATGAGATAACTTAATTGTTAAGAATTTTGGTTAGCAAGGGACACTAGAGGACTGTTATGTCTATCTTGCATAAGCAAGTGTGAATAACTGGACAGTGCTTGCCGCCCTATAATAATTATCAATTTATAAGTTATCTTCACTAGGGTAAATTACTTTGTTAAGGTCCTTTTTCATTTTTATTACTTTTATTTTTGGACGCTGACAAATATTTTTCCAGGCATTGTTATGACCAATTTAGACGCTGACATGGCTTTGGCAAACGTTGACAAGAATATAGCCGTTGGGCGTTGATGGGTTATTTTTGACCGTTGACACTCATTGGGACCTACCCAGTTGTTATTTTTGACGAATTTTTGGGCCGTAATTTTGGGAGTAGATAACTTTTAATTAATGCACAAGATAACTTATTTTCTTTTCAATATTTTCATCATTATATTTTGAAAATACTTGCCTCATTTTTTACCAATCACATGTGCCTATCTCTCCTATATATTTGGCTCCTATTTTTAAACAGGGTACCTCATATTCTTGTCTAACACTTTTTCTCCTATAACTCATCTTTCATCAATCTTTAACAAACAGCTTTCTTCAACAATGGCACCAAAGTTTAAACCAAGTGACTTGGTATTGGGATTCAGAAGTCAGCACAACATGATTGCTTATTTGGAGGCTGATGATACTTTGTTTCCACGATACACCCAGATGGTGGCGTATTTGAATGCATCTCCAATTAGGTATGCACTTTCTCATGCTTCTCTCATCCTTGTCACTTATATTAAACAGTTTGGAACACTGTCAGTTCCTCGACAATTAATAATGTGACTACATTATCATCTATTGTGCCTGGGCGTACTTGGGTGGTTACTGAAGCCTTGGTTCGCCAGGCTTTGCATCTTAATGATGAAGATGGTATAACCACCCTCCCCATCAATGAAATAGAACAAGGACTTCGGGCTTTGGGGTATCCTTTCCCTGATGAGGGTACTTTAAACAAATATCATAAACAAGAGTTTCCCCCAGCCTGGAAGTACCTCATACATGTCATCCTTCAATGTTTGAGTCCCAAATGTACTGCACACAATGAAATTAATAGATCAATTGCTAGTGCAATTGTGTGCATTGTAAATGGGCAAAAGTTTATTTTTTCAAAACTGATTTTTGATGGCATGTGTAATAACAAAGGGAATAAAATGATTTTAGCTTATCCCCGATTTTTGCAAATGGTTTTTGATGTGTAAAATTACTACACAAGGGATCATGATGATTTTTATGAGATCCCTGTGCAAAAGAAAGCTATTTTTACCAAGATGAACTCACCTCCTCACCGCGAATTACCCCTTACCCAAGCTATTCTTGTTGTTATTACAGGAGCACAACCCCAACCAGACCCACAACCACAACTTGACCCAATACCAGAACCTTTGCCTTCCCCTCAACACATGGAAATTGACCAAGAATCCTTCAACGCTGACACGTTAAATGTTGGCGTTGACACACGTAATCCACACGTTGACACCTTTCCTTCACAGACCCAAACACCCCTTAACCTTCAAACTACCACCCAATGCACATCATCTTCTACACCCCCTGAATATAGGTTGATTAAATGCCCAAGGACTACTGGAGTGTTCTCCTCTAGTGGTCCTAGCCATGTTGTAGAGAGAACCACCACCACAAGTGTGGTTGGTGCTATGGATGAGGCTGGGACTATTGGTAATCGCTTAGATGCAGGCCAAGACAGTCCTAACATCTTTAAGACCTCATCCATGCCCCATGACTCTACTTTGGGAGGTCAAATACCCATTCTAGAGGAGGGCAGATTGGAACCATATACATTGATGGAATTGAAGGCTGTCTGCATTAGCTTGCAAAAACAAAATGCAGACTTGGTACAAACACTCAGTACACAAGGCCTTGAACTCAAGCAATTGAGGGAGAGGATTGTTATTTTGGAGGATGCTAACACTAGGCGTGGGATGGAGGAATCTTCCAAAGGGGAGGATGAGCAGATCCATGTGAGTGACAAAGGCTCACATGATGGAGAATCTTTGGGTGTTGCTGAAGCCCTCGCTGAATTGAAGAAGCAACTAGGTTTTGATACATCTCTGGTTACTCCTACAAATTTGAACTTGTCTTTTACAGCTATGATGGAGCAGTTCACAAGAGGCGATGAGGCAAGTAATTTGGGCGTTGACAAGCAAAATTTGAACGCTGACATACCAAGCGCTGACAAGAGTAAATTGGGCGCTGACACAAGGAATTTGAGCATTGACTGACCTGCAGATATGGTTGATGTATTCCAGTCATCAGCTATCATCAAAGAAGTGTCTTCACATGTATTACCATCATCCTTAGCCATTATTGATCCATTAGATAAGGGTAAAGGATTCATGGTAGAAGTAGAAGTTCCAAAGGATGCAGCACAAGTAGAGTTTGATTCAAGGTTGGCTGCACAACTTGTGGAACAAGAAATGAAGAAGGTTGGAGAATCACCATTTGTTGTTACTTCTGAGGAACAAGAAGGAAGTGATGAAGGAAGTTCAGATTCAAGTGTGATGATAATTAAACAACCAGAAAGACCTAAATATGGTGATGACTTGGCAAGAGAGAAGCTTAGAGAACTAAAATTGCAAGTAGATTATGATATGCCAGAAGTTGCTCATATGTACCATGCTTGGGAGAATAGGATTATGGAGAATCCAGATTTGACAATTTCAGACCAAATTTGGGGATTGGAGATTCTTCTAAGAGTTCAAAGAGACTGCAAGGTAATTCTGAAGCATAAGGCTAGCAATGTTTTCTCATTGCTGAAGAGGGATATAAGGGAGCTTTACTACATGTTACTCAGATGTCATGGAACTGGATGGACCTTCAAGAAATTGCAGGGATTATCCTTTGAAGAATTGGAGTAAAAGGCTTATCCCATTTAGGCAAGAGTGCAGGAAATGAACACTCTTAGACTTCTTTCAGATGAAAGGAAAGAAAAACTTGCATAAGAGATAGAGATTCAAAAGGCAATGATTGTTCCAAGGCCTTTGAAGAAGGGAGTCCCACTTGAGTTTCCTAAAGATCTAAATAAAGTGGTTCCCAGTGAAGTTGTTCTTAGAAGAAGCATTAAGCTCTCACCCATAGAAGCTTCAGATATGGTACAAGTGTTACCTCTTGATGCTAGAAAACCTATCATTAGCTATGAAGAAGATGCAAGTGGGTTTTGGAAGATTGGCAGATATGGGAAAGAGGTACACACATTTACTACTCTTATGTCTCTCTTTGCAAGTATGGATAGGGAAGACTTGGCAGACCTTTCAAGGTTGTTGCTGGCCAAGTATGAGACTGAAGCACCTACTTTAGTCAATGGAATAAAACTTTGGTCAACATTCAAGAGAATGTGTGCACCAGAAGAAGAAGATCCTGTTTGGAAGGATCTTGAGGATGATATCAGTGGTCTTCAATGGCGATTGTATTCAGCTGCTGGTGTGTATTATTTGTGTAACACCCCCAAATTTATACAACTCAGTACAACGGAAGACTAGTTGGTTTTACGGGATAACACATTACTCACATCATAGACAATGCTTAAAAGTCGCGTCGTTTTAATATTAAAGCATTTCCATTCATAAATATCAAAGTTACATAGGTCCCAAGTCATATTATTTCATACAAAGTTTTACAAAGTGTTTGAATGGAAATTATAATTTAAGTGCGGGCCATGAATTATTGTTGTCTTCTCGAGAATTACCTTCAAGTACCTGAGATAAAACATGTTAAAAGAAAAGGTCAGCGATAACGCCGAGTGAATTCATAGAGTTCAATAAATTCCATCAATATAACTTTGGTATAAAATTATTACCAAATATCATTTCGTACAAATCATTGTAATAGGACATAAATAGCAAAAGTAATTTTTATACAAATCCTTATCGAAAATCATAATATAGGCATTTTCCTTAAAAATCATTATACGAGCCAATGTCGTAAAAACATCATACAATACGTTTTACAACGTTGTATAGATTAAATAAAAACCGTTATATGAATATGGTTATGAAAAACCAAAACACGAACATAATATCAATAATATGAACCCGTATTGCTAGTCAGGCAATATATCGTAATTTGGTGCGTATAGCAGTATTTCGTTAATTGGATTATTATAAGCCGCATGACATTGTTACCTTACTAAACCAAACAACGGGTAGCTAACCCGATACTCAAATTTCCCATCTAAGTTAGCGTGTCGTCACAAAGTTCACGCTATGGAAATCTTCTCATACATAAATTCGCTTACCAATCAATGTGGCACGACGGGGATCAACCGTCAAGGCGCGAACTGGGGTGATCGTCCCCAAATAGTACTATTATATGCATAAGCGTCTACCAAATCCCGGTAGTTCACAATTCATGCTAATGGGACTTTTAGTGACATAACCTAACTTTAATAATCCATTTCATTTCATCTGTCGGGTCATTTAATCATTTATCGGGTCATACAATCGGGTCATACAATCATTCGGGTCCAAATCAATAAACAAACAATCGGGACAAATGGTGTCCTATTTTATAAAAACTAACATGTTATCTTCCTCGCGGGTTTATAAAACATTTCATAAAAACATTTAAAAGAGGGCGAGGCTATGAACTCACGTTGATGTGGGAAGGCGGGTTATCGGCAATTCGGACGTACGGTACGTGCTTCAATCACGGAAACCTAGACAAATAATATTCGTCTTAGACTCATGTCCAATGACTTTATAAAAATAACAATTATGTATACATATGATTATTATATATATATGATGATCAAGTGGGTTTACATATTCTCTTTTACTCATTTTAGTGTCATGTGTCGATAACTTTTATGCTAGTTTACTAGTTTTACCTATTTACATATTTTAAGTCCAATAAACTTATTATAAGTTCTTTAACTTGTATTAATCCATTTTATATTTGTATTATCAGTATTTACCCTTTACATGTTGGGCCTAAATGGGTTAAGCCCAATAAATAAGTTTATAAGTGTTTTAGTCCATTTTGTTGTAGTATTAGTCCAATAACGTTAACTTAGCCCGTTAATGTCCGTATGTTATATAGTTAGGGTTTTATCGGTTTTTACTTTTTATATATGTTTATATATCAGTATATGAGTTTTAAAAACTTTACATTAGACGGGTCCAACCATCTAAGTTTTATTTAACAAAAACGTTAATTTTACGGTAATAGCCGAAAAAGTCGTAAAAATCATGTTTATAGTTTTATAACTTATAAAACTTATCAAACAACCATTTTTATAAAATATCCATTTATTTATTCTTATACATATTTATATAAATATATTATATGAGTTAGTGGGTTTTAATTCACATTTTATACTATTTTTATTTGAGTGCTTATATAATACTATTATACTTTAATTTCAAAATCTGATTTTTATTTTCATGTTCACCAAAACTGCCATATCTAGAGTTCTATATGGAGATAGAAGCTCAAATTTTTATGACATAAACTAAATGATATGTGATCCATTTAACTCTTTTATAGCTACTGTTGAATCAGCCTCTAAGTATTTTCTAAAAATCGTCCAAAACAGTGAACTCAGATTTGTACTTTAAACTTGTTTTGATCATATCTCACTCATCCTAGTGATTCCATTGCATGGACAACTCTCACATGTGTACAAGACATATTACTTACTGTATATCCATTAATTTATGCCATTTTTATCAGTTCATCATATGATTCTTTACTGTTTTATACAGCCAACAATTTAAACAAGATTTTAGCCTTGTTTCTTATAGTTTTTCATATTTTTAACCATGTTTATCAACACCAAATCCCCACTCAATATTTTTAATCATCATTCATCATCATATACATATACATAAGTAAAATAAATACAAGATTACATAATCAAAAATAACAAGAGGATGAGAAGAGCTATCTTTATACCACCATGATGATGTAGGTTGTGATCAAAACATGGATTTTGATGGAGAAACTTGTGAATAACCAAGACCATCTTCAAGACCACCATTCTTCATGAACACCTTGTGGAAAAATCAGCCCCAAGACTCCATGGAAACTCCTCCTTGGATGTATAATCACCACCAATCAATAGGGTTTCAAAAGGCTTCAACATGTGTATGAATAACATGAGATTTCATGGTTACTTTTGATCAATGGTGGTGGTTTAAGGGGAGAAAATGTATGGCATAAATGGGTGTTAGAGAGAGAGATGAGATTGTTTGCATGAGTAGAAATGGAACTAGTGGTTTGTGTTGCTAGTTTTGTGGTAAGAAAGCTTACTTTGTAAGCTTGGTAAGACAAGTGTCTTACTTAGCTTACACTTGACACCAAATGTTGGTGTGATGTAGTATTATGGCCGGTTATGAGTGGGGGTGGGACAAGTGTCCCACTTGTCTCATCCTCATTTATTTACGGGTACTCCTCGATTCTAGTTCCTTGATTTGCGTGCCCTCGGGTCGTTTTACGAAAAACGTTTTTATAAATTATGAATCAATGGCACAAAACGAATCTAATAAAAATTGTCTCATCAAAAACGGAGTTCGAAAACGTAAATACGTAATCCTAGGGTTTCTGGTTTAGTCGTAAAGGACGTTAAATTATTATCGTAAGTCCTAATATCTTCTTGTAAATTTGTGAGTTTATGAACCAACACAAATTTAAAACTCCAAAATAATATTCACGGATAAATTTATTTTCTAAAATGTCGGACTGTCACCAAAGACGGTGTATGTAAACGTAAGCACGTAACGTAGAATCCTCCTGTTTAGACTTAGTCGATGCTACTTCAAGACGTAAATCCAAATTTCTTCCCAAAAATAAGTGAGTTCATATTATAACATTAAAATAATGTTTTCAATTAAATATTGAGAATAAAATATCAACCATAAATTGACGGATTGTCACAGCATTTACACCTAAACAGGGTCTTTGTCCTCAAAGATCATCCTATTACTCGCTTCTTATAGAGTTAAAGCCATGTGGGTATTTCCTCCACATTCGGTCTTTTCTCATAAGTGTAATCCATTACAATACACGAGTTCCATCAAACATAACTACGAGAATAAGATCAGGCTTAATGTTGACTTACTTTCTCTATCCATGATGTTCAAGGTTTTTTGATGAATGCAACTTTTCGCCGATCTAAACTTCACTAAGAAACAATTAGATTTTCACTTGATAGACATTTCATCAAGTTCGATATACGAAACATAATTCACGCAGCTCTTGAAGTCCTAGGGTAGATCCAGCTTATATGCCTTTCAAACCAATCTTTTACATCATCCCAATGGTCCCATACAACGGGGACTTATATCCCATGATCTTTCAGATCATCAATTCATTTTTCCATGGTTAAGATTTTTGGCATAACTTCGCTACCCATCTGGTACTTCAAGATCTACATTTCATATTCACATAACCTCCTACCTACTACCGGCAGTCAATAATCAGATCCTAATTTCAACAATCATTCCAGGTCTCGTGGGTCGAGGATTTTGTAAGGTTAGGTTCGCCATCATAGGAAACTTTAAACCTATAAGACATGTCCAACTCACAATGGGTGTATGTCGGGTGTCTTCATCTCAACTCTTGCTTACAGATGCTCTAATAATTAGATCATGACAAGATTAGATCTTGATCCTAATACAATAATTATCAATGATAATCTTTCCTAAGTAAAACGATTATACAGTTTATTACCAAAGGTCAATCATTCAAACATAGAACACCACTTATAGTATTTTGTATCGTTACTTTACCCCATCCCTTCGATTGGGGTGGTACATAGTACTCTCATCAAGATTCGTTCTTAATGACTTCTGAGCAAATCTCTAGAAATTCGATGCGAAGCGAGGATCTTGATAAAGATGTTCGATACAGGCATGCTATGTTTACATAACTCCTTTAAATACAAAAGAGTCAAATTCTTCATCGAGAATTTATCATTAAGGAGAATGATATTAGCAGATTTGGTCAGTCTGTCGATGATAACCCAAATCGAATCAAATTCAGATGATGACCTTTGCGATAGCTAGAGGTTTACTAATGTATGAGGCAATGTCTGCCTTCATAATTTTCATTAGTACAACTTCTTCAGACAAAGATATATTTAGTCAGAAATGACATAAATAGAATACTTATACTTACAAGATTCCATCATAATTATATCTCTAAATCTCTATATTTAGACAATCACAAGTGGTTTTTAAAACATTTAACGCTATCGGCTTCTCAATTCCAATGGTTCACATTAGTCGCGAACCCCTTTTATTATCTATATTATCCTTTTTACAAACATCGTTCATATTTAAATTGTTCGCAAATTTTATTTTGCACCTTCATTACTAAGGAACACATCCTAATTGGTTCTTTATCCTTTTCTACATAACGTGTCAGTATTTACATTCATTAAAAATTTCTTTCTTCACATTTTCTATGTTTTAGTTTCTTCTCAACTATCATTTTTATCCGTTTTACTCAATCCGACGTTTAAAGCGTCGATAATTATTACAACTAATTAAATAATAAATATTTAATTTTTATGAAACGTAAACCTAAAGATTTTAAATTTCTTAGTCCGTCCAATTATATTAAAATATTCAAAATAATTTTAAATTTAATTAACACGATTTTTGTTGATTTATCGAAAATAATTAATAAGATTCGTAAATGTTCGAAAAATCTTTGGTTATACTTTTGTCAAAATTTTCTTAGTTGAAAAGCAAAAATTGTCGTTTCAAATTTCAAGTTATGGTTTAAATGGTTCCCTCAATTCTTCTTAAGTTGTCTAGAAGTACACACAAACATTTACCCCTAAACAAAAGTTTAGTTAAATGTTTTGGATATAAGGGAATAATCCCTTAAAATCCTTTGTTAAAACATTTGTCAAAATATATTTGCACTTTCTTTTTAGTATAACTCAAAGTCTTAAATTGCTCTAATTTTTAAACAGTCAATATATTCCATTTTTTTATTAATCACATGATCAACTAATATAAAGGATTTAGTCTTTAATCACATGTTAAATATTTAAGGTACATGTTTTTATCGTTCGGCCAATTCAGGGCAATCTATAAATAATTATTAACTCATTCTTATTCATATAAACAAATAAATGATCCTTAATGATCACAAGCATGAATTTATCCAATTACAGCCTACACACGTGATTCACCAAATTTATGAATACTACATGTGCATTGATCGATCCAAACGACATAACATAGAACTCATAATATTCATTACAAGTTCTGGTTGTAATGATTGGAATAGATAATCTTTTTTGCAGATGCGAAGTTGATGATAACCATGCCATGGATCAAATCTTCCATATCGAGTTATGGATATCGTTTTCGATTGTCAATTTACTCAGTTCACGATAATCTATAAATATAAGGAATGATAACACAATAACTCTTTATGATGACGAGCTCGGTAGAATAAAACCTTTCTCCGACAACTATCTCAGTTGTACGGTAATTCCTTCAATTCAGATGGTGCTGACGTACAGTGCACAAGCCACAGGTGCAGCACCAGAAATATAATCAATACCAATTTCAACTTTCCTTAATGGAAAAAGTCTAGGTAATTTACCAACAAATACCTCCTAAAGTTTCAGATAACATAAACATCTTTTAATAAATTCATATTAGGTTCTTTCTAGATTATAATATCTATGACTAATTCACAACCATTCATGGTATAATTTCAAGTCATCCATCAAGAATCATTTAGATAACTTTTGATAATCAACATCTTATCATTTAGGGGAATTCTATTCGAGTTCCCATCAATTAAGACAATGTCGTCATGTCATAATCAATCAATCCATTCTATTGGCACTATCAACTTTCCAGTTTCATTGCCGGCGATAAGATGTGAACTTCTCAAAAGACTAATAATAACTCACAATCCTTCACAAATTCAAGGATATCTGGAGACATAACTAACATCAAAAGAGTAAGGTCAACACATAATCTACGCGAGAGAATTTCAAATCAGATACAAACGAAAACATTTAACGAATATGAATATATCATATGTTTTCATAATTTGAGTACGCATTCCAAAGCTCCTCGGATCGTTACCCAGGTCATTCAAATGAAATCAGATCAAAAGAAATGATAGGAACATCGATACATCCAGTTGGGTATCAACACTCGGTAATCAGATACTTTCCTAAGAATCTCACTACGGAAGAATTGGACAAGAAAGAATTGTCAATTGTCAAATAAGACAATTTCCACAGATGAGTAAATTCGACTCAGAAGAATAGATGCTACAGGCACATATGTAGGTGTCCCTAACACTATGTCCCTATTTTTCACTTCTTGCAGATCTCATAAAATTTAATCTTTCACAATCTTCAAAGAAAATGTAGTGTTTATTATTCAGTTTTATGGTGACTACTAATCAGCCTTGCATGGTCCATTCCAAATTGTATGTAGGCGCGCAACTATATACAATTTCAAGATTAACGATGCAATACTCAGTTCGTCAAAATTTTATCATCATGTTTATAATAAAAACATTTTCATGCTTAATTCTTAAATAAGAATCAAGAATAAATTTACAAAGATTTTCTTTGTTATGAAAACATTTAAGTTTCCCAAGGTACTTTATAAACAACCTCATTTCGATAACAATCACTTATAAATCTTACTTTGAATAATCCTTATAGTGATGAAAATTCAATTTTTCTCAAGGGATACTATTGTATCTTATAAAAACAATGAGTGATCTGCAAAAGAGTGACGAAGAGTTGTTCACCAAGAACTAACTATAATATAATAGGAAATAAGCTTAGCCAATTAATCATGAGATTCATTACCTCGATGACACTCAAAAAGAATAATCCACAACGTAACTCAATTCAAGATGAGTACTTGTTCAATGGTTGCATCACTAATGCGAACATTAGGATGAAGCAATAAAGGATACATAACATCGATACATGTAGGATTTAGCAATCAAATATAGTCTTTTCCATTAATCACAAACAAATCAAAATTGTATCGTAACACATTACGTGTCACTATGTCATACAATTCTCAGAACTCATCCTACCAACTGATATCTCAGTTAAGTTAGGGATTTTTAAAAAATACCACAATGAATACTAACCTACTAGAGTCATTAGGTGTTCCACATGTCCCAAAAGATCCATTGGTCTCAATTCAGGAGAAGATTTCTTCAATTTATTTCTTTGGACACTGGGCATCCTCATTAGTGGACAATGGCCTAGGAACAACCCTTAACACGAATCAACAATCAATTAAAACCTTATAATTCAATCACAGAACTTAACGACTTCCTCTTAACAATCTCATATTCTATACGGGTTAAATATTACTTTATTCAGGTTTCAACCAACTTATACTCAATGCGATATTGATAAAAGAGATTTGCTATAGGTTCAGATTTAGTTCTCGGTATCCTCTCGAATTGATCACGGTTCAAAGTGGAATGATTTGTTTTTGGTTAATAAAAAGGTGTTGGTTTATCTATTTTAAAATAAGTAAGTTTCGAAGAGTAAAATTAAAGCTTTAAAAGATTAAACTAAAAAGACGAGTTTCAAAAATAAATGCTTGAAAACTTAAAGACTATATTAGAAAAATACTTGAACACTTAGTAAATGTAAAACTTGAAACTTTGCGAGAACAAGAAATTAAACAGTTGGGAAATAGCCAAATCGGAATACCACTAAACCCCTCGTCGGAATGTCTTAGAAACAAGCTAATCGGACTGTTTGGAAACAGTCTCAATCGGAATGGCATATAAAGAACCCTAATCGGAATAAGTCAAAATAAGTCAGATCGGAATGACCCAAATGAGCTGATCGGAATATTACACAAATAAGTCAAATCGGAATACTTGAAAATGTTCAGATCGGAATGTATGTCAATGTCCCCAGTCGGAATATCAAGAACTAATGCCCAGATCGGAATACACCAAAATACCTCCCGTCGGAATATCTCAAAACCCTATTCCGGTTAGGTGATCGGAATAGGGGGAGTGCAAATCGGAATCTTCCACAAACAAGTCACAATCGGAAAGTAGCAAAAACATGCCAATCGGAATACTTATAAACCCTTTTCCGATCGGTTGATCGAAATAAAGGGGGGGTCCGGTCGGAATGAACAAACCGGAAAAGGGTTTTACCCTTTCCGATACCCTTTTGATCCGAAATAAAAGCTAAGGAAATAAGCTATTTGATTAAGCTAACTCCAAAACTAGAACGAATCTAATATGAAACGGATCAAATAACCTTAAATAACAACTTATCTAAACTTCAAATAAGCAAACTCATAAATCAAATGATAAAAAGATAAACTTTTTAAGAAAACTTATAAAAAGTAAATAAACTAAACATGTAAATAAGCCAATAAGCACAAGAATCTTCAAGCTTAATCAAATGAAAGCTTATATAGGAACAAAAAGATTAACTTTTTAAGCACAAAAACATTAAGAAAAACACAGATCAAATGTATTTTGCACCAATACAAAAGTTTAATCTTGAAAGAAAGAAAGATGAAAACTAGTGAGAGAAAGTTGAGAACTTTCTCTCTCTAAAACTAGAGAGAGTGAAAAACTAAAACTAAACAAAGACTAAACTAACAAAATGGTGAAGTGAAATCCGATATATAGGCGTGTGGTGGTGGGCTTGTGAATGGGCTTTGGTTTTGGGTTTCTTTTCTTCTTTCTTCTTTAGTCTTTACGTCTCTTTTAATAAACGTTTCCGACTTTGGATTTTGAGAAGTGTCGGTGAATAATTCCAACTCGTCTTATAATCTTTTATTTAATAGACTCGAGTTCTTCGACATATATGAATCTTCCATCTTTGGCCCTTTTCTTAGATAAATCTTCAAATAGGCACAATGACTTCAAATCTTTTGTATCTCTTGGACAACAGTCTTCGTCTTGAGTCTTTTTTTCTTTGATAAAACCCGTGCAATCCCATGTTTTCTTCAATATTCATCCGGTTGACTCTGAAAACACAACAAACACAAAAACCACGCATAATTCCAAACAAATGATATTAAATACGTGTTTTCGTTTCGTTTTAGCCAGAAATAAGTGGTAAAAGGATGGGTGTTTTCACACCTATCAAATCCCCTACACTTAACCATTGCCATGCCCTCATGCAATGCTTAGTGATAAAGCAATTTTACACTTTTCTCATAATCAATCAACCTTGGCCTTATTAACATACTACAAAAATTAAAGTACTAAGAGAAATTAAAACTTTAAAGTAATCAAAAGGATAAAAAACCATTTTCACTTGAAAATAGCTATATGGAAATAACTTGCAAAGAGATCAAGGACTTACATTAGGGCTTCGGTGCTGCGAAGATTTATCACCCTCAAGTTTCACGTTCCCCAAACCAAGCTTAAAAACGAGATCATTGTTATTATAAGTTAGCAAATCAAACACTTACACACATGGCTTAATTAAATGCTTAAACTCCCTTATTCCTAGGTGTATCTCTTATATTTTAGTTTTGTCTTAGAATGATCATGAAGATGCATTTTTGGACATATTTCGATAGATTATTTAGGCTGAAAGGAAAGTAGGACGATTTGATCAATAGTTAGCTAAAGGACAAAATCTCTTAAAACTGCTTCTCGGGATATCAAAAAGTTCATATCTTGGCATAACTTGGTTCACGATTTGAGACCTTTCTCGGGCCGATATTTGGCATGTACTTCATACTTCATATCTTGAGAGACGTTCTTGAGATAATGGTCTTCTCTTCGTTAATAGAGTTTCTTCACTTGGAGACTTTTGAGGGGTACTCCAACTTTGTTGACCACGACTTCATGACTATTTCTTCAATCTCTAATTGGGACTTTGAGATACAACGATCCGCCTCCTTTTCGGACTTGGATCTATTTATCCTCATACCTTGTTAGGGTCTTTTCGGATAGACTTCTCCATGATCTTTATGGGAGTTGATTGCTTTTTGTCGTGAGTCTTGATCCTTCATATTGATTTTCGGAATAATGCTTTTCACATCACTTTGGATTTTCAGCAATAAAATTGAATCCTAATGCCTTGTTAGGGCCTTTTCGGACTCGCCAATCTTCGCGCCCCTCTTCATAAGTTATGCCTTGGCTATGAACTCTTATCATTACCGAGCAACTTTTAAACGATCTTGGGCTAGAAGCTAAGTAACTTTTCAAATCGTACGACCTTACTTATTGCAGATAAATTATTAGCAAGCGGTGGGAGAATAGGCAAATAATTACACCAAGTGAGCTTGTGCAAGAATACCGACTTATAATTGACTCTATCATTTCTCGTTCTCCATAATTTAAAATCTCAAGTAATGAGACTCGTGGATGCTTAGCCTAATAAACCAATTAAGGTCTACATGGTTAAGGATACTAGCTAGAATAAACTTAGATAAGTCTATTCGGGTTGAGTCAAAATAATCGCAATGGTCCTAATATGTCAAAGACTTCTAAACTAGGTACACCACTTTATTAATATTTTTGACTTTATTGCGGGATATATACATATGAAAGAAACGATAAAAATTTAAAAATTACGACTAAATGGCCAAAGTTAATAAAAAAATTTGAAAAATGTTGAAAAAGATGATTTTCTGGTTAAATGAAGGCATTTTCATGGAAAAGTCCACTTAAAACTTCGATAGAAGTCCCCCCTACACTTAAGATAAACATTTTCCTCAATGTTTAAGCATGTGGGAAAAGTCTCCCCTACACTTATGACATTGTGCACGTTGGTTAAATCAAGTTAAGGAAGAGACGACTAACGTGATCAATTTCAAATGTGAGTATGAAGAAAATTGAATCACGATAGGTGAGAGACAGAACCGGATTTCGGATAACATGGGAGCACGGTTCTTCAAAGGTTCCAAAAGTGCATTCATCCCTGTAATCACATCACCACACAAATACAAACACATATATAGGTCCCCCTACACTTAGGAGGTTAAAATAGAAAAAGATAGATACTCGGGCTGCCTCCCGAGGAGCGCTTGTTTTTTATAACCGAGTCACGAGCCTGACTCGACACAAAATTAGTTCATGGGAAACGTGGTGAGGGATGGAATCATCTCATGAGAGATGTCGTCACCAAAGTACAACTTCACTCGTTGGTCATTCACCTTAAAATTAGGTCCATTAGGTTGAGCGAGCTCGAGAGTACCATATGGAAAAATTTGGGTAATGGTGAATGGGCCGGACCAACGAGATTTCAGCTTGCCCGAAAAGATTGTCAACCGAGAGTTAAAAAGTAAAACTTTGTCTCCGACTTGGAACTCTCGGTTTTTAATCTTAGAGTCGTGAATGAGCTTAGTCTTTTCCTTATAGATCAAAGAATTTTCTTAAGCCTCATTACGGAGTTCATTGAGCTCATTGAGTTGGATCTTGCGTAGGTCACCGGCTTTGTTGATATCAAAATTAGCCCAGTTCAAGGCCCAGTAAGCCTTGTGCTCCGACTCAATGGGGAGGTGGCACGCTTTCCCGTACACGAGACGATATGGTGTACAACCAATCGAAGTCTTGTAAGCGGTACGAAAAGCCCACAAAGCATCATCAAGTTTATCAGCCCATGAGACACGATGCTCTCCCACGGTTCTTTCAAGAATTCGCTTTAATCCTCGGTTGGATATTTCAGCCTGGCCATTAGTTTGTGGGTGGTAGGCGGTGGAAAGACGATGATTTACACCGTACATAGCCATGACTCTAGCAAATTGGTCATTGCAAAAATGAGTTCCGCGATCACTAATAATGGCACGAGGCACACCGAATCTAGCGAATAGCGACTTCAAAAAGTTACAAACCACACTTGCGTCATTAGTGGGTAAAGCTTTGGCTTCAACCCACTTAGAAACGTAGTCAACGGCTACAAGGATGTATTTGTTTCCTTTAGATGAAGGGAATGGCCCCATAAAGTCGATACCCCAAACATCAAAGATTTCACATTCTTGTATGAAATTCTGAGGCATCTCGTCTTTATGTGTGATCTTGCCTTGTTTTTGGAAAGCATCACATCGTTGAACCATCTCGTGAGCATCACGGTAAATGGTGGGCCAATAAAATCCCGAGTCAAACACTTTTTTGGCGGTGTAGTTGGGACCAAAGGGACCACCGGTGGGTCCTTTGTGGCAAGCGTCAAGGATTTCTAAAGCTGCCGGTCCATCAACACATCGGCGAATAATCAAATCAGCACATTGTTTGAATAGATACGGGTCATCCCAAAAGTAAGTCTTAATGTCTTTGAAGAACTTCTTCTTTTGTTGGGATGTTAACCCGTCGACGAGAATTCCACCCGCCAAGTAGTTTGCAATGTCCGCAAACCACGGGGTTTCATCAGAAGTCGAGTTGATAGACATTAAGGTCTCCAGAGGAAAAGAGTCATTGATCTCTTTGTTCGGATGTTCCCCTTGGTAAGGATCCTCAAGTCTACTGAGATGATCCGCGGCTAGGTTTTCAGCTCCTTTCTTATCGCGAATTTTGATTTTAAATTCTTGGAGTAGTAAAACCCAACGAAGAAGTCTTGGTTTAGAATCTTGTTTAGTCAACAAGTACTTCAACGCGGAATGATCGGTATAAACGATGGTGGTAGAAAGAACAAGATAGGGGCCGAACTTTTCAAAGGCATAAACAACAGCTAAAAGCTCTTTTTCGGTTGTCGTGTAATGTAATTGAGCCCCCGTCATTGTCTTGCTAGCGTAATGGATCGGTTGGAAGTGTTTATTCACTCTTTGGCCCAAAACCACTCCAATAGCATAGTCACTAGCATCGCACATCAACTCAAAGGGAAGCTCCCAATTAGGGGTAACCAAAACGGGTGCCTTAGTTAGCTTATCCTTAAGCAAGTTGAAGGCTTCAAGACACTCGTTGGAAAAGATAAATGGAGTATCTTTCTCCAAGAGGTGGGTCATCGGGCGAGCGATTTTAGAAAAATCTTTGATGAAACGTCGGTAGAAGCCCGCATGACCCCGGAAACTTCTCACACCCTTCACGGTTGAAGGTGGAGGCAACTTAGAAATAACATCGACTTTAGCACGGTCTACTTCAAGACCGGCTTTAGAGATCTTGTGTCCTAGCACGATGCCCTCTTTTACCATGAAATGGCATTTTTTCCAATTAAGAACGAGGCGAGTGTCTTCACACCGCTGAAGCATACGTTCTAAATTGGCAAGGCAAGCAGAGAAAGAATCGCCATAAACCGAGAAATCATCCATGAATACTTCCATAGTGTCTTCCACCATGTCATGGAATATAGCCATCATACACCGTTGGAACGTCCCAGGAGCATTGCATAAACTATAAGGCATTCGTTTGTAAGCAAATGTTCCATAGGGACAAGTGAATGTGGTATTTTCTTGGTCTTTGGGATCGATGGGAATTTGAAAATACCCGGAGAAACCGTCTAAGAAGCAGTAATAGTCATTACCAGCTAGACGCTCGTGCATTTGATCCATGAAAGGAAGAGGAAAGTGATCTTTTCTCGTTGCATCATTGAGCTTGCGATAGTCAATACAAACTCTCCACCCAGTAACGAGACGAGTGGGAATCAACTCGTTGTGTTCATTGGAAACAACGGTTATTCCGCCCTTCTTGGGCACACAATGGACGGGACTTACCCACGGCGAATCCGAAATAGGGTAAATCAAGCCGGCATCTAGAAGTTTGATAACCTCTTGTTTGATGACGTCATGAATGCGAGGATTAACCCTTCTTTGGCTCTGGATTGCGGGTTTAGAGTCATCTTCCATGAGAATCTTGTGAGTACAAAAGTTCGGATCAATTCCGCGGATATCGGAAATTTTCCAAGCAATTGCCTTCTTATGATCTTTAAGCACGGCGATGAGGCGAGATTTTTCTTCTTCTTTCAAGTCCTTAGAAATGATGACAGGCGACTTCTTGTTTTCTTCAAGGAACACGTACTCGAGATGGGGCGGCAACTCCTTAAGTTCTAAATCCGGAGGATTTTCGATGGGAGGCGTTTTCAAAGTCGGAGCATCGATAGCAATAACCGTGGGAGATGGTGGAGAAATATTGTCTCCTTTAAGAATGTTCTCAATGAGGCGAAGATCTTCATCCCAATCGGTGGGAGAATCGTCATTAGCTAAGTTCACATCTCCCATGGTGGCTTCCAAATCTTTCCAAAGGAAATCACTTTCTCCAAATAGAGATAGTGATGAATCAATAGAGGAAACGGTCTCAACATTGGGAAGAGAGGTAGGAATACTTTTACAAGCATCTTTGTAGTGTTCTTCACAAGCCTCATCAAGAACGTCAATACAATTAACACTCTCGTTAGAATAAGGCTGTTTAGAAACCTTTCCCATGTTGAAGACAATTTTATCGTCACCCACTCTCATGATAAGCTCGCCGGCTTCAACATCGATGAGAGTGCGACCGGTCCTCAAGAATGGACGACCAACAATTAATGGCACACGAGGGTCCATCTCGTAGTCGACGACGACGAAATTGTCAGGAAAAGTGAATTTTTCGACTCCTACAAAGACGTCTTCGGCTATCCCCACTGGATAAGCAACCGTACGGTTAGCTAATTCCAAAGTCATTTTGGTGGGGACTAGCTCAGGGAGAAATAATTGCTCCCATACACTTAAAGGCATTAAGTTAATACTGGCACCTAGATCGGCTAGGGCCATGCAATTCTCTACTCCCGAGAAGTTACAAGGGATTAAGAAACGACCCGGATCACCAAGCTTGGTTGGAATTTCCTTAAGAGCACTGCAGAGCAATTCTCATTAAGTTGGGTGTTAGCAATATCAAGAAGCTTCTCCTTGTCGCTAAGAAGATCTTTGAACATTTTCGCATACTTAGGCATGTGAGCGAGAGCCTCCGCGAAGGAGATGTTAAAATTCAATTGTTTAAACATTTTGAGGAAGTTCGAAACCTGAATATCATCCTTGATTTTGAGCTTCTCTTTCCTCAACCTTGATGGATAAGGTATATCGGAAGAAGAGGAAGGCTTTGGAAGAATAGGATCACTCACATCCTTGGATGGAGGAGGGGTAGAAGTAAGAGGTGGAGAAATTGGGGAAGTAGAAGGATGAGGAATAGGAGCAGGTGACTCGTTCTCTTTAGTCACAATCACCGGTGGAGGTATAGGAAGCTCGGGTTCCTTGGTACCTTTGCCACTGCGAGTGATGATTGCTTTCATCTCCCCTCTTGGATTCGCAACGGTGTTACACGGAAGAGTACCCGAAGAAGAGGGTTGATTACCTTGGAAGAAACTAGCCATCATGTTCCTTAAGTCATTGGTTTGACTTGCCAAAGTGTTTCTCATATCAGCTCGTAGATCGTTCCCTTGTTTCACCATGTCTGCTTTCAAGTTTAGCACTTCCCGCTGGAGATTGTCCACGATCACATCATTAGTCCTCATGTAGGTTCCAATATCTTGGTGTAATGCGGTGGGTTGGTTGGGAGGAGCATTGTAGGCGGGTGGTTGATAAGAAGGTTGTTGGTAAACTTGGTTGTTTCTTTGAGGTGGATATGGTTGTTTGTGAGGTGGTATGTATGGTGCACGAGGTTGATGTTGTAGTTGTTGTTGAGGAGGGCAATTGAGGTTTTGCTGTTGGTTTGGGTTGTTAGGAGGAAAACCAGGCGGTGAAAGATAGTTGTTTGAGCGGTAGCTAAGCAAGTTGTGGTCTCCTTGAGGAAGAGCTTGATAAGCGGCCGGAGGATAGGTACCGTATGCTGCATTCACATTCTCAGAAGGGTAGTCTTGGGTGGCAGTACAAGTGGTGTAAGAGTGAGGACCACCGCATATCTCACATGGTTGGCTAACAGCATTGACTTGAGCGTTTTTAGCATTGATGCTGTTGGTGTTGTTAGCGGTGTGGGTAACAAGCGATTCAAGAAGCGTAGTGATTTTGTCAAGTCGCTTGTCGTTGTCACTAGTACTAGCACTAGCGGCATTGGTCCGCACACTCTTGGTTTGCACACGAGACTTATTCTCAATGATATCCCAAGCGGCATTGGAAGTCTTAACCAAAATATTACCCCCCGAGGCACTATTTAGTGAATCTTGGTCATTCATGCTTAAATCATTATAAAAAGTATTAATTGGTGCACTTTGGTAAAACCATGTTGTGGGCATTTTCTTAAAAGATCTTTAAAACTGTCCCAAGATTCACTAAAAGTCTCATCGTACTTTTGTTCAAAATTAATGATTTCATTCCGCAAAGCGGTAGTACGAGAGGGTGGGAAAAAGTAGTTTATAAACTTGGTCTCCAAATCCGTCCACGTAAGAATACTTTGTGGCGGTTCCTTTGCAAGCCAATGTCGGGCATGTCCCTCTAAGGAGAAAGGAAAAAGTTGTAAACGGATTACCTCTTGTGGAACACCATTGAATTTGACCGTATTCGTGAGTTGTAGGAATCTCTTGATATGGTCATGTGGATCATCAATGGTATGCCCCAAGAATGGATGAGCAGAGACCATCTGGATAAAGCCGGATTTGAGCTCAAAGTTGTTGGCTGCAATCGCGGGTATGCTTGCAGAAGTTCAATCATCGGGCGATTGTCTGGTAGAGACTCATTGTTGAGAGGTGGATTGTTATTGTTGTTGTTATTATTGTTGTTGAGAGGTGGGTTATTGTTGTTGTTTTGTACACCGGCCATGTCTAAGTCTTCGAGAGGCTCGGGCTGTTGATAAGATGTCGATCGTGTACGCATGCAACTGCAAAAGAACTAACAAAGCAACCAAGAAATATTTTTGGTTTTTATGTTTTTTAATTTTTAGGATTTTTGAAAATTTTATATTTTTTAGGGTTTTTGAAAATTTTATTAAAAAGTAACGTTCACGGCGAACGGATCACAAAATCCAAGTTCTCACAAAAAACTGTTGATCTTAATGAGAAGAGACGGCAGAGGCGCCATTTGATAAAAGAGATTTGCTATGGGTTCAGATTTAGTTCTCGGTATCCTCTCGAATTGATCATGGTTCAAAGTAGAATGATTTGTTCTTGGTTAATAAAAAGGTGTTGGTTGGTTTATCTATTCTAAAATAAGTAAGTGTCGAAGAGTAAAATTAAAGCTTTAAAAGATTAAACTAAAAAGACGAGTTTCAAAAATAAATGCTTGAAAACTTAAAGACTATATTAGAAAAATACTTGAACACTTAGTAAATCTAAAACTTGAAACTTTGTGAAAACATGAAATTAAACAGTTGGGAAATAGCCAAATCGGAATACTACTAAACCCCTCGTCGGAATGTCTTAGAAAAAAGCTAATCGGAATGTTTGGAAACAGTCTCAATCGGAATGGCATAAAAAGAACCCTAATCGGAATAAGTCAAAATAAGTCAGATCGGAATGACCCAAATGAGCTGATTGGAATATTACACAAATAAGTCAAATCGGAATAATTGAAAATGTTCAGATCGGAATGTATGTCAATGTCCCCAATCGGAATATCAAGAACTAATGCCCAGATCGGAATACACCAAAATACCTCCCGTCGGAATATCTCAAAACCCTATTTCGATTAGGTGATCGGAATAGGGGGAGTGCAAATCGGAATCTTCCACAAACAAGTCACAATCGGAAAGTAGCAAAAACATGCCAATCGGAATAATTATAAACCCTTTTCCGATCGGTTGATCAGAATAAAGGGGGGGGGGGGGGGGGGGTCCGGTCGGAATGAACAAATCGGAAAAGGGTTTTACCCTTTCCGATACCCTTTTGATCCGAAATAAAAGCTAAGGAAATAAGCTATTTGATTAAGCTAACTCCAAAACTAGAACGAATCTAATATGAAACGGATCAAATAAGCTTAAATAACAACTTATCTAAACTTCAAATAAGCAAACTCATAAATCAAATGATAAAAAGATAAACTTTTTAAGAAAACTTATAAAAAGTAAATAAACTAAACATGTAAATAAGCCAATAAGCACAAGAATCTTAAAGCTAAATAAAATGAAAGCTTATGTAGGAACAAAAAGATTAACTTTTTAAGCACAAAAACATTAAGAACAACACGGATCAAATGTATTTTGCACCAAAAGTTAACTAAAATCAAGAAAGGTAGAATGAGATTAAAGATTAAAAGCTTGAATTTAAACTTGATTAATGAAAAACAATACAAAAGTTTAATCTTGAAAGAAAGAAAGATGAAAACTAGTAAGAGAAAGTTGAGAACTTTCTCTCTCTAAAACTAGAGAGAGTGAAAAACTAAAACTAAACAAAGACTAAACTACCAAAATGGTGAAGTGAAATCCTATATATAGGCGTGTGGTGGTGGGCTTGTGAATGGGCTTTGGTTTTGGGCTTCTTTTCTTTTTTATTCTTTAGTCTTTACGTCTCTTTAAATAAATGTTTCCGACTTTGGATTTTGAGAAGTGTCGGTGAATAATTCCAACTCGTCTTATAATCTTTTATTTAATAGACTCGAGTTCTTCGACATATATGAATCTTCCATCTTTGGCCCTTTTCTTCGATAAATCTTCAAATAGGCACAATGACTTCAAATCTTTTGCATCTCTTGGACAATAGACTTCGTCTTGAGTCTTTTTCTTCGATAAAACCCGTGCAATCCCATGTTTTCTTCAATATTCATCCGGTTGACTCTGAAAACACAATAAACACAAAAACCACGCATAATTCCAAACAAATAATATTAAATACGTGTTTTGGTTTCGTTTTAGCCAGAAATAAGTGGTAAAAGGATGGGTGTTTTCACACCTATCAGATATCCTACCTCATTTTCCAATACTTTCAACCTTATTTATAAACCTTAATAGGGCAATAAAAGTTCGATATTATCAACACTTAATTTCCAATCCTATAACTCCTTTATCAATAATTATCAAATGAGTCACTAGTATGAAATGACTTGATCATTCAACTAGACTTCTCGGAAAGGCACTAGTGGCATGAGGCTTTTGGGTAATGGTTCCAATTACAACCTCAAGTGCATCATTCACCCTTTCGATTTCAAATTTAAGAATTGGGTGACAACGAATCAAATGACACCTTTCCAGGTGGTAACGTTTTGTTAAACTCCACTTTATAAGGAAATATCATCATGACCTCGATATCAGATTTAATCTCGCCAATTCTTCTTTAATATCACAATCAACTAATATCAACGTTTCTACGAATATCAACCATTTGTTGGGATCATAAATATCCACAACTTGGTTTAGATCTAGGATAGCTAGAATACCTACGAGAATAGATTCGATTGATTTACTAGGGGATTTAGGGTTCCTTGTGACAATCTACGTCGTATAAATACCTTGTATAAATATCAAAATAATCATCAAACAATCATGTAATAAAATTACATCATATATATATATATAATCCAAGTTATATATATATATATATATATATTAAAATAACACTTCTCAGTCTGGCCTTGTCGGTAACTCGGGAATTCTTCGGCACCGTTATAGTCAAAAGATTTTTAGACATTCTGTGAAAAATGTTTATAGTTAAAAGATTTGGAAATGTTTTATTCAAAACCTTGGTTTTAAAAATCTTTCGTTCTCTATAACGAGAGCTCTGATACAAAACTGTAACACCCCCAAATTTATACAACTCAGTACAGCGGAAGACTAGTTGGTGTTACGGGATAGCACATTACTCACATCATAGACAACGCTTAAAAGTCGCGTCGTTTTAATATTAAAGCATTTCCATTGATAAATATCAAAGTTACATAGGTCCTAAGTCATATTATTTCATACAAAGTTTTACAAAGTGTTTGAATGGAAATTATAATTAAAGTGCGGGCCATGAATTCTTGTTGTCTTCCCGAGAATTACCTTCAAGTACCTGAGATAAAACATGTTAAAAGAAAAGGTCAGCGATAACGCCGAGTGAATTCATAGAGTTCAATAAATTCCATCAATATAACTTTGGTATAAAATTATTACCAAAAATCATTTCGTACAAATCATTGTAATAGGCCATAAAATAGCCAAAGTCATTTTTATACAAATCCTTATCGAAAATCATAATATAGGCATTTGCCTTAAAAATCATTATACGAGCCAATGTCGTAAAAACATCATACAATACGTTTTACAACGTTGTATAGATTAAATAAAAACCGTTATGTGAATATGGTTATGAAAAACCAAAACACGAACATAATATCAATAATACGACCCCGTATTGCTAGTCAGGCAATATATCGTAATTTGGTGCGTATAGCAGTATTTCGTTAATTGGATTATTATAAGCCGCATGACATTGTTACCTTACTAAACCAAACAACGGGTAGCTAACCCGATACTCAATTTGCCCATCTAAGTTAGCGTGTCGTCACAAAGGTCACGCTATGGAAATCTTCTCATACATAAATTCGCTTACCAATCAATGTGGCACGACGGGGATCAACCGTCAAGGCGCGAACTGGGGTGATCGTCCCGAAATAGTACTATTATATGCATAAGCGTCTACCAAATCCCGGTAGTTCACAATTCATGCTAATGGGACTTTTAGTGACATAACCTAACTTTAATAATCCATTTCATTTCATCTATCGGGTCATTTAATCATTTATCAGGTCATATAATCGAGTCATACAATCATTCGGGTCTAAATCAATAAACAAACAATCGGGACAAATGGTGTCCTATTTTATAAAAACTAACATGTTATCTCCCTCGCGGGTTTATAAAACATTTCATAAAAACATTTACCCCTAAAAAGAAGTTTAGTTAAATGTTTTGGGTATAAGGGAATAATCCCTTAAAATCCTTTGTTAAAACATTTGTCAAAATATATTTGCACTTTCTTTTTAGTATAACTCAAAGTCTTAAATTGCTCTAACTTTTAAAGAGTCAATATATTACATTTTTTAATTAATCACATGATCAACTAATATAAAGGATTTAGTCTTTAATCACATGTTAAATATTTAAGGTACAGGTTTTTATCGTTCCGCCAATTCAGGGCAATCTATAAATAATTATTAACTCATTCTTATTCTTATAAACAAATAAATGATCCTTAATGATCACAAGCA
The DNA here is from genome assembly GCA_025667525.1 of Glebionis coronaria. Lineage (NCBI taxonomy): Eukaryota > Viridiplantae > Streptophyta > Magnoliopsida > Asterales > Asteraceae > Glebionis > Glebionis coronaria. Next base: position 253,733,287 of record CM046880.1, read on the forward strand.
TGAATTTATCCAATTACAGCCTACACACGTGATTCACCAAATTTATGAATACTACATGTGCATTGATCGATCCAAACGACATTACATAGAACTCATAATATTCATTACAAGTTCTGGTTGTAATGATTGGAATAGATAATCTTTTTCGCAGATGCGAAGTTGATGATAACCATGCCATGGATCAAATCTTCCATTTCGAGTTATGGATATTGTTTTCGATTGTCAATTTACTCAGTTCACAGTAATCTATAAATATAAGGAATGATAACACCATAACTCTTCATGATGACGAGCTCGGTAGAATAAAATCTTTCTCTGACAACTCTCTCAGTTGTACGGTAATTCCTTCAATTCAGATGGTGCTGACGTACAGTGTACAAGCCACAGGTGCAGGGAAATATAATCAATACCAATTTCAACTTGCCTTAATGGCAAAAGTCTAGGTAATTTACCAACAAATACCACCTAAAATTTCAGATAACATAAACATCTTTTAATAAATTCATATTAGGTTCTTTCTGGATTATAATATCTATGACTAAATCACAACCATTCATGGTATAATTTCAAGTCATCCATCAAGAATCATTTAGATCACTTTTAATAATCAACATCTTATCATTTAGGGGAATTCTATTCGAGTTCCCATCAATTAAGACAATGTCGTCATGTCATAATCAATCATTCCATTCTATTGGCACTATCAACTTTCCAGTTTCATTGCCGGCGATAAGATGTGAACTTCTCAAAAGACTAATAATAACTCATAATCCTTCACAAATTCAAGGATATCTGGAGACATAACTAAGATCAAAAGAGTAAGGTCAACGCATAATCTACGCGAGAGAATTTCAAATCAGATACATACGAAAACATTTAACGAATATGAATATATCCTATGTTTTCATAATTTGAGTACGCATTCGAAAGCTCCTAGGATCGTACCCAGGTCATTCAAATGAAATCAGGTCAAAAGAAATGATAGGAACGTCGATACATCCAGTCAGGTATCAACACTCGGTAATCAGATACTTTTCCTAAGAATCTCACTACGGAAGAATTGGACAAGAAAGAATTGTCAATCGTCAAATAAGACAATTTCCACAGATGATTAAATTCGACTCAGAAGAATAGATGCTACAGGAACATATGTAGGTGTCCCTAACACTATGTCCCTATTTTTCACTTCTTGCAGATCTCATAAAATTTAATCTTTCACAATCTTCAAAGAAAATGTAGTGTTTATTATTCAGTTTTATGGTGACTACTAATCAGCCTTGCATGGTCCATTCCAAATTGTATGTGGGCGCGCAACTATATACAATTTCAAGATTAACGATGCAATACTTAGTTCGTCAAAATTTTATCATCATGTTTATAATAAAAACATTTTCATGCTTAATTCTTAAATAAGAATCAATAATAAATTTACAAAGATTTTCTTTGTTATGAAAACAGTTAAGTTTCCCAAGGTAGTTTATAAACAACCTCATTTCGATAACAATCACTTATAAATCTTACTTTGAATAATCCTTATAGTGATGAAAATTCAATTTTTCTCAAGGGATACTATTGTATCTTATAAAAACAATGAGTGATCTACAAAAGAGTGATGAAGAGTTGTTCACCAAGAACTAACTACAATATAATAGGAAATGAGCTTAGCCAATTAATCATGAGATTCATTACCTCGATGGCACTCAAAAAGAATAATCCACAACGTAACTCAAATCAAGATGAGTAGTTGTTCAATGGTTGCATCACTAATGCGAACATTAGGATGAAGCAATAAAGGATAGATAACATCGATACATGTAGGATTTAGCAATCAAAGGTAGTCTTTTTCATTAATCACAAACAAGTCAAAATTGTATCGTAACACATTACGTGTCACTATGTCATACAATTCTCAAAACTCATCATACCAACTGATATCTCAGTTAAGTTAGGTATTTTAAATAAATACCACAATGAATACTAACCTACAAGAGTCATTAGGTGTTCCACATGTCCCAGAAGATCCATCGGTCTCAATTTAGGAGAATATTTCTTCAATTTATTTCTTTAGACACTGGGCATCCTCATTAGTGGACAATGGCCTAGGAACAACCCTTAACACGAATCAACAATCAACTAAAACCTTATAATTCAATCACAGAACTTAACGACTTCCTCTTAACAATCTCATATTCCATACGGGTTAAATTTTACTTTATTCAGGTTTCAACCAACTTATACTGAATGCGATATCCTACCTCATTTTCCAATACTTTCAACCTTATTTATAAACCTTAATAGGGCAATAAAAGTTCGATATTATCAACACTTAATTTCCAATCCTATAACTCCTTTTATCAATAATTATCAAATGAGTCACTAGTATGAAATGACTTGATCATTCAACTAGACTTCTCGGAAAGGCACTAGTGGCATGAGGCTTTTGGGTAATGGTTCCAATTACAGCCTCAAGTGCAACATTCACCCTTTCGATTTCAAATTTAAGAATTGGGTGACAATGAATCAATTGACACCTTTCTAGGTGGTAACGTTTTGTTAAACTCCACTTTATAAGGAAAGACCGTCATGACCTCGATATCAGATTTAATCTCGCCAATTCTTCTTTAATATCACAATCAACTAATATCAACGTTTCTACGAATATCAACCATTTGTTGGGATCATAAATATCCATAACTTGGTCTAGATCTAGGATAGCTAGAATACCTACGAGAATAGATTCGATTGATTTACTAGGGGATTTAGGGTTCCTTGTGACAATCTACGTCGTATAAATACCTTGTATAAATATCAAAATAATCATCAAACAATCATGTAATAAAATTACATCATATATATATAATCCAAGTTATATATATATATATATATATATTAAAACAACACTTCTCAGTCTGGCCTTGTCGGTAACTCAGGAATTCTTCGGCACCGTTATAGTCAAAAGATTTTTAGACATTTTGTGAAAAATGTTTATAGATAAAAGATTTTGAAATGTTTTATTCAAAACCTTGGTTTTAAAAATCTTTCGTTCTCTATAACGAGAGCTCTGATACCAAATTGTAACACCCCCAAATTTATATAACTCAGTACATCGGAAGACTAGTTGGTGTTACGGGATAGCACATTACTCGCATCATAGACAACTCTTAAAAGTCGCGTCGTTTTAATATTAAAGCATTTACATTCATAAATATCAAAGTTACATAGGTCCCAAGTCATATTATTTCATACAAAGTTTTACAAAGTGTTTGAATGGAAATTATAATTTAAGTGCGGGCCATGAATTCTTGTTGTCTTCCCGAGAATACCTTCAAGTACCTGAGATAAAACATGTTAAAAGAAAAGGTTAGCGATAACGCCGAGTGAATTCATAGAGTTCAATAAATTCCATCAATATAACTTTGGTATAAAATTATTACCAAAAATCATTTCGTACAAATCATTGTAATAGGCCATAAAATAGCCAAAGTCATTTTTATACAAATCCTTATCGAAAATCATAATATAGGCATTTGCCTTAAAAATCATTATACGAGCCAATGTCGTAAAAACATCATACAATACGTTTTACAACGCTGTATAGATTAAATAAAAACCGTTATATGAATATGGTTATGAAAAACCAAAACACGAACATAATATCAATAATATGACCCCGTATTGCTAGTCAGGCAATATATCGTAATTTGGTGCGTATAGCAGTATTTCGTTAATTGGATTATTATAAGCCGCATGACATTGTTACCTTACTAAACCAAACAACGGGTAGCTAACCCGATACTCAATTTGCCCATCTAAGTTATTGTGTCGTCACAAAGGTCACGCTATGGAAATCTTCTCATACATAAATCCGCTTACCAATCAATGTGGCACGACGGGGATCAAACCGTCAAGGCGCGAACTGGGGTGATCATCCCCAAATAGTACTATTATATGCATAAGCGTCTACCAAATCCCGGTAGTTCACAATTCATGCTAATGGGACTTTTAGTGACATAACCTAACTTTAATAATCCATTTCATTTCATCTATCGGGTCACTTAATCATTTATCGGGTCATACAATCATTCGGGTCCAAATCAATAAACAAACAATCGGGACAAATGGTGTCCTATTTTATAATAACTAACATGTTATCTCCCTCGCAGGTTTATAAAACATTTCATAAAAACATTTAAAAGAGTGTGAGGCTATGAACTCACGTTGATGTGGGAAGGCTGGTTATCGGCAATTCGAACGTAAGGTACGTGCTTCAATCACGGAAACCTAGACAAATAATACTCGTCTTAGACTCATGTCCAATGACTTTATAAAAATAACAAATATGTATACATATAATGATTATATATATATGATGATCAAGTGGGTTTACATATTCTCTTTTACTCATTTTAGTGTCATGTGTCGATAACTTTTATGCTAGTTTACTAGTTTTACCTATTTACATATTTTAAGTCCAATAAACTTATTATAAGTTCTTTAACTTGTATTAATCCATTTTATATTTGTATTATCAGTATTTACCCTTTACATGTTGGGCCTAAATGGGTTAAGCCCAATAAATAAGTTTATAAGTGTTTTAGTCCATTTTGTTGTAGTATTAGTCCAATGACGTTAACTTAGCCCGTTAATGTCCGTATGTTATATAGTTCGGGTTTTATCGGTTTTTACTTGTTACATATGTTTATATATCAGTATATGAGTTTTAAAAACTTTACATTAGACGGGTCCAACCGTCTAAGTTTTATTTAACAAAAACATTAATTTTACGGTAATAGCCGAAAAAGTCGTAAAAATCATGTTTATAGTTTTATAACTTATAAAACTTATCAAACTACCATTTTTATAAAATGTCCATTTATTTATCCTTATACATGTAAAACCCGTAAAAATAAGGTCATATTTTAATTCTACTTTCAATTATTTTGAAGTATTTTATAACTTTAAATATTATTATGTTTAACGGTTTAAGTTGAAACCGATATTAAATATTATATTTTAATATTTTGACGAGCAACGAGGACTACTAGTGATCGCGATACCGACGGATGCCAAAAATTCTATATCGTATAATATTTTGAAACTTATTTTTGTGTTGGTTGATGAACTCACAATTTACGGATTTAAATTTGGGCTTACGTGCATAATTTAGCGTCCTTTACGACTAAACCGGAAATCTTAGGATTACGTATTTACGTTTTTGGACTCCGTTTTTGATGAGACAATTTTTATTGGATTCGTTTTGTGACGTTGATTCATAATTTATAAAACGTTTTTCGTAAAACGACCCGAGGGCACGCAAATCGAGAAAACTAGAATCGAGGAATACCCGTAAATTAGTGAGGTGGGACAAAATACATTATCCCACCCCACTAGCTAACATGGGATGGCACATGACACCACATCTAAGGATGTGGCATCATGTTAGCTAAGTACTTACAAGTGTAAGACTAAGCTTACACTTTAAGCCATTCCTAGCTAAAACCATCAAACCATTCCACCACTTCACACATACCATCTTTCCATACATGCAAAACAACCTCAAACTCTCTCAACCATCACCACCTTGACATCCACTTTGAAGCACAAAACACCCCTTTTGATCTTTTTTAGCCATGAAATACATGTTATCTAGCTCTATCATGGAGTTATCTTGAAGCCTTGATCATTTGGTGTCCATATTAACAACATAGGAGGTGATTTGCTTGTGTCCTAGGACTGATTTCTCAACTATTGTTCTTGGTGTTTGATGATCGTGGAGTTACTTGTGGTGTTCATCAAGTTCTTGTCTTCCAAAAACAAGAAATACACTTGGTTGGTAGAGAAGATCATCCTCTCCATTTTCTCTTGTTATTTTTGTAAAGAACAAATGTATTTTCTTTATTTTTTATATGTATATGATGTATATATGATGATAAAAATGTTGTGTGGGGATCAAGTGTTGATAAATATGATTAAAAATGTTAATAACCATGAGAAATAAGGCTAAAATCATGATTATTTAGTTGGCTGTATAAAAACAGTATATAACTAAAACTTGAACTGATAAACTTGCATGGTATGATCCATTTACAGTAAGTACAAGATGTTATACACATGTGAGAGTTGGCGATGCAATGGAATTATTATAATGAGTGAGATATGATCAAAACAAGATGAGAGTGCTAATCTGAATAAGCTGTTTTGTAGGGACAGTTAATGCTAGATAAACTTAAAATGAGAAGTAGCTATAGCTGAGTTAAATGTAGCACATAATATGAAGATCATGCCACCCAAAAATGAACTTCTATTTCATTGTAGAACTCTAGATATGATAAAAATGGTGAACATGAAAATAAAAATCAGATTTTGAGAATTAATGTTTATTATTATTATATAAGCACTCAAATTTTATTGTATAAAATGTAAAATAAAAACCCACTAACTTATGAAACTTATTTATATAAATATGTGAAAGGTTAATTAAATGGATGAATTATATAAATGGTTGTGGAATAATACTTATAAGTAATAAAACTATAAACTTGATTTTTACGACTTTTTCGGCTATTACCGTAAAATTAACGTTTTTCGCCAAATAAAACTTAGACGATCAAACCCGTCTAATGTCAAGTTTATAAAAGTCATATAATGATATATAAGTAACTAATACAAGTAAAAACCGATAAAACCTGAACTATAGGACATACGGACATTAACGAGCTAAATAAGCATATTGGACTAATAATTGGACTAAATAAGATAAACACTTATAAAAAGAACTTATTGGGCTTAACCCATTTGGGCCCAACATGGAAAGTATAGATACTGATAATATAGGTATAAAATAGATTAAAACAAGTTAAAGAACTTATACTAAGCTTATTGGACTTAAAATAGGTAAGTAGGTAAAACTAGTAAACTAGTAAAAAGTTACCAAAACGTAAACACTAAAATGAGTAAACAAGGATATATAAACCCACTTGATCATCAGCATATGTACAAAATCATCATATGTATATTGTTATTTTGATAAAAGTCATTAGACAAGAGTCTAAGACCGATTATTATTTATATAGGTTTCCGTGACCGAAGCACGCCCATAGCCGATAATCCGCCTTTCATTATCAACGTGAGTCTATAGCCTCGCTTTATACTAGTTATTAAATGATTTTAAACCCGCGAGGGGGAATACATGTTTTTATAAACTTAGAACACAAGATTTTTATGGTATGCTTTGTCCCTCTATGAATGGACCCGTGGTTGCCTTTAAATTGCATTAAGTCATTGCCTTTGTTAAAACCTCAATTATGGACCGTTAATTAACCTATGATGGGCTAGCCGCTAGTACAATTAATAGATCTATGGGGGAAGCCGCCTCGGTTCAGTTTGTGTGGACTTGTCATAGAAGCTTAGGCCCGACCTCCGCACTGTTTGGACATATTGTATTGAGAAGTCAGGTATACGGCAATGTACCAAAAATCTAGAGGTAACCGACAATTAATAAATCTCTCGTCTTATTAGACTGATATGGGAGTGTCTAAGGGCTCGGTTCCATGAGCTTATTGCAATTAATGTTATATACAATTATTATTGTTGATGCGAATTATTATTTGATGCTTATAAGCATGCCACAAAATTATAATCTTTGCTTGTGTTCAAATTGATTTCATAAACCTATAGATTCACTCGGCATTTTTGCTGATTGTTTTACTAACATGTATTTCAGGTAATCAAGAAGTGGAAGCTTGGAGGTCACGGGGAATGAAGTTGTGCACTGCTTTTGTTGTTCAAACTCTTTGATTTATTTATCGTTCCATTTTTAAAACAAACCAATATGTTGTTTTAACTTATCTTTTGGTAGATTACTTGGGACTACGCTACTCTGATAAATGTTTTAGGAACGATAAATCTAAAACGTCTCTTTTCGAGCCGTTCTTTGTAAATTATGTGTTGTTGTATTATTGTTTAGCACCCAAAGATGGATTCCGCTGCGTGTAAATTTGGGGGTGTTAAAATACATATTTATATAAATGTATTATATGAGTTAGTGGGTTTTAATTCACATTTTATACTATTTTTATTTGAGTGCTTATATAATACTATTATACTTTAATTTCCAAAATCTGATTTTTATTTTCATGTTCACCAAAACTGCCATATCTAGAGTTATATATGGAGATAGAAGCTCACATTTTTATGACATAAACTAAATGATATATGCTCCATTTAACTCTTCTATAGCTACTGTTGAATCAGCCTCTAAGTATTTTCTAAAAATCGTCCAAAACAGTGAACTCAGATTTATACTTTAAACTTGTTTTGATCATACCTCACTCATCCTAGTGATTCCATTGCATGGCCAACTCTCACATATGTACAAGACATATTACTTACTTTATATCCATTAATCTATGCCATTTTTATCAGTTCATCATATGATTCTTTACTGTTTTATACAGCCAACAATTCAAACAAGATTTTAGCCTTGTTTCTTATAGTTTTTCATCTTTTTAACCATGTTTATCAACACCAAATCCCCACTCAATATTTTTAATCATCATTCATCATCATATACATATATATATAAGTAAAGGAAATACAAGATTACATAATCAAAAATAACAAGAGGGTGAGAAGAACTATCTTTATACCACCATGATGATGTAGGTTGTGATCAAAACATGGATTTTGATAGAGAAACTTGTGAATAACCAAGACCATCTTCAAGACCACCATTCATCATGAACACCTTGTGGAAAAATCAGCCCCAAGACTCCATGGAAAATCCTCCTTGGATGTTATAATCACCACCAATCAATAGGGTTTCAAAAGGGCTTCAACATGTGTATGAATAACATGAGATTTCATGGTTACTTTTGATCAATGGTGGTGGTTTAAGGGGAGAAAGTGGACGGCATAAATGGGGGTTAGAGAGAGATGAGAGTGTTTGCATGAGTGGAAATGGAACTAGTGGTTTGTGTTGCTAGTTTTGTGGTAAGAAAGCTTACTTTGTAAGCTTGGTAAGACAAGTGTCTTACTTAGCTTACACTTGACACCAAATGTTGGTGTGATGTAGTATTATGGCCGGTTATGAGTGGGGCTGGGACAAGTGTCCCACTTGTCTCATCCCCATTTATTTACGGGTACTCCTCTATTCTAGTTTCCTCGATTTGCGTGCCCTCGGGTCGTTTTACGAAAAAAGTTTTTATAAATTATGAATCAATGGCACAAAACGAATCTAATAAAAATTGTCTCATCAAAAACGGAGTTCGAAAACGTAAATACGTAATCCTAGGGTTTCCGGTTTAGTCGTAAAGGACGTTAAATTATAATCGTAAGTCCTAATCTCTTCTCGTAAATTTGTGAGTTTATGAACCAACACAAATTTAAAACTCCAAAATAATATTCACGGATAAATTTATTTTCTAAAATGTCGGACTGTCACCAAAGACGGTGTATGTAAACATAAGCACGTAACGTAGAATCCTCCGGTTTAGACTTAGTCGATGCTACTTCAAGACGTAAATCCATTCTTCCCAAAAATAAGTGAGTTCATATTATAACATTAAAATAATGTTTTCAATTAAATATTGAGAATAAAATATCAACCATAAATTGACGGATTGTCACAATTTGAGCTCTACAAAGTTTTCAGAGTATCTTCTTGTAGATGCTGAGTATCCCATGTCCAAAGAAGTTTTGGACAAGATGAAGTCAACACAGCTGGAGATTGATTATTCAAGTGATGTGGCCAAAGATTTGATTAGGCATGTTTATTACCAATATGATAAGATTTGTAAGATTCCTCCTAGTTCTTAATTTTTATTCAGAAACTTGTTACTAGAGTAGATATCAAGTTTAGGGGAGGATTGTTGGGAATAAAATGTAGCCAGTACACTTGGACGTTGACAAGAAGAAAACAAGTGTTGATAAGAAGAAAACAAACGTTGATAGATCAAGCGTTGATAGGAAGAAGTCAAGCGTTGATAGGTTGAAGACAAGCACTGATAGAAAGATATGGTCTACGCGTATTATGTTTCTAGTCTGTTTCTAGTAAAGATAGGATCAACAATGTATTTTCTATAATTATCTTTACCTAGAATAGCTAATACGTAGACTCTTGTACAAGGCTTCTTATGTCTATAAAAGAAGACCTTTAGGTTATGTTTCATATAAGTTTTTCATACGTTTAACACTTTCATTGTAAGCAAGTTCGTTATTATCAATCAAGTGAAAGTTTGTTTTACAACTGTTTGTGTGTTCTTGTTTAAGTATTAATTTCGCATAATACTTGAATTGTTTTATACACAACAAAGTTTCTCTATGTGTGTAACTTGATCTAATCTCGTTTACACAAGCTAAATCGATCTATGTTTGGGATCAACAACGACCAATGAAGCTTTATAGATTATCGAGAATAGATCTAAGGTTTACAACCCTCGTAACACACCGAGTGTTGCCAATATGGGTTCGTCATCATCGTCATCGTCTCGTCACATTAATGCCTTACATGATGAAGCTAATTAGGAAAATCGGTTTTTCGATAAGTTTTCAAATCTTATGACTCATTGGAAAGCACAAGATGTTTTGAATTCCGCATCGGTTAAAGCGGTTGAAAAGAGTTGTTTGTCTTGTGGTGGAGCTCATGATCTTTCCGAGTGCATTACCGCCGGTGGTAACAATTCGAGTGCTTACGTAGCAACGGGAACTTACAACCAAAACGGCCAAGGTTCCCGCCCAAATCAAGCTCCACCAAATCAAAATGTTAATAAATATCAAAAGAACATCAAAATGGTGGTTATCAAGGCAATTCACGTAACTACAACAAAGGGAATTATCAAAGTGGGAATGGACAAGTTGCAAATCAAAACCAAAACCGTGATTTTCAAAACACTACACAAGGTTTTCAAAATGCTCACACTAAAAATCTTCATGGAGAATTTTTGGATTATGCTAAAGCAAATGATGCTATGTTTGATAACATGCAACGTGAGATGATTAGCTTAAGATCCGAGTTGAAAAATGAGCTTAAAAACGAACTTGCAAATGAACTTAAGACTCATGCAAATAAAATGGAAGGAAACGTTCAACGTCTTCAACAAAATCAACAAAAGATGGAACAAGGACAACATGAGATTAAGCAAGAATTGTTAAAAGCGGATTTAAGGCAATCAAAATTTGAAGACCGAATGGCAAAAATGTTTGAAGCAATCATGTGTAAACCCTCTTCCTCGGGTGGTCTTCCTAGTGATACCATTTCAAACCCGAAGGGAGAAATGAAGGTTATTACTACACGAAGTGGTAAAACTTTCAAGGAACCAATCTCTCGTCCAAGTACTTCTACGGAGAAGGAAATCGAGAAAGAGCCCGAGGTGATGGTAGAAAAGGAGCATATCACAAGCCCACGAAGCACCGCTCATGTCACACCTACGGTTGAACCAATACCAATCATGGAACCCGAGATTCCAAGGCCGTTTCCTAATGTCCAACCCACACCACCCTTACCTTACCCTTCGAGACGAAACAAATAGAAATTGCAAGAACATAACAAACAACAAATCGAGCTTTTTATAAAAATGTTTCAACAAGTTCATTTTGATGTAAGTTTAGCCGACGCGTTGTTATATATGCCTCGTTTGGCTTCCACTTTCAAAAGTATGATGAATGATAAGGAAAAGCTTTCAAAGCTTGCTAATTGTTCTTCGGTTTATCTTAACCGCATACCGGAAAAAGTTGGTGACCCCGGAAAGTTTCTCATTCCTTGTGATATACAAGATATGAAAGAATGCCTCGCCTTGGCCGATCTTGGTGCGAGCATCAATTTGATGCCATTTTCCATTTGGAAATCGCTTTCGCTTCCGGCTCTTACTCATTCGAACATGTCTATCGAGATGGCCGATCATTCTACGATTTTAGCATGTGGAGTAGCCGAGGACGTTTGCATGCAAGTGGGGAAGTTCTACTATCCCGTTGATTTTATAGTAGTTGACATCCCCGTAGATCCTCAAGTTTCTCTAATTTTAGGTCGTCCATTTTTAGACACCTCGAGATCGCTTATCGACGTTCATGCAAAAACTATTACTTTGAGATTCAACGAAGAGGAACTTGTTATAAACGCTACTGATGAGACTGCTTTTATACATAGTCTCATCGTCCAAAATGGGCTTAAAATGCATTAAATATCATTAAAAATGCCAAATATATGCTCGTGTTTGTTGCTTGTGTATTTTAGGTACGGATATTGAGGAAATGACAAAAAGATCACAAGAATCAATCAAAAACGAACACGGGAAACAAAGCCGCAAAATGAACCGGACCCGAATCATGAATTTCCAAAGTAGTCCTTGAAGAATTGAAGATTGGCAAGAGTAGTCCCTCTACTTTTGAAGACTTGTCATTTTATACCCTTGTAAATACTCAAAATTACATATGGGTCCCTAAAATGATGAGAAAATATATCGTTAGTCCTTGAAGATTGGTCAAAATACAACAAAAGCCCTTGGAACTAGCTTGTTAAACTTTTGGTGGCCAAAGTCTAAAAAAGAAAAGTTTGTTTATAAAGGGAATGCACTTTTGTGGCTGTTTACTACAAAGAGACAAGAAGATAGGAATGAAGGGATCATTTGTGTCAAACATTACAACTCTCCCCTGCCAACCAAACTGCCACCTCACTTCCATCCACCAATCCCCATTCACCCTTTACCCACGTCACAACCAACTAACAAGTTATTTAAACAGATTATTACTTAATCTGTTTTAACTGATTTTTAGGAGGCAAACACATGTTTAAATGTTTAAACGAATCAAACACCCCTTTTATCCACCTTCATCAGCATAAACCCTAAAAACTTAATTGATTTAAAACAAAGGGTTATTGTCTAATTACTTCCAGATGAATAATTTACCTCCACCTCAACCCAAACCCACTCCCAAATATTCCACCAGCATAACCATGTGACCACACCAAGATTCCCCTGCAACGTCCTTTTCACCCAAACCCCAAAAACCCGACCAAATCGACATCCCACATGTGTTCCTTCATCCTAAAGTTAAGATAAACGGTCCAAGATCTTTTCTCATAGCTGGCATGTCGACATCCATCACAAGAGTCCATTTGGACTGAAAATTCAAATTGAAGACCAAGGGCACTTTAGGGTTTTTCTTGTTTAGGGTTTAGATATTCTAGATCTTTCCTTCTTGTAGTATAAATTGAGGATGCAACCTGTGCATACCCTCTGGTTCCAGTTTTTATTTCTCAAACCTGTAATCCCTTTTTAATAGTTATAAAAGTTGGTATTTTTTGGTAAATGGAATTCCTTTTTGTGAGTTTAAAAGTTGGTGTTGTTTGAGAATAGATTCTGAGTTCCACCTATTTGATTCGTATTTTGGGTTCAAGTTTATTGTTTCAAAAATAATTCCTTTTTACAAAGATTGTGAAAAAGTTGTTGTTTTGATAATATCTTGTTCCAAATATTTGGTTTCCAGACATGTTAGTTCTTGTTTGAGGTTTATTTCCAGAAGTTTTAAGGTTTCAAGTTTTGAGATTTAAGGTGTGTTTCAAGTTTGTTCAAGCTTTAAGGTTTTGGGTAAGTTTTTTTCAGAAAATACAAAAAGAAATCAGTGGTCATTTAATTATATCTGTTCATGTGGGTTAATCTTAGCAGGATTATTGGAAGCTTGAGCTTGTTTTGCTAGCTCATAAGCTCGATCAATCCATGGCATGGATGTATGCCTTGGAGGTTTGTCTACATCTCTTTTATAATTTGCTTGTTTTCTTTTTCTGCCATGAATCTGATCTGATTGATTGTTTCCTGTTCTATTTGGTTTAAAAAGGTTGTTTTATGCATGATTAGATTAATTAGACTCAAGCTGGTTAAGTTTCAAATAGATTTTGTGTGTTTAAAGTGAAATCAGGATTTAAAAGGGTGTTTGGATTTGGGTTTTAATCTGAGTTGGTGACAAACTTTTGGGGTAAAAACCTGTCAAACACATCATAATTTCATTTACCAAGTCATATCAGTAGTTGGTTTGAGTTTGGTATGTTGGAAATCAGAAGTTGTATGTTTAAAATGGGTAGAAACTATCTCTAATATAGTAAGATCATTTTCCTGCCTTGTTTTAGTATAACTTGCCTTGAATTTTTGCATGATTGTTAGAAGTCCTACTTATCTAGGGATTTAGATCAGTTATTTGTGATTTGGTTAGGTTGTGTGATTGATTTGAGCATTAGCAATTCGTTTTATTGCCAAGTACACCAGCAACTGTTCATCAGAAAACATCATAGCTATAACAGTCACTGTAATTGCTTCTTTTTGTGTGAAATTTGTGAACAACTTGCTCTTTTTCTTGTATTATTGACGCCCCACAACCCAACTGGTTGTGGGGGTGCCTTTGTTGCCAAGAAACAACAAACCAATCATAAGTTATAAGCCAAAAACCAAGCAGACCTTTTTTGTTCTATCAGTGGGAACCAAGTTCCCACTGCTAGTATAAAAGTTTCCACTGCCTGACTAGCAGACAAAAACAGGTTAAAGTGTCACTTTCAGTAACTACATTTTTTGTCTTTAGTGACTAAAAATAGGAATTAGACTTTAAAACCAGTTTTATTATTTTTATTATTTAATTCTTGATTTTTCTGTCTATTTAATTTTATTGTGACTGTTCATTTGGTATTTTTTAGATTAAATAGCTATTTTAATTACTTTTTAATATTCTGATTTTTGTCTTTTAGTGGTAAAATTAAATATTTTTCAGTTTTAAAATTTTTCTTAGATTTATAAAAAGATTTTAAGATTTTTAGTTTAAAAAGTTTTTACTGTTCACTTTTTAATTAATTTTTATATTTAATTTAGTTTAATTAAGGTTTTATTTATTAACTGTTTTGTCTTTTAGTGCAAAATTTTAGTTTTTTCAAACTTTTTAATTTTTCTACTGTTCAATAGCATAATTTAGGATTTTTAAAATTGTCAAATTATTTTTAGCATTATTTTATTATTTTTTATGATTATTTTAGTTTAAAAATAGTTTTAAGTGTTTTAAAAATAGAAAAATAGTTTTTAAAATTTAGGAAAAAGACTTTTTAGTCTTTAAATAATATAAGTAACTTATTAGTTCAATAAAATAATATTTTGGACATTTTTTTAATTATATTTAATTTTAGGGCTTTAATTAGCATTAAAAATTGAATATTTAATTAATAAAAGGTTTTAAAATATTTTTGTTGAATTTTTATTCTTAGTTATATTAGTTTAGACTTAGTTTTAACTTTTAATTAATTTTTAGCTTTAATTTTTAATTTGGTGCTTTTTACGGTTTTACGTGAACGACCTTTTCGTCTTAGTGTAATCCGTCATCGCAACCGTCATTCTCTTCTCACCCCATTTCTATTTTCTTTTCTCATAACAATAAAATCACAAAGATTATCATTTCATTACACAACGCACTAGCCTCCTTGAGAACGAACTCACTTTAGGGTCATTTACACACGGTTTTCCTAAATCATCGTGCTTACCCTATTTTGGTACTCTTTTCCCAAAGGGTATACAAAAAATCAACCATCATTTTGGCGCCGCCTCCGGGGAGGCGTGTTGTGTTTTGACTTGAACAATTGTTGTTTTTATATAGCCATGATAAGTATTTTTATTAGTAGCACTCTACTAATACGTATTATCGGTTTTCTTTTTTTGTGAATACTATTACTATATTGTATACGTAGAACAATAAATACACAAGTACTCCAAATACGTGAAAAATCACAACCTTGACTTGGGAGGTCATTACCCAATCATTGTATTCGAATCTCAAACCAAAGAAAAAAGGCAAAAATAGATAAATACTTTCGAGAAGCTCGATTTTGAAAATACAAACTATAAGGTGGGTATAAGGCGGATATTATAAAATATATCCTAAGGAAAAAGGCTCTTAAGTGCTTCGCGCCGCCTCGTTTCCCCGCTTGCTTGTGAGTATTTGATTTTGAGAGCTAATCGAGGGTTTTGCCGCCCAAAGTATTATTAAGTATCATATATACTTTCTTGGTTTTATTTGATTAAACCCTCTTGAACGTTTTGGTGTTCCACCAACATTCTAAAGTCATCGAAGGCGTTCACTTCACGTGATCGTTTTCATTCCTTGAGACTTCTTTAATCAAGAGATTTGATTAAGGAGGAGATTTGTAGATTTTTGTCTACCTAATACAATTCCAAAATCCAAAAAAAGTAAAAACAATCAAAAATCCAAAAAAAAAAATGAAAAGTTAAAAACCACAAAAAGAATCTTCTTTGCTCATCCCCACGTTGTACGTGACGTTTATGCTTACTCGTAATCAAGCAAGACGTGCACGTAAACGAAAAAACAAGAAGGAGGCAACACCTACTCCTAATCTTTCTAGTGAAGAGACTCCAAGTGAGGAACCTATTGTATAACAAGAAGCTATCATGGCTAATCGTACTATGATGGAGTTGCTTCAAGCACCCACCGAGGGTTTTGGAGAGGCCATTGTGATTCCCGCCATCCTTGCGGAGAACTTCGAGATGAAGACGGGTTTAATGTCTATGCTTCAAGCCAACAAGTTTCGCGGACACGAGAAAGACAACCCACATTATCACATTAGGCAATTTAATCGTCTCACCGCGACAAGCAAGTTTAAGGATGTACCACACGAATGCCATTAAGATGATGTTGTTTCCATACTCGTTAGATGGACCCGCCAAGATATGGATCGAGAAAGAACCCCCAAATTCAATTTTGACGTGGGGTGATCTCGTTTCGAAATTTTTGAATCAGTTTTTTCCACCATCTAAAACGACACATTTGAAAAACGAGATTTCACGATTTACACAAAGGTCTAATGAAAGTTTTTCAATGGCTTGGGAAAGGTTTAAAGAAATGTTACATGAATGTCCACACCATGATTTTTCCGAATTGCATCAAATTGACACTTTTTATAATGGGCTTAATGATCATGAACGAGATTACTTAAATGCCGCCGCGGGTGGTAATTTTTTGTGCAAAACGACCGATGAGGCTTTGAAAATTATTGAGAATAGTTCTAAGGTTTATAGCCCTCGTAACACACCGAGTGTTGCCAATTTGGGTTCGTCATCGTCTCGTAGCATTAATGCCTTGCAAGATGAAGCAAATGAGGAGAATCGGTTTTTCGATAGGTTTTCGACTCTTATGAATCATTGAAAGCACAAGATGCTTTGAATTCCGCTTCGGTTAAGGCGGTTGCCGAGAGTTGTATTTCGTGTGGTGGAGCTCATGATTTTTCCGAGTGCATTACCGCGGATGGTAACACTTCGAATGCTTATGTAGCCACGGGAACTTATAACCAAAACGGTCAAGGATCCCGCCAAAATCAAGCTCCACAAAATCAAAATGCTAATAACTATCGAAACAACAATCAAAGTGGTGATTATCAAGGGAATCAACGTAACTACAACAAGGGTAATTATCAAAGTGGAAATGGGCAAATTTCAAACCAAAACCAAAACCGTGATTTTCAAACTACCACACAAGGTTTTCAAAATGATCACACCAAAAATCTTCAAGGAGAATTTTTGAATTATGCTAAAGCAAACGATGCTAAGTTTGATAATATACAACGTGAAATGGTTAGCTTAAGATCCGAGTTGAAAAACGAGCTTAAAAACGAACTTGCTAATGAAATTAAGACTCATGCTAATAAAATGGAAGGAAATGTTCAACGTCTCCAACAAAATCAACAAAAAATGGAGCAAGGTCAACATGAGATTAAGCAAGAATTTTTAAAAGCGGATGCTTGGCAATCTAAGTTTGAAGATCGAATGGGAAAATGTTTGAAGGTATCATGTGTAAACCTTCTTCTTCGGGTGGTCTTCCGAGTGATACCATCGTAAACCCGAAAGGAGAATTGAAGGTTATTACTACTCGTAGTGGTAAAACTTTCAAAGAACCCATTTCTCGTCCAAGTACTACTATGGAGAAGGAAAAAGAGAAAGAACCCTTGGTGGTGGTAGAAAAGGAGCAAATTCCAAGCCCACGAAGTACCGCTCAAACCACACCTACGGTTGAACCAACACCAATAGTGGAACCCGAGATTCCAAGGCCTTTGCCTATGCCCCAACCCACACCACCCTTACCTTACCCTTCAAGACGAAACAAGGAAAAGGCACAAGAACGAAATAATTATCAATTTGAACTTTTTATGAAAATGTGTCGTGACTTGCATTTTAATATAAGTTTTGCCGACGCCTTGGTCATGATGCCTCAGTTTGCTGCAAATATTAAAAGTATTTTGAATAACAAAGAGAAATTGCAAAAATCGTCTAGCTGTTCTTCGGTTTTTCTTAGCCGCATACCTCAAAAAGTCGGTGATCCCGGTAAATTTTTAATCCCATGTGCAATACAAGATATGGAGGAATGCTACGCCTTGGCCGATCTTGGTGCTAGTATAAATTTGATGCTTCTTGAGATTTTTAAGTCGCTCAATCTTCCTAATCTCACTCCTTCAAGAATGTCAATCGAGATGGCCGATCATTCTACGATTCTAGCTTGTGGAGTAGCCAAGGACGTCTTCGTGAAAGTTGGAAAGTTCTACTATCCCGTGGACTTTATTGTTGTTGACATCCCCATCGATCCTAAAGTTCCTCTAATTTTAGGTCCATCATTTTTGGATACCTCGAGAGCACTTATCGATGTGTATGCTAGGAAAATCACTCTTTGTTTCAATGAGCAAGAACTCGTCATAAATGCAACTCAAAACTCCACACTTTCTCATGTGTACTCTATCACGTCTTTGAAAAATGTTAATCCCATCAAAAACATTTGCAAAAAGATTTCAAAAAGAGTTTTAGAAGTTGATGATAAAAACGATTTTCCGTCCCCTCCACCGGTGGAGGTTAAGAGTGTTAAGCCTACGATTCCAATCACGAATGGTTCTTCGGATGATGAATATGTTGATCCCGATGGGGAAGTTTTCTTTGTTGACAAACGTTTTGAGAACTTACCACCACCTAAACCAAAACGATTTTCAAATGTGAGAATCTTTAGTGTGACTAACATTGCTTTAGAAACACCAAATATTTTTGACATAATTAAGTCGGGTTTTCATAAGGAGAGTTTAAAAGATGAAAAAGGGAAAGATTTTAAATTGGATTTAAAATATTTTTCTACAATGCTAACTCCGTCATCACCTCGTGTTTTGAGTGCTACAAGCTCGTCTTCTCCTTTTGACGATGCTTTATGTGGACTTAGTGTGGGGGAAGCCCCTTATGTTCCCTCCCCTTTCTCCACCGAGGACGAGATATTTGATCCCGGAATTGCTTCTAGAGGGAAATCTCGGTCTTCCACCAATGCAATAAATGGAAATCTTTCTATTTGATTGGTGCGAGTCTACCTCGAGTAGCTCATGGTTTTTGTGACTTACCCATTTTCGCACCCTTCTATTTCTTCTCATCTATTTTCTTGAAACCCTTTGGGTTTGTGTTGACACATGATGAAGTGGCGTTGATTTTTTTTCCAATGAAAACGAGAACTCCATCTTCGATCCCGGTATTTTTCACCATCAAAGGACTTAGTCCTTAATACCGGTTGTTTTTGGGCCTTGTTTATCATGTAAGCCCCACTAAAAATTGACCATACCAAGATAATCCCTAAATGATCACATTTATGGGGATTCGAGTCGAGCTTTTGACTCGGTTATCAAAAACAAGGTGCCTCGTGGGGGAGTCCCATGCTTATCCATGTACATATTATCGCTTTCTAATTAGTTTAATATGAGGGGATTTGTGCCCTTCCAGCCTTTGTTTCGTGGTTGTTTGTGAATTGTGGTTTTTAGATCATGATCTTCATGATTGGAGCCTCTCGTGTTCGTTTTATGGGATCACTCGATCGTTTGCTTTGAAGACTTTCTCAATATCCAAATGATATATCCTTTGATGTTCTAACCTTAGGTTTTTAGCACAATTCATAAACGGCTTTAAATTTAACGGTTACACCCTTTCCATGCTAGATTAGGCATTCGACGACGTCTCTAGTATGGGGGTATTTGCACCCCTAGACTCGAAACATTGAGGACAATGTTTAACTTTAGTATGGGGGGTAAATAGATACTTGCCTTGCCAAACCTTCACGCTTTCCAAAGTTTATCTTTTTGTTTATCGTTTTATTGCAAAATAAGGCTAAAAATGGCCAAATTTTAAAATTTTTCTCATGTTTTATAAGTGTTTAAAGACACGAATGTAGATTTTCCGATGGCGAGAATAAGAGTAATTTTTGACTCGACCGTGCATGTTGAGCACTTAGCTTTGATTCCTTAACTTTTAGGCTAAGTCTCTTAAATGAGGACGAGAAATGATAGGGTTAATTATAAGTTACTATGTTAAACGTAGAAGTCGCTCTTCTTTCAAATACTCATGTGTTCTCGTTGTTTGCTATATTCTCCCTTCGCATGTATATATTTTTTGCTTAATAAATATTGACTTAGCGGTTTAGTCTTGATTGTTGGGTTTCTAGTCTTTTCTAGTAGCTTCCGTGTAATTAAATTGGGAAGACATTAATGTATCGCCAGCATCACGGTTTTGAAGTATTGGCACCCTAATAATTGAAAACTTCACCCAATAATAAGATTTCAAGTGCTAACCTAAATCTAGCAAACAATTTGAAGCCCCACAAGGCCGAAAAATCTATGCAAAATTGAAAGTGAATCAAGCCTTAATCTTCGAAGCTTTAAAGATCCAAAATTCGCCTTAGCGTGAGGATATACGTCTTTGGCTAACAAAACCACCGATGAGGCGGATAATAAAAGGCAAGGCAAGACCGAAGTCATAATAAAATCTTCATGGCGAAGTTGAATAAAAGATGGAGGTAAACCAAAGATAATAAGGCCCTTCCGTTAGGGGGCGTATAAAAGTCTTGGTAATAAGTCTCATGTTCAAAACCGTTATAAAACCGTGTTTATCGATTCTTCTTGTTGACTTAATTTTTTGACATCGTTGTCTATTAGGAGAGGTTATTGATTTGATGGTCTTGGTTACACCGTTAGGACTCAATTTTTAGACCTAAATCTCTATTATCGCATAAGTCAAACAATGTATCCTCGTGAAACATTCAAGACAAAATAAAATATAAGAGATACAACTTAGGAATAATGGGAGGATAAGTACGTGATTAGGGCATATGAGTTGTGTTAGCATTACAAACTTATAATGACAATGATCTTGTTGCACGCTTGGCATGGAATTGGGCTGAAAATCGAGGACGATGAAATTATTTCTAACAAAGCATTCACGTGTTGTTATTCTATGAACCTAAACGTCCCATTTTTGCGATGAAAATCATACATTATGTCTAAAACACAAGTAGTAATAGTAGTAGTGTAGCTAGTTTATCATTCAATAAAAGTGAATAAAAATGAATTTTGGAGGTGCTACGATACTTTATTCTAGCATTGCGTGAGGGCACGGCAATGGTTTAGTATGGGGGAGTGATGAGACTGCTATTATACATAGTCTCATCGTCCAAAATGGGCTTAAAATGCATTAAATATCATTAAAAATGCCAAATATATGCTCGTGTTTGTTGCTTGTGTATTTTAGGTACGGATATTGAGGAAATGACAAAAAGATCACAAGAATCAATCAAAAACAAACACGGTAAACAAAGCCGCACAATGAACCGGACCCGAATCATGAATTTCCAAAGTAGTCCTTGAAGAATTGAAGATTGGCAAGAGTAGTCCCTCTACTTTTGAAGACTTGTCATTTTATACCCTTGTAAATACTCAAAATTACATATGGGTCCCTAAAATGATGATAAAATATATCGTTAGTCCTTGAAGATTGGTCAAAATACAACAAAAGCCCTTGGAACTAGCTTGTTAAACTTTTGGTGGCCAAAGTCTAAAAAAGAAAAGTTTGTTTATAAAGGGAATGCACTTTTGTGGCTGTTTACTACAAAGAGACAAGAAGATAGGAATGAAGGGATCATTTGTGTCAAACATTACAACTCTCCCCTGCCAACCAAACTGCCACCTCACTTCCATCCACCAATCCCCATTCACCCTTTACCCACGTCACAACCCACTAACAAGTTATTTAAACAGATTATTACTTAATCTGTTTTAACTGATTTTTAGGAGGCAAACACATGTTTAAATGTTTAAACGAATCAAACACCCCTTTTATCCACCTTCATCAGCATAAACCCTAAAAACTTAATTGATTTAAAACAAAGGGTTATTGTCTAATTACTTCCAGATGAATAATTTACCTCCACCTCAACCCAAACCCACTCCCAAATATTCCACCAGCATAACCATGTGACCACACCAAGATTCCCCTGCAACGTCCTTTTCACCCAAACCCCAAAAACCCGACCAAATCGACATCCCACATGTGTTCCTTCATCCCAAAGTTAAGATAAATGGTCCAAGATCTTTTCTCATAGCTGGCATGTCGACATCCATCACAAGAGTCCATTTGGACTGAAAATTCAAATTGAAGACCAAGGGCACTTTAGGGTTTTTCTTGTTTAGGGTTTAGATATTCTAGATCTTTCCTTCTTGTAGTATAAATTGAGGATGCAACCTGTGCATACCCTCTGGTTCCAGTTTTTATTTCTCAAACCTGTAATCCCTTTTTAATAGTTATAAAAGTTGGTATTTTTTTGGTAAATGTAATTCCTTTTTGTGAGTTTAAAAGTTGGTGTTGTTTGAGAACAGATTCTGAGTTCCACCTATTTGATTCGTATTTTGGGTTCAAGTTTATTGTTTCAAAAATAATTCCTTTTTACAAAGATTGTGAAAAAGTTGTTGTTTTGATAATATCTTGTTCCAAATATTTGGTTTCCAGAGCTGTTAGTTCTTGTTTGAGGTTTATATCCAGAAGTTTTAAGGTTTCAAGTTTTGAGATTTAAGTTGTGTTTCAAGTTTGTTCAAGTTTTAAGGTTTTGGGAAAGTTTTTTTAGAAAATACAAAAAGAAATCAGTGGTCATTTAATTATATCTGTTCATGTGGGTTAATCTTAGCAGGATTATTGGAAGCTTGAGCTTGTTTTGCTAGCTCATAAGCTCGATCAATCCAAGGCATGGATGTATGCCTTGGAGGTTTGTCTACATCTCTTTTATAATTTGCTTGTTTTCTTTTTCTGCCATGAATCTGATCTGATTGATTGTTTCCTGTTCTATTTGGTTTAAAAAGGTTGTTTTATGCATGATTAGATTAATTAGACTCAAGGTGGTTAAGTTTTGAATAGATTTTGTGTGTTTAAAGTGAAATCAGGATTTAAAAGGGTGTTTGGATTTGGGTTTTAAACTGAGTTGGTGACAAACTTTTGGGGTAAAAACCAGTCAAACACATCTTAATTTCATTGACCAAGTCATATCAGTAATTGGTTTGAGTTTGGTATGTTGGAAATCAGAAGTTACATGTTTAAAATGGGTATAAACTAGCTCTAATATAGTAAGATCATTTTCCTGCCTTGTTTTAGTATAACTTGCCCTGAATTTTTGCATGATTGTTAGAAGTCCTACTTATCTAGGTATTTAGATCAGTTATTTGTGATTTGGTTAGGTTGTGTGCTTGATTTGAGCATTAGAAATTCGTTTTATTGCCAAGTACACCAGAAACTGTTCATCAGAAAACATCATAGCTATAACAGTCACTGTAATTGCTTCTTTTTGTGTGAAATTTGTGAACAACTTGCTCTTTTTCTTGTATTATTGACTTCCTACAACCCAACTGGTTGTGGGGGTGCCTTTGTTGCCAAGAAACAACAAACCAATCACAAGTTATAAGCCAAAAACCAAGCAGACCTTTTT
This sequence comes from Glebionis coronaria, assembly GCA_025667525.1. NCBI lineage: Eukaryota > Viridiplantae > Streptophyta > Magnoliopsida > Asterales > Asteraceae > Glebionis > Glebionis coronaria. The sequence goes on from CM046880.1 coordinate 253,757,080, forward strand.
TTGTTCTATCAGTGGGAACCAAGTTCCCACTGCTAGTATAAAAGTTTCCACTGCCTGACTAGCAGACAAAAACAGGTTAAAGTGTCACTTTCAGTAACTATATTTTTTGTCTTTAGTGACTAAAAATAGGAATTAGACTTTGAAACCAGTTTTATTATTTTTCTTATTTAATTCTTGATTTTTCTGTCTATTTAATTTTATTGTTACTGTTCATTTGGTATTTTTAGATTAAATAACTATTTTAATTACTTTTTAATATTCTGATTTTTGTCTTTTAGTGGTAAAATTAAATATTTTTCAGTTTTAAAATTTTTCTTAGATTTAGAAAAAGATTTTAAGATTTTTAGTTTAAAAAGTTTTTACTGTTCACTTTTTAATTAATTTTTATAATTAATTTAGTTTAATTAAGGTTTTATTTATTAACTGTTTTGTCTTTTAGTGCAAAATTTTAGTTTTTTTCAAACTTTTCATTTTTCTACTGTTCAATAGCATAATTTAGGATTTTTAAAATTGTCAATGTAACACCCCATTTTAGAAATGGAAATATCACAGGAATTATGGCGTGTCATCAAAGCATACAAGGAAAAATGTCTAAACATTACTTGACCATAAAAGGAAAATACCGGAATCAAACATCGGTAGTCCAAAAGTAAAGCTCATCACACACAATCATAGTATAATAAAGGAAAGGACTAAACAATGTCCAAAGCATAAGTATCATAAGAAAGGAAATGCATAAAGTAAAGAAGGCTAGACAGCTTCCAGTCCATATGCACGTACTCTTAGTGTCTACGAGCGTCCCTGAGTAACTGCCGTTTTGGGAACATAGAAAAGGAAAACGGCTGAGCAAATACGCTCAGTGCACGGATGTATAATAAAGCATGAATAGGATAAGCATATAACATAATAATAGCGGAAGAAACTAAGTCCCGAGTAACCTGGTTAAGTCGTAATAAAACTGGTTTTAATAGTTTGAAAGTCTTATGTTTATCTTATAAAAACTGTTTGTCATATTTTACCATTAGCCAATATAGGTCATGAAAATCCACCGTGCATGAATACTTGGAGGGGTGACCTCATCATGCAAATTAGAGGGGCTGCCTCTAATTTAATATACTGGTTTTTGGGTAGGAGGGACCAGCTCCTTGTGAAGGATGCAAGGCACACACCACATTCACCATAAAATCCTGAATAAAAACATGTAACTAGGATGCACCCATACGCCCCACATGATAAATATAATATAAATGGCCAAAAGCTGAAGGGACGCCACGAGCAATCACTCCGCCGTGGTGAAGTCATAACATCAGTGCCTCTAATGTTATGGTTATGGTACCTCCATAACTACGTGAAACTGGTCATGCATGTATATGGCTATAGGTAATCTTAATTAAACATAAGCAATCAAACACATAACTTATACTACGGGAAAACAGTTGGCTGCATACGGGGAATCCTAATAAGGAAAGAATGTCCATACTGAAAGGACGGGAATCCGTACCTTATGTCCAGTGAACGAAGAAGAAGAACTGAGAGGAATCCTACTTCCGAATCACTAGTGCTACATAAATACATACATGAATAAGTATCTGCTTACTAAATACGTAGCTGGTTTTATGTCATGTCTTAGCTTATTTTATGTGTTATTACCATGTTTTACTGTTTTAAAGCCTTAACTGTGTTTAATCTTATATTCTGTTTAATCTGATTAAGTGTTCCTGGTATTTCATGTGTTATTATACTTACTGTGTAATAATAAGTAACTTTCCAAAAATAGCAGGTTTCCTAAAATAGAAAGTTACCAAAAATAGAAAGTTTCCAAAAATAGAAAGTTTCCAAAAATAGAAAGTTTCCAAAAATAGATTTACTGCTTAAAATAGATAAGTTTCTAAAAATAGAAAGTTTCCATAAATAGATTAGTTGCCTTAATTAAATAAATTTGCATAAATAAATTAGCTGCCTGAAATAAATAAGTTTCTAAAAATAAAAGGTTTCCATAAATAGATTAGCTGCCTTATTTAATTAAGTTTCTAAAAATAGAAAGTTTTCATAATTAGAAATAAGCTGGTTAAATAAGCTAAGTATATAAGCCTAAGTGTTTTCATGATTATTTTCTAAGTCATATGATATAATGTATATTTTAATAATTATTTCATGTAATTAAATTAAACTATAGGTTAAAATATTTAATTAAAGTATAACATGTTTTTAATTAAATAAGTTAAATACTTAGGTTAAAATATGTATTATTATATGTTAATAATATAACCTAAGGTATGTTAATTAATTAATTATATCCATGGTTTTAAAATAATTAATTAATTATAAGTCTTAAATATACAAATACTTAGGTTAAAATAATTTCATGATCATTAATAATTAAATAACATAAGTCATGTTATTAAATTAATCCTATCATTTTATTAATTTAATTTTAACATAAGATCATAAACATAAAAAACTAAACATACACCATGAACCATATCCAAACTAAAAACAATGAACCGAACATGAAATCGACACCGTACCCCGAACCAGCTCGGGGTACCCCGTGTTTTACTGCTACCGTGGGACCCACACGCACCAACCAAGACCATATGGTCTTGGTGGTGGTCGGCTTGGCAAACCGAAACCCATTCGGGTTCGGTGCAGCCTGCGGCCAAAAACAAACACCCCTTAAAACACCCTTTTGATTTTATTTAACACCAAATCATGTTAGATCCATGTTTAATTATTATGTTTTTGTAAAAAACATCACATGTTCTTGATTTATAAAAAGATTAAATCAAAAGAAAAGGTTTAAAAAGGATTTACCGAATTCGTGGATCAAAAGGACGAAGAACCAACACGATCAATCACTAAAACTTCAAGATCCAAGATCACAAACCACTCCTTATGGTGGTTGTAGGGTGGCGGCACAAAGGAGAAAAGGGAAGGAGGGTTTTTAGGTTTTCTTAAAAATCTTCTATAAAGATTAAAATGAGTAGTGAAAAGATATTAACCCCCCTTTAGTAAATTTGACAAATGGGCTTGGCCCATTTTCCCTTGTTGCCGCGGGTAGGGACCCCACTTGGGGTACCCGTACCTTTTTCGTGTCTCGTTGTTAAGCTAAACGTTTGTGATTATTTGTGTTCGTGTTTTAAGTGTTCTCGTTATGTAAATACCGTGATCTAGTATATTTAATTACGCTCGTAATAAATATATATACGTAATTAATAATAGCTCGTGTTTTAATTACGTTCATGATTTCATGATCACATGTTCGTGTTTATTATCGTCAATTAAATATTACGTGATCGTGCATAGTAAATACTTATCGTGTTCTAACACGTACGTAATACGTAAACTCCTAACACGTAATCGTAATCATGCTATATTAGGAAAGTTTTAATCCAGTACGTACGATCCTAAGTGTACTATGTATGGTAAAAGCATGCGGGTTTTACAACTCTTCCCCCCTAAAAAGAATAATTCGTCCCCGAATTATAGATAAAGTAAACTGGAAAAGAAGAACATACCCGAATTCAAAATATAAATGAGGGTAAGAAGCCCGGATAGACTCTTCTGTTTCCCAAGTGGCTTCCCGCTCGGTATGATCCCTCCATAGAATTTTGACGAATGGAATCGTCTTCTTTCTCATGACTCATTCTTGTCTGTCAAGAACTCGTTCGGGTTCTTCTATAAAAGTGAGATCTTCACATATATGTTCCAGTGGATACTGAACCATGTGAAGGGGATGATACTGGTACCCTCTGAGTAAGGACACATGAAACACATTATGCACATGCGAAAGCTGCGGAGGTAACGCCAATCGGTAAGATACTTCACTGACTCATTCAATGATATCAAACGGTCCGATGAAACGAGGACTGAGCTTCCCTTTAATCCCGAAGCGTCTAACACCACGTGCCGGCGAAACCTTAAGGAAGACGTGATCTCCGACGTTAAAGTGTATATCTCTACGATGCTTATCGGCGTAACTCTTTTGACGTGACCGTGCCTCCTGAATTTTCTGCTTAGCTACTGCGATCTTCTCATTGGTCATCTCTATGATTTCCGGTCCTTCAAGTGTTCGCTCGCCTACCTGATCCCAGCAGATTAGGGTGCGACACTTTCTGCCATACAACATCTCAAATGGAGCACACTTGATGCTTGCGTGCCAACTGTTGTTGTATGCAAACTCCACCAAGCAGATGTATTCGTCCCAATCACCCGTCCATTCCAACGCACATGACCTTAACATATCCTCCAATGTCTGAGTGGTTCGCTCCGACTGTCCGTCCGTTTGAGGATGAAAAGCCGTGCTAAGCTTAAGTTGTGTACCCCAAGCTTTCTGCAGACTCTTCCAAAAGCACGAAGTGAAACGAGGATCTCTGTCTGAGACGATGCTGGATGGTGCACCGTGGAGTCTCATGATCTCTCGTATGTATGTATCTGCGAGTTTACTTACCGAATCTTCCTTGCGGATCGGTAAGAAATGAGCTGATTTAGTAAGTCGATCAACGATAACCCAAGTTGCATCGGGCTTCCTTTTGGTAGGCGGAAGACTGGTAACAAAATCCATGGTGATTTTGTCCCACTTCCACTCTGGAATATCTAACGCTTGAAGGAGACCGACAGATCGCTGATGCTCGATCTTAACCTGCTGGCAGGTAAGACATTTGGAGACGTAAGTGGCCACATCCTGTTTCATAACACTCCACCAAAAGTACTGCTTGATGTCGTGGTACATCTTAGTCGAACCAGGATGTATAGAGAATGGGTAGCTATGAGCTTCAGCTAGCAAAGCTTCCCGGAGTTCTTGGTCATCAGGAACACAATGTCTCGTGCCTGCCATACGATACCATCTGCATCTACTCTTAATTTTGTCTGCTTCTCCAAATTCTGTACTATCGCCCAGATTTCTCCGTCATCCTTCTGAGCTTCCTTGATCTTAGATAGTAACTCGGGTTCTACTCTAAGATTAGCCCAGTAACTGTGCTATCCACGTACCATGTACTTGATGTCTAGTCGCTCCAAGTCTCTGATGATTTCCTCTTCGATTTTAATGCCGTTGATCATTCCGGACTTCCTGCTAAGAGCATCTGCTACTACATTTGCCTTTCCAGGATGATACTGTAGATTAATGTCATAATCCTTCAACAGCTCTAACCATCTCCTCTGCCTCATGTTCAATTCAAACTGAGTGAAGATATACTTCAGGCTCTTGTGGTCCGTGAATATGTCACATGATTCTCCATATAAGTAGTGCCTCCATATCTTCAATGCAAACACGACTGCAGCAAGTTCCAGGTCGTGCGTGGGGTAATTATCTTCATAAGGCTTAAGCTGTCGTGAAGCGTACGCGATCACTTTCCCATGTTGCATGAGAACAGAGCCAAGTCCCTTCCCCGATGCATCGCTGTAGAATTGAAATCCACCTGTACCAGATGGTAGAGTAAGAATAGGTGCAGATACTAGCTTCTGATTCAGGTCTTCAAAGCTCTTCTCTCGATCTTCAGTCCAGACGAATTTCTCCCCTTTCCGCATCAGTTTCGTCAATGGTAGTGCTAGGCGGGAAAAGTTCTCCACGAACCTACGGTAATAGCCAGCTAAGCCTAAGAAACTGCGGACTTTCGTCGCTGATGTCGGCCTTGGCCACTTAGTAATGGCCTCAACCTTCGCTGGATCCATAGTGATTCCTTCTGCTGATACAATGTGACCTAAGAATGCCACCTTGTCTAACCATAACTCACACTTGGAGAATTTAGCATACAGCTGCTTCTGGCGAAGAATCTGTAGCACTGTACGAAGATGGTCTTCGTGTTCCTCCTTGGACTTTGAGAAAATCAGGATGTCATCGATGAACACAATGACGAACTTGTCCAGAAATTCATGGAAGATTCTGTTCATCAAATCCATGAACACTGCTAGATCATTTTTCAGGCCAAATGGCATAACTACAAACTCGTAGTGGCCATAGCGGGTACGAAAAGCAGTCTTAGCGATGTCCTGCTCTTTGACCCGTAGCTGATGATAGCCTGACCTAAGATCGATCCTGGAGAAGTGTTTGGCCCCTTGGAGTTGGTCAAACAAATCGTCAATGCGTGGCAGCGGATACCTATTCCGAATGGTAATCTTGTTGAGCTCGCGATAGTCTATGCAAAGACGCATACTACCGTCCTTCTTCTTAACAAATAAGACCGGTGCGCCTCATGGAGATGCGCTCGGTCGAATGAAACCTCGTTCAAGAAGTTCTTGCAGTTGATCCTTCAGCTCCTTCAGCTCTATGGGAGCCATGCGATACGGAGCCTTGGAGATTGGATCAGCTCCTGGAACCAGCTCTATACTGAATTCCACTTCTCGTGCAGGTGGTATGCCCAGAAGTTCTGCTGGAAACACATCTTGGAATTACGACACTATAGGTTGATCCTTAATCGATGGAGATTCAGCATCCATGTCGTGAACCGTAGCTAGATAACCCTCGCAGCCATGTGACAGTAGTGCACGCGCTTGTAGGGTGGATATGACTTGTACAGACCGTCCGTGCATGAACCCAGTATGAATGTACTCTGGTGCATTAACATCACCGAAGATAACTCGATATGAATGGCAGTCTATGGTAGCATGATATTTGGATAGCCAATCCATGCCCAAAATCATGTCGAAGTCATTCATGTCCAACGGAAGTGCGTCGGCATATCGAACCTTATCATCAAATTCTAGGGGAAGACTCTTGTATACATGGGTGATTAATACAGAGTCCCTCAAAGGCGTGGAAATAGTAAGCCTGTTTTCTAGTGGCAAGGGAGGCATCCTAATGTTCTTAGCATAAGCAGTAGAAATAACCGAGTGAGTAGCACCCGTATCGAAAAGAACACATGCAACTTGACCATACATATACAAGATTCCAGTGATGGTACCTGTAGACTTGTTGGCCTGGTCTCGAGATGTCGTGTAGACACGCCCGGCAGTAGGAGGCGGCTTGGTATCAGCATGTCCTGATGTACCCTCCATCTCGCCCTTACGTGAATCCTTCATAATATGGCCAGGAAGACCACACTTGAAGCACGCATCAGTATTACGGCGACATGGTCCTGGGTGCCTACGATGGAAAGTAGAGCAAAGAGGATGAGTGTATCCTCCAGCAGGTGATATGGCTGGCTAAGAACCTGATAAAACATCTTACATAAGACATGGTAATTAGGTACAAAGGACAAAGAGGATAATCGTAAGATTGAATACCAGTGATAGCTGGACGGCTAGGCTGCGAACCTCTCTGGTTCTGGTCCCTACCGTTTCCATGGTTCCTGGTAGAAGTTTTGCTAAAGTGTCAGAATATGTGTTATAACATAAAGCATAAGAAATTGCTTAAGTATTAGGACCTGCTGCTGTTGGAGTGCCCAACGTTGTTATGGTAATTGTCATTACCGCCACTCCTATCCGTAGCAGAACGGTCGTTAATCTGACCGTTTCCCTTGGGCTGATGAGGCTGCTGCTGAGTAGCCGGCTGAGACCGGTTCCCAGTTTTCTGCCTGGAAGATACATTTAAGAGATGAATAATTGACATATGGAAAAATATACGGATTGGTCACCGCTTGAATACTAATGTTTACCTCTTGTCGGGTCTTTCAGCTTCCCCGAACTCATGTCTCTCCTGCAGCATCTCCAGCTTTCGTGCTGCATCGGCCACTTATGTTACAGTGTTGAACGTAGCACACCCCAGATTGTTTGCGACCGATGTGCGAAGAGCCCATCTAAAGTGATGTGCCTGATCTTCAGGAGTACCTGCTGCCGCACCAAGGAAACCAGCTAAGCGAAGAAAGCGCTGCATAAACTCGTTGCTATTCTCCCCAGCTCTCTGTCGGATCCCATGGTACTCTCTCTTGAGCTTGTCCTGCTCAGCCTTAGGAAAGAACTGCTCCATCACCCTGTCCTTGAACTGAGCCCAAGTCAAACCAGCAACCCACTCATCACCACCTTCAGATTGCATCAATGCTAACCACCAGTTGAGTACATCGCCTTCGAACCGATAGCATGCCAACCTCGCCTTGTATACGGGGTCACAGCCCATAGCGTTGAAAATCTTCTCGATGTGAGCCAACCAGCTTTCAACATCGTTGGGGCTACCTGTCTTCTCAAAAGCTCGAGGGCGGAGCTTGTTGAATCTCTCCAGCCATACTGCTAATGTCACTAGAGGAGGAGGAGGTGGCAGATTATGCTGCTGATTGTTGGCAGCTTGAACTTCAGCCCTGATGTCATTCCTAAGTTGAGGAAGCAAGGCTTGCATGGCAGCCTGAATTGCAGCATTGAGCTGCTCCTGTTCGCGTGTGAGAACCATCTGACAGTATAACATAAAACATATGATTAAACAGATGAAAACATAAAATATATATATACATGAAAAAAATTTATACTAAAATTTCACGAGAAAAATTTTATGCAAGAAAATTTTGTGTATGAATGCATGATGCAGTTTTATGAAAACTTTTGTATGCTCGAGAGCGAACGCCTCTGGTCAGTTCACCCAAAACAAAAGACACAGCGAGGGGACGCCTATGGATCGTTCCCAAATCTAAAAGTTTCGATAAAACACATGCGACTAAATAGGGCCAGTCTTGTACCAACCATTACTTAGTCAAAAACCCTGCGAAAATGACATGTATATGTATGCTTAAAAATGATGAATGCATGAAAACAACTGTCAGTTCTAGGAAGACCGTAGTGACTACCCACTAATCACAGGTCATATTTGAGATCCTACAGGTCGAAGCCTTGGCTCTGATACCATACTTGTAACACCCCATTTTGGAAATGGAAATATCACAGGAATTATGGCGTGTCATCAAAGCATACAAGGAAAAATGTCTAAACATTACATGACCATAAAAGGAAAATACCGGAATCAAACATTGGTAGTCCAAAAGGAAAGCTCATCACACACAATAATAGTATAATAAAGGAAAGGACTAAACAATGTCCAAAGCATAAGTATCATAAGAAAGGAAATGCATAAAGTAAAGAAGGCTAGACAGCTTCCAGTCCATATGCACGTACTCTTAGTGTCTACGAGCGTCCCTGATTACCTGCCGTTTTGGGAACATAGAAAAGGAAAACGGCTGAGCAAATACGCTCAGTTCACGGATGTACAATAAAGCATGAATAGGATAAGCATATAACATAATAACAGCGGAAGAAACTAAGTCCCGAGTAACCTGGTTAAGTCGTAATAAAACTGGTTTTAATAGTTTGAAAGTCTTATGTTTATCTTATAAAAACTGTTTGTCATATTTTACCATTAGCCAATATAGGTCATGAAAATCCACCGTGCATGAATACTTGGAGGGGTGACCTCATCATGCAAATTAGAGGGGCTGCCTCTAATTTAATATACTGGTTTTTGGGTAGGAGGGATCAGCTCCTTGTGAAGGATGCAAGGCACACACCACTTTCACCATGAAATCCTGAATAAAAACATGTAACTAGGATGCACCCAAACGCCCCAAATGATAAATATAATATAAATGGCCAAAAGCTGAAGGGACGCCACGAGCAATCACTCCGCCGTGGTGAAGTCATAACATCAGTAACTCTAATGTTATGGTTATGGTACCTCCATAACTAGGTGAAACTGGTCATGCATGTATATGGCTATAGGTAATCTTAATTAAACATAAGCAATCAAACACATAACTTATACTACGGGAAAACAGTTGGCTGCATACGGGGAATCCTAATAAGGAAAGAATGTCCATACTGAAAGGACGGGAATCCGTACCTTATGTCCAGTGAACGGAGAAGAAGAACTGAGAGGAATCCTACTTCCGAATCACTAGTGCTACATAAATACATACATGAATAAGTATCTGGTTACTAAATACGTAGCTGGTTTTATGTCATGTCTTAGCTTATATTATGTGTTATTACCATGTTTTACTGTTTTAAAGCCTTAACTGTGTTTAATCTTATATTTTGTTTAATCTGATTAAGTGTTCCTGGTATTTCATGTGTTATTATACTTATTGTGTAATAATAAGTAACTTTCCAAAAATAGCAGGTTTCCTAAAATAGAAAGTTACAAAAATAGAAAGTTTCCAAAAATAGAAAGTTACCAAAAATAGAAAGTTTCCAAAAATAGAAAGTATCCAAAAATAGAAAGTATCCAAAAATAGATTTACTGCTTAAAATAGATAAGTTTCTAAAAATAGAAAGTTTCCATAAAGAGATTAGCTGCCTTAATTAAATAAGTTTCCATAAATAGATTAGCTGCCTGAAATAAATAAGTTTCTAAAAATAGAAAGTTTCCATAAATAGATTAGCTGCCTTATTTAATTAAGTTTCTAAAAATAGAAAGTTTTCATAATTAGAAATAAGCTGGTTAAATAAGCTAAATATATAAGCCTAAGTGTTTTCATGATTATTTTCTAAGTCATATGATATAATGTATAGTTTAATAATTATTTCATGTAATTAAATTAAACTATAGGTTAAAATGTTTAATTAAAGTATAACATGTTTTTAATTAAATAAGTTAAATACTTGGGTTAAAATATGTATTATTATATGTTAATAATATAACCTAAGTCATGTTAATTAATTAATTATATCCATGGTTTTAAAATAATTAATTAATTATAAGTCTTAAATATACAAATACTTAGGTTAAAATAATTTCATGATCATTAATAATTAAATAACCTAAGTCATGTTATTAAATTAATCCTATCATTTTATTAATTTAATTTTAACATAAGATCATAAACATACACCATGAACCGGATCCAAACTAAAAACAATGAACCGGACATGAAATCGACACCGTACCCCGAACCAACTCGGGGTACCCCGTGTTTTACTGCTGCCGTGGGACCCACACGCACCAACCAAGACCATATGGTCTTGGTAGTGGTCGGCTTGGCAAACTGAAACCCATTCGGGTTCGGTGCAGCCTGCGGCCAAAAACAAACACCCCTTAAAACACCCTTTTGATTTTATTTAACACCAAATCATGTTAGATCCATGTTTAATTATTATGTTTTTGTAAAAAAACATCACATGTTCTTGATTTATAAAAAGATTAAATCAAAAGAAAAGGTTTAAAAAGGATTTACCGAATTCGTGGATCAAAAGGACGAAGAACCAACACGATCAATCACTAAAACTTCAAGATCCAAGATCACAAACCACTCCTTATGGTGGTTGTAGGGTGGCGGCACAAAGGAGAAAAGGGAAGGAGGGTTTTTAGGTTTTCTTAAAAATCTTCTATAAAGATTAAAATGAGTAGTGAAAAGATATTAACCCCCCTTTAGTAAATTTGACAAATGGGCTTGGCCCATTTTCCCTTGATGCCGCGGGTAGGGACCTCACTTGGGGTACCCGTACCTTTTTCCGTGTCTCGTTGTAAAGCTAAACGTTTGTGATTATTTGTGTTCGTGTTTTAAGTGTTCTCGTTATGTAAATACCGTGATCTAATATATTTAATTACGCTCGTAATAAATATATATACGTAATTAATAATAGTTCGTGTTTTAATTACGTTCATGATTTCATGATCGCATGTTCGTGATTTATTATCGTCAATTAAATATTATGTGATCGTGCATAGTAAATACTTATCGTGTTCTAACACGTACGTAATACGTAAACTCCTAACACGTAATCGTAATCAAGCTATATTAGGAAAGTTTTAATCTAGTACGTACGATCCTAAGGGTACTATGCATGGTAAAAGCATGCGGGTTTTACAGTCAAATTATTTTTAGCATTATTTTATTATTTTTATTATTATTTTAGTTTAAAAATAGTTTTAAGTGTTTTAAAAATAGAAAAATAGTTTTTAAAATTTAGGAAAAATACTTTTTAGTCTTTAACTAATATAAGTAAATTATTAGTTTAGTAAAATAATATTTTAGACATTTTGTTAATTATATTTAATTTTAGGGATTTAATTAGCATTAAAATTGAATATTTAATTAATAAAAGGTTTTAACATATTTTTGTTGAATTTTTATTCTTAGTTATATTATTTTAGACTTAGTTTTAACTTTTAGTTAATTTTTAGGTTTAATTTTTAATTTGGTGCTTTTTACAGTTTTACGTGAACGACCTTTTCGTCTTAGTGTAATCCGTCATCGCAACCGTCATTCTCTTCTCACCCCATTTCTATTTTCTTTTATCATAACAATAAAATCACAAAGATAATCATTTCATTACACAACGCACTAGCCTCCTTGAGAACGAACTCACTTTAGGGTCATTTACACACGGTTTTCCTAAATCGTCGTGCTTACCCTATTTTGGTACTCTTTTCCCGAAGGGTATACAAAAAATCAACCATCAGCTACTCAAAACTCAAAACCTTCTCATTTTTATGCAATCGCTACCATCAATCACATTGACTTAGTTGATGTGGTTTGCGATGAGTTTTCACAAGAAGTGTTAGGTTTTTCCGATAGTTCGTCAAGTGGCAATCCTACTATTTTGGATCCGGTTCTTGCTAATTATACACCAAATCTCACTCCATTCCAAGGAGGCGATTTTACTTCAAATGAAATCTACAATGAAGATGAGGTGATTATTAGTGATGATACTTCTATTCCACCATTTCTTCCACCGATGGAAGTTATGAGTGTTGAGCAAAAATCTTCAATCGAGGAACCGCCTATCCTTGAATTGAAAGATCTTCCATCTCACCTTGAATACGCATTCTTGGAAGGTGATGACAAGTTGCCGGTTATTATTGCAAAAGGTCTTGCTAATGATGAAAAAACCGAGCTCTTGAAAGTTCTTAAAGCTCATAAAGGGGAAATTGCGTGGAAAATTTCCGACATTAAGGGTATTGACCCAAAATTTTGTACTCACAAGATTTTAATGGAGGAGGACTACAAACCCCCAATTCAAAGTGAAAGAAGGGTAAACCCCAAAATTCACGATGTCATCAAAAAGGAAGTTCTAAAACTCCTTGACGCGGGAATGATTTGTCCTATCTCCGATAGCCCATGGGTGAGCCCAATCCATTGTGTCCCTAAAAAGGGAGGAATGACCATTGTGCCCAATGAAAACAACGAGTTAATTCCCACTCGTGTTGTGACCAGTTGGAGGGTGTGTATTGACTACCGAAAGTTAAATGACGCCACTCGTAAAGACCACTTTCCTTTGCCCTTCATGGATCAAATGTTGGAGCGACTCGCGGGAAATGAATTATATTGCTTTTTAGATGGTTTTTCCGGTTACTTTCAAATCCCTATGGACCCTCGTGATCAAGAGAAGACTATGTTTACGTGTCCTTATGGAACGTTTGCTTATCGTAGGATGCCTTTCGGACTTTTTAATGCACCGGGTACGTTTCAACGAAGTATGATGGCTATTTTTCACGATATGATCGAAAAGTCGATGGAAGTATTTATGGATGACTTTTCGGTGTTTGGCAATTCGTTCACGTCGTGTTTATCTAATCTATAGCAAATGTTAAAACGTTGTGAAGAAACCAATCTTGTGCTTAATTGGGAAAAATGTCATTTTATGTGTAAACAAGGAATCATCTTAGGACATAAGGTCTCGAAAGCGGGGATTGAGGTCGATAAAATTAAGGTAGACGTCATCGCCAAGTTACCCTCATCCCAAAACCGTTAAGGGAGTTCGGAGTTTCCTAGGCCACGCGGGCTTTTATCATCGTTTCATCAAAGACTTTTCGAAAATCTCTCGACCTATGACACACCTTCTCGAGAAGGATGCTCCTTTTAATTTCAATGAGTATTGTGTTAGAGCTTTCAAAACTCTTAAAAGGAAACTTACTGAAGCTCCCATTCTTGTTGCTCCTAATTGGGAATTACCCTTTGAAATCATGTGCGATGTAAGTGATTATGCTATAGGGGCCGTTTTAGGACAACGTTATGTAAAGCATTTCCGTCCTATCCATTATGCTAGTAAGACGATGACCGAGGCTCAATTAAAGTACACCACAACGGAAAAGGAATTCCTTTCCGTGGTCTATGCTTTTGAGAATTTCCGACCTTATCTCGTCTTAACTAAATGCATTGTGTATACCGACCATTTAGCTATCAAGTATCTCTTAGCTAAGTAAGACGCTAAGCCGAGATTGCTTCGTTGGATGCTCCTCCTCTAAGAATTTGATGTCACCGTTCTTGACAAAAAAGGAGCCGAGAATCTAGCGGCCGATCATCTCTCTCGTCTAGAAGATCCTCACACAGATGTTTTCGAGAACAAGGAAATCACCGACACATTTCCCCTCGAGACTCTCGGTGTAGTGAATTCTAAAGACACCACCTCATGGTTTGCCGACAATGCAAATTACCATGCGGGCAATTTCATACAAGGGTATGACGACACAACAAAAGCGAAAATTCTTTCGTGACGTCAAGTTCTATTTTTGGGACGACCCTTATCTCTCGGGTTTGTGCGGATCAACTCGTTCGACGTTGTGTTTTTGGTGTCGAACCTTATAACATCCTTAGAGCTTGTCACGAGGGACCCACGGGTGGTCACCACGGTGCTAATCTCATGGCTAAGAAAGTGTTCGATGCCGACTTCTTTTGGCCTTCTATCTATCGTGATGCACACGCACTTGTGAAGTCGTGTGATTCGTGCCAACGTCAAGGAAAATCGTCTCTACGTGATGAAATGCCGCAAAACATAAATCAAGTGTGTGAGATTTTCGACATTTGGGGCATAGACTTTATGGGGCCGTTCCCATCGTCTCATGGTAACAAGTATATCCTCGTCGCGGTCGACTACCTTTCTAAGTGGGTGGAAGCTAAGGCTTTACCAACTAATGATGTTCGTGTGGTAGTGAAGTTTTTGAAGCAAATATTATCTCGGTTCGAAACCCCTCGTGCTATTATAAGCGATCGTGGAACCCATTTTTGTAATGACCAATTCGAGAAGGTTTAAAGAAATATGGAGTTACTCATCGTCTATCTACGGCTTATCACCCGTAAACGAGTGGGCAAGTCGAGGTTTCGAACCGAGCTTATCCTTTTTATGCTTTCTAATAAATAATGAGAGGGGATGTGTGCCCTTCCAACTCGTTTTCTCGTGGTTGTTTGTGATTGTGTTATCTAGATCATCATCATCATCTACGATTGAAGACTCTCGTGTTCGTTTACGTGAGCCTCCATCGTTTGCTTGAAGAAGTTTTTCACGAATCCAAGAAATATCCTTTATTGTTCTAACAATTATCTTTTAGCATAATTAATAAACGGCTTTAGATATATTGATCACCCTTTCCATGCTAGATCCTAAGCATTCGACTCTTCGTCTCTAGTATGGGGGTGCTCCACCTTTAGACTCGAAACATTGAGGACAATGTTTAATTTTAGTATGGGGGGTGAATAGATACTTGCTTTGCTACGCCCTCACGTTTCCAACTTTCAGTGTTTTGTTTTGTTGCTAATAAGGCTAAAAATTGCCAAATTTTAAAATTTTATTAGTTTTCATAAGTGTTTTAAGACACGAATGTATATTTTCCGATGGGTAGAATAAGAGCTAATTTTTGACTTGATGGGCATTTGGAGCCCTTTACATTCCTTAACCCGCTCAATTCAAGTTTTGCTAGACTTTTATGTAGGGAACTTTAAAACGCGAAAGTCTTAGCTCATTCGGGTTAAGAACAAGAACTTTTCGCAAGTTCCTATAATTGATCCTAGAAAGTCACTTATCAAGGGAACTATAAAATGCATTCTCAAAACTTGAAAAAGTCCAAGAAAGTGCAAGATCCTATAGGTGGTTGAAAACCCAAAATTTTGATTTGATATAGTCTTAATGAAAGCTAATCCAAATTTGGCTTAATTTTGACTTGCATGGCTAAGTATTCACTAGTCTCTTTAATTAGAGGTCTTTATATAGGGAAGAACGAGAGATGATAGAGTTAGACAAGTGATCATGTTAAACGTAGAACATGAAAATGTTCTTTCAAAAACTCATATGTTTTTAATTGTGGCTTTTTCTCCAATAAGATCAATGCATTAGGATTAAAAATAATTGCAATAAGTAAGGTTGTACGATTTGAAAGGTTACTTAGCTTCTAGCACAAGATCGTTTAAAAGTTGCTCGGCGTTGAATAGAGTTCATAGCCAAGGCATAACTTATTGAAGCGGGACTCGAAGGTTGTTAAAGATCCAAAAAGGCCCTAAAAAGGCATGAGGAGCTCTATTTTTTTGCTAAAGATCCAAGATGATGTGAAGTATCATTATTCCTAAATCAATATGAAGGATCGAGACACACGAAGAAAAGCAAGTACTCCCCTAAAGATCATGGATAAAATCTATCCAAAAAGACCCTTACAAGGTACGAGGATAAATATATCCAAGTCCTAAAAGGAGGCGGATCGTTGTATATCAAAGTGTAAAATAAAGATTGAAGAAAAATGATGAAGTCGTGGTCCAAGTATGAAGAATCTCTCAAAAACATCAAGTGAGGAAATTCCAAAATATGAAGAGAAGACCATAATTTCAAGAACGTCTTCCCAATATTTGAAGTATGAAGTACATGCCAAATATCGGTCCGAGAAAGGTCTCAAATCGTGAAACAAGTTATGCCAAGATATGAACTTAAGGAGATACACGAGAAGCCGTTTTAAAAGATTTTGTCCTTCGGCTAACTATCGATTAAATCATGCTACTTTACTTTTGGACTAATACATACACAAATAAGTCAATATGAATCACTTGTGATCCATGACAAATAGTTAAAAAAATTCTAGAAACCCATTTCCTTTTTTAATAACTAGGATTGCGGGGATAAAAAGTATTACACAATTTGGACGTATGAGTAGTGTTAGCATTGTGACTTGTACCAACAATGATCTCGTTTTTGCACTTAGCATGGAATGTATGACAATCAAGTATGATGAAATTTACTCTATGGGACATTTACTTGTTTCTATTCATTGACCCTAAAAATCACACACGTGATGAAAATCATACATTATGTCTTTACACATCTTCAAAGTATTGTTGCAAGTCTTTTACTTATCAATAAAGGTTAATAAAATTGAATTTTGGTGATGCTTAGATACTTTATTCTAGCATTGCGTGAGGGCACGACAATGGCTTAGTATGGGGGAGTGATGAGATGGCTTTTATACATGATCTCATCGTTCTTTTCGGGCTTTAAATGCATAAAAATGTCATAAAATACCCTATATATGCTTGCATTTGTTTACTTGTGTGTTTTAGGTATGGATATCGTGAAAAAGACAAAAGATCACAAGAAACAAGGAAAAACGGACAAGAGAAACAAAGCCGTACAAAGAACCGGGCCCAAGTTCATGAAGATAAACCCTTGAAGACTTGAAGATGTACAAGATTGATCCTCAAAATATAAAGAAATTACACTTAAAACCCTTATATAATCATAATTACAAGTTTGGTCCCTTAACTTTGAATAATTGGCAAGTTTAGTCCCTCAACTATTCTAAATTGTCAATAATGATCCCTCATGAAGACAAAGATACAATGAAGACCTTTGTAGATCAAGAATGTCCAAGATCAGTCCCTCAAATATTCAAAATTGGCAAAACAAACCCTTGTAATCTTTTTGGAAAAGTTTTGTGCCAAAGGTATGAAAAAAGAAACTTAAATAACAAAGGAAATTAAGTTTCATGGCTGAAAAATGTATTTTACACACTTCACCAAAACACAAGGACCACACCTGCCATTTCCAAAGTTCAAATAATACAAACACGCGCCAAACACCACCTCCCCACCTTTTTCGGATCAAACTTACCACTATTCACCTTTATTCACCCCCAAAACTTACTCCACTTAAACAAAGGGTAAATTGCAATTACCTTGACCCACGCTTAATTCACACGCCCAAAAACACATCCCACACACAAAACTCTCAATCCCACTCACCTTGTGACCCGACCATTCAAACCCGTCCACCTATCACATCAAACCTTAACCTCCAAGGTATGCCACGTGGCCAAATCAACAGCCCACACTCCTTGCTTGGTTACAAAGCTAAAATGAACAGCCAGGATGCATTTGGACAACTCAATATCAAAATTCGTCTAGAAGATTCAAGGGCATTTCAGGAACTTCATAGCTAGGGTTTTCTCTTGTAATCTCAGCCCTTGTGGCCTATATAAGGACTCCTCAACTTGTGAGAGAGCCTTGTTCCAGTTTTACCTTTTAAACATTGTAATTCCTTTTTAAATTTTAAAAAAGTTCGTATTTTGAGAAAACTGTAATTCCTTTTTATGTTTTTGAAAGTTGGTGTTGTTTAAGGGTAATTCTGAGTTCCATTTGATGTTATAAAGGTGGTTAGATCTTTTGGTTTGAACACGTTTATGTTTGGTAAGGTTTTCAAGTTTGAAAATAAATTGAAATCAGTCATCTTTTTTTCATATTTTACTTGTACTAATCCTTAACCAAAAGCCATAAGCTCTTACAAGCTTGTTGACACCAAGCATGTGAAGGGGTTTGAGCCTTTGGTTGGGCTGTTTGTTGCTTGTGTTGAAGAAATCAAGTCCTTGAGGTTCTACTTTGAACCATCAACCAAGGCAGTCATCATCTCCTTTGTTGAAGTACCTTGGTCTTGTTCTAGTTTTTGAACAAGGTTCAAGGAGCATTGCTGATCCTCCTAGGAAGTTGTGGAGGATAGGTAAAGCCTCTTGTTAAGATTCATCTAAAAAATCACATGTTATGGTATGATTTACACTTTGCTATGTGATTTGTTGATTTTGTGTTTGTGCTTTGTGTTTTATGGTTAGTATCTGTTAGTTGTCACCAACTTGAGCTATTTGAACTATAAAATCAGCAGGTTGTTTGTAGAAATAAGAAGTTTCTTTGAAAAAGGGCTTATAAAAGGTTGTATGGGATTATTGGTTCATAAGGCCTTGTGGCCTTGTGCCCTTGGTTCTTAGGGTTTGGGAGGTCTAAGCAAGTCATATACAATAGTTTTTAGTCACTGGTTAAGTTTCTAAAGGATTAGAAAAAGGATTTCTAGTTTTGGAAAAATCTGAAAAAAGTGGTTTGAAATTGGTCAAACACATCAGATCCAATAAAATCTTTGTTTGTTGGATCTAAGGTCTGAAATCAGGTTTGGGAATAGTTTAGGTGATAAGCTACATGTGCATTATCTGTTTGCTAAATTTGGTGGCTTATTGAAGGTGCTAGAGCTTATCAAAGTTGGCTAAAGTGGTCATTTGCATCAACAAAGTGACCACCTCATTTTGGACTTGCATTTGTGATTCTAGTGTATGCCTTGTTGATTTGTTTCTTGGAACTTGATATTGTGCTGCTTGTGAGTGATTTTTGCTATTTGGCGTGACTTATTGCTGGCTTATAAGCTAACTGGCTTATTAAGCCCTTTTTGCCAAAATCAGTCATCATTTGGTCAACTGACCACTTGATTCACAAGGACTCCTCCTTGAGTTCTTCATAAAAGTTTCTTATAACAAACCTATAAACCATCCCTGATCATTTGGTGAATTTTGGAGCACTTTGACTTTTGGTCAAATAAGCACTTTTTAGCTTAATTTTGAGAACTGCTTATTGGTACATGCAACAACTTGGCTTTTGTAATAGGTGTCATTTTTCTCAGCTTAATAACAAGTATGGAAGGTTACAAGTCTTTTGGTTAAGCTTTTGCTAGAAAACTAGCTTATTTGGCTTTTCCAGCCAGCTTATTTGCTTCTACAGCTTATTCTAATTGGCTTTTTGTGATTTTTATGTTTGATTATTCTTAGTTAAGCTATTTGTGAGCTTTTGCAACAAACCAGAGCTTCTGAAACAGCCTAGAACTCTAACCCGACTATTTTGTCTTTTAGTGAAAATCTTCTTTCCTTATTTCTGGCTTATTGAGTGTGCTTTTTCAAAATTTCTTTTCACAGATCTCTTAGGCATCTCAAAAGAAGGTTGTGTGTTTAAGCAGAGCTTATGGCATTGGCTTATTGCTTAATGGGCTTATTGGCCCAATAAGAATAAGCTGTTGACTATTTAAGTTGTGATAAGCTCAAAATCAACTTTTGGGCCTTCAGACTTTTGTGTTTAGAATTGAATTTTGAGTCAGATAGGACTTTTTCAGGTCATTTGGGCCAGATTTGACTTTTTGGGCCCAAAATCCCATTAAGGTTGACTATTTTTGTTTTTAGCCTATTTGGGGGCCCATTAGGGGTATTTTGGTAATTTCACTTTCATTTTATGATTTTTAGGTTAAAATAAACTAGTTTGCAAGTTTTTAGAATTTTTTTATAATTTTTGGATTTTTAATATTATTTTAACATTATTTTATTTAATTAATTAAAAGTTTTGAAAAAAGTTTTGATCATTTGTAAACTCTTAGTTTATTTAATTTGATTTTTGGTAATTTTTTGGTAATTTTTTGAATTAATTTTTATTTTTTCTCTTTTTACGGTTCTACGTTTAGTCGTCATAGTAATTAATTTCACGTCTTCGTCATTCTATTTTCTCATCCCCTTCTCTCAAAATATTAATCTCAAATCTTGTCACATTTTAGTCACACGCATATACCTCCTTGGGAAACAAACTTTCACATCATAAGGGTCATTAGTGTTTGATTTTCCTAAATCATCACTTAATACTTACCGCTCATTTACTCTCTTTTGTTTTCCTAAACAAGAGGTGTAATTACCACAATCACAAGTGTTCATATGGTTACTTACTGTTTTATACAGCCCATAAATCTAATCAAGATTTTAACATTTTAACTTGTAGATTTTAATCTTTTTAACCAAATCTATCAACACAAGATCCCCACATAATACTTTGATCATCATTCATCATCATATACATATGCATCTAAAAAAATACATGAGTACTTTTACAAAATAAAAAGATGATAGGAAGAAACAATCTCTATACCATTCAATAAGATGAAAGATTGAAATTTTTGGATGAATAAGACTTGGTTTTTGGTAACCAATCTTATGAAATATCAACACCACTTCTAGGATCACCAAGAATATGTAGACTCCTTGAGAAATCAGCCCTTTATCTTCATGAAATCTCCTTTCTAGTTGTTAAGATCACCTCCAGTCTTCATGTCTTCAATAGGTTATCATCGTATGTAACTTATACATAAGATTTGTGGTTAAATTTTTGGTGTATGATGATGATTGTGGTGGTGGTGGACGACAGAGAAAATGGAGTGGTTTGCATGTATAAAATGAGAGTAATGGTTTCAAGTTAGCTAGTTTTATTGTTTAAGTGGTTTTTGTAAAGTGTAGGGACATGTGTCCTTTATATGTATGTTAGCTTGCCACCAAAGGGTGGTGTTGCTAAGTCTTGCCACCACATGTATGGGGGTGGGCAAGTGTAAACTTGTCTCATCCCCATTAATTTACGGGTACTCCTTGATTCTAGTTTCCTCGATTTGCGTGCCCTCGGGTTGTTTAACGAAAAACGTTTTTAAAAATTATGAATCAATGGCACAAAACGAATCTAATAAAAATTGTCTCATAAAAACGGAGTTCAAAAGCGTAAATACGTAAACCTAGGGTTCTCGGTTTAATCGTAAAAGACGCTAAATTATGCATTTAAGTCCTAATATCTTCTTGTAAATTTGTGAGTTTATGAACCAACACAAATTAAAATTCCAAAATAATATTCGAGAATAAATTTATTTCCTGAAATGTCGGACTGTCACAAAAATGGTGTATGTAAACGTAAGCACGTAACGTAGAAGTCTCATGTTTAGACGTAGTCGATGCTACTTTAAGACGTAAACCCTTATTTCTTCCCAAAAGTGAATGAGTTCATAATATAACATTAAAATAATGATTTTAAATAATACTTGAGAATAAAATATCGACCATAAATTGACGGATTGTCACATGATCAACTTCAGGGCGCCAAGTATTTCTCCAAGATCGATCGGAGGTTCGGCTATCATAAGTTACGGGTTAAAGAGCATGATATCTCTAAGACTGCTTTTCGTACACGTTATCGGCACAACGAGTTCGTAGTCATGCCATTCGGACTCACAAATGCACCAACAGTCTTCATGGATTTGATGAACCGTGTCTTCCATGAGTTTCTGGACAAGTTTGTTATCATGTTCATAGATGACATCCCGATTTTCTCCAAATCCAAGTAGGAACATGAGGGACACCTTCTATAGTCTTGTAGATTCTTTGTCAGAAGCAGTTGTATGCCAAGTTCTCAAAGTGTGAATTCTGGTTAATCAAGGTGGCATTTCTAGGCCATATTGTATCTGCAGAGGGGATCACTATGGATGCTTCAAAGGTTGAAGCTATCACCAAATGGCCAAGACCTACATCTGCAACCGAGGTCATAAGTTTTCTGGGTTTAGCTGGCTACTACCACAAGTTTGTTGAGAACTTTTCACGGTTAGCCTTACCTTTGACTAAGCTGATGAGGAAAGGAGAGAAATTCGTCTGGAAGGAAGAACAAGAGAAGAGCTTTGAAGATCTTAAGCAGAAGATAGTGACTGCACCTATTCTTACTCTCCCATCTAGCTCAGGTGGCTTTTAGATATATAGTGATGCTTCAGGAAAGGGTTTAGGCTGCGTTCTCATGCAACATGGGAAGGTTATTGCATACACATCACGACAGCTGAAACCTTATGAAGAAAACTATCCTACTCATGATTTGGAGCTTGCAGCAGTTGTTTTCGCGTTGAAGATCTGGAGACATTATTTGTATGGTGAATCATGTGACATATTCACCTATCACAAAGAGTCTCAAGTACATCTTCAACCAGAAGGAACTGAAGATGAGACAGAGGAGATGGTTAGAGTTATTGAAGGACTACGACACCAACATTCAGTATCGTCGTTGTAAGGTGAATGTGGTGGCAGATGCTCTAAGCAGAAGATCGGGTATGATTGCTGGCGTCCGGATTGCGAAAGAGATCATCCGTGACCTAAAGATGATTGATATTGAGTTTTGTGTACGAGGACAGCATGGTTACTGGGCGAATCTTAGAGTGGAACCAGATTTACATTCTAGGATCAAGGAAGATCAAAAGGACGATGGTGAGATTTGGGCTATCATTCAGAACCTTGATCAGCAGACGGAGTTTCGTGTTGATAATGACGGTATCTTATGGCAGGGCACTAGACTAGTGGTTCCTGATGACTCTACACTCTGGGAATATGTGCTGACTGAAGCTCACAGCTCTCCATTCACCATACATCCTGGTTCTACCAAGATGTACCACGACATCAAGCAGCACTTTTGGTGGAGTGGTATGAAGCAGGATGTTGCCACCTTCTTTTCTAAATGTATGATCTGCCAACAAGTTAAGATCGAACACCAGCGAGCGAGTGGTTTACTACAACCATTAGATATTCCAGCATGGAATTGGGAAAAATCTCCCTGGATTTTGTTACTGGTCTTCCTATGACGCAGAGGAAGAACGATGCCATCTGGGTTGTTGTTGATAGGTTGACGAAATCCGCTCATTTTCTGCCGATCCACAAGGAGCATCCGGTCAGCAAATTAGCAGACACTTTTTAGAAGGAGATCATGAGACTGCATGGTACTCCATCAGAAGTTATCTCTGACAGAGATCCCCATTTCACATCGCGTTTCTCGCAGAGTCTGCAGAAAGCTTGGGGCACCAGACTTAAGCTCAACGCTGCCTTTCATGCTCATACTGACAGATAGTCGAAACGTACCATTCAGACATTGTAGAACATGCTGCAGGCGTGTGCTCTAGAGTGGTTAGGAAACTGGGATGATCATATATTTCTAGTGGAGTTTGCATACAACAACTGGCACGCTAGCATCAAGTGTGCTCCATTTGAGATGTTGTATGGTAGGATGTGTCGCGCCCCAATCTGCTGGGATCAGGTGGGCGAGCGACTGCTTGAGGGTCCAGAGATGATTGAGGTGACTAATGAGAAGGTCGTCGTCGCCAAGGCGAAACTTCAGGAAGCTCGTGCTCGTCAGAAGAGCTATACGGATAAACGTCGTAGAGATGTATCTTTCAACGTAGGTGATCATGTTTTCCTTAAGGTATCACCTACACGAGGAGATAAACGTTTTGGAATCAGAGGGAAGCTCAGTCCTTGCTTCATCGGACTGTTCGACATCCTAGAACACATTGGTGAAGTGTCATATCGTTTAGTAATATGATGGTTCTGGCTTAGCATATGTGTACTCAATCGTTCTTGGTATCTTATCGAATTGATCACGGTTTATGGTGGAATTATTGGTGTTGGTCACTAAAAGGGGGAGCTTTTGGTTGTCTAATCTACTTGTAAACATAAAATCTAAATATATAAAAATAACTGAGAAATCTAACCTTGATAGTTGTGTAAACTAATCTTCGGAAAAATCAACAAATTCAGAATACCTTATATCTTCGGATAAACATGCTTTCTTCGGATAAATGACCCTTTTTCGGAATGTTGCAAGATTTTGGATAAAGGCACCTATTTTGGAATAACAGATATCTTCTGATAAATCAATAATTTCGGATAAATGCAGATTTTCGGGAAAACATGTGATTTTCGGATAAAGGCTATAATTTCGGAATACAAGGGTATTTTGGATAAAAGCAAATTTTCGGAAAAGCAACACTCTTCGGATAACTAAAGAATCTCGGAATAATCTGGTATATTCGGAGTAAGTGATATCTTCGGAAAAAGAAGGGATTTCAGAAAAGGAAGGTTTTTTTCGGAATAAATCCAATTTTCGGATAAAGGACAAGTTTTCGGAAAAAGTATAGATTTTCAGAATTATGGGAGTTTTCAAAATATGACACCTTTTTTCGGAATAACAACTTTTTAAGATAAACAAGTTTTCAGTGAAACAGCAAACTTCGGATAAAGTGAATTTCAGATAAAAGCTTTCTTCAGATTAATTGTATATCTTCGAAATACAAAACCCTTTTCCGAAGATAGGAAAACAGGGACGAATCAGTAACAGTTAAAATCAAAATAAGCTAAAAATAAGCTAAAAATAAGCTAAAAATAAGCTAAAAATAAGCAAAACCAAATAAGCAATTAACCAAAACTTTAACCAAATAAATTTTGGAAAAAACTAAATAAGCCACAAATCAAAAACTACAAAAACACTCATTAATCAAAACCTTTAAAAACAACTTTTAATCAAAACTATTAATCTATTTAATCAACTTAATAAAAAATAAGTCAAACACTAATAAATCAACAATCACAATAAGCTTAAAACATCCACCACATCAAAAATATAAAATCAATCACATGAATAAATCAATCACATAATCAACTAGATGAGATCAACTACATGATTAATTAAATCACCACATGATTAAGAAAGGTAGAATGAGAATTTATTAAAAAGCTTGATTATATTAAAGATTAAAATCAAATATTACAAGATTAAGATGAAGGTTTTCTAAGCTTGAAAGAAAAGCTAGAGAGAAGAAAAAAAACACACTAATTACCTACTAAAAATTAAAGACTAAAAAATGAAGACTAACTCCTTAATGACTATTTTCTAAAACTATATATAGGGGAAGTGGAAGGTGTTTGTTTCTTCCTCTTTTCTTCTTGTCTTCTCGTCTTTTAAGTAACTAGTCTTTCTCGACTTTGTATCGGGATTAGTCGAATGATAACTTGAACTCGTCTTCTAATTTTCTTCTTTTAGTAGACTTGGTTCTTCGACTTTGTTAAACTTCCGTCTTTAGACTTTTTCTTCGATAAATCTTCAGAATAGGCCTTTGACTTCCGTTATTCTTGCACTTTTGATCTTTTGACTTCGTCTTTTGTCTTTTTCTTCGATAAAAGCCCGTGAAAACCAGTGTTTTCTCCCTTTTTCATATTTTTATCCTGAAACACAATAAAAACACAAACCACGCATAATTCCGACTTTTAGGACATAAAATACACGTTTTGGTCTTGTTATTATTGGAAATAAGTGGTAAAAGGATAAGTGTTTTCACATTTATTAAATCCCCTACACTTGACCATTGCAATGCCCTCATTTAATGCATTAATTTAAAAGCACAGTTTACATTTTCCATCATAATTAACCTACCATGGCCTTTAGTAAACATAAGATATTATGGAAACTTAAAAAAGATAGAAAATAAGAAAATATTTGAAGGAAGAAAACAAGTAAAGAGATCAAAGACATACATTAGGGCTTTGGATGTTATGAATGTTTATCACCCTCAAGTTTCATGTTCCCTATACCAAGCTTAAAAACGAGATCATTGTTATTATAAGTTAGTAAACTAACACAAATTCATGTGGCCCAGTTATTTACTTAGACTCCCTTATTCCTAGGTGTATCTCTTATATTTTATTGTTGTCTTGAATGATCACGAGGATGCATTGTTGACTTATTTCGATAGTTTATTTAGGCAGAAAATAAAGTAGGACGATTTAATAAATAGTTAGCTAAAGGATAAAATCTTTTAAAACTGCTTCTCGGGACCTCATAAAGTTCATATCTTGGCATAACTCGCTTCACGATTTGAGACCTTTCTCGAACCGATATTTGGCAGCGACTTCATACTTCGAATCTTGAGACGCGTTCTTTGAAATTATGGTCTTCTCTTCATAATAGTAATTTCTTCCCTTGAAGTTTTTGAGAGATTCTTCATACTTGGACCACGACTTCTTCATTTTTCTCCAATCTTTATTTTGGAATTTGATATGCAACGATCCGCCTCCTTTTAGGACTTGGATATATTTATCATCATACCTTGCTATGGTCTTTTCGGATAGACTTCTCCATGATCGTCTTTAGGGGAGTATTTGCTTTTCGTCGTGTGTCTCGATCCTTCATATTGATTTTTGATAAATGATTCTTCACATGACTTTGGATTTTTAGCAACAAAATGTAGCCCTCATGCCTTGTTAGGGCCTTTTCGGACTCGCCAATCTTCGCATCCCGCTTCAATAAGTTATGCCTTGGCTATGAACTCTAATTAATACCGAGCAACTTTTAAACGATCTTGGGCTAGAAGTTAAGTAACTTTTCAAATCGTACAATCTTACTTATTGCAATTAAATTTATTAGCAAGCGATGGGAGAAAAAGCTCATAATTAACTCACATAAATTCATGAAATAATACCAAACTTATAATTGACTCTATCATCTCGCGTTCTCCACAATTTAATATTGATAGGTGTGAAAACACCCATCCATTTACCACTTAATTATAATAAAAACAAGATCATAACGTGTATTTTATGTCGTAAATGTCGGAATTATGCGTGGTTTGTGTTTTTGTTATGATTTTAGGATCAAAATGTTAAAAGGGAAGAAAACACGGCTTTCACGGGATTTTATCGAAGAAAAAGACAAAATACGAAGTCAAGAAATCAAGAGTGCAAAAAGAACGGAAGTACGGAAGTCCAAGGCCTATTCTGAAGATTTATCGAAGAAAAAGTCCAAAGACGGAAGTTTAAGAACTCAAGTCTAAATTATGAAGAAACCACAAGACGAGTTTAAAGTAATCCCGAGACAAAGTCTTAAAGGTCGAAGAATTTAAAAGATTAAAGACTAAAGACGAAGGATTAAAAGATAATTAAAGAAAGAAGAAAGAGAGGAGGAAGCTTCCTTCCACTAATCACCTCCTCCCCTATAAATAGAGTCATTAGGATTTTATTTGTTTTTGTTGGCTAATAGTGACAATTAGTTCTTCCACCATTTTAGTTACTTGCAATTTAATTTCATGTCATTTCCTTAATTGTATTGCACTTTAATTCCTTTAAATTCCAAGTAAGTTTACTTTTTTTGTTATTGAATCTTTACTTTTCATGTTAATCTCCTATCTACCTTTCTTGTTTTATCTTTAATCTTTATGCTTTATGTTTATGTTTATGTTCTTGAAGTTTTTATTGATTTAATCAAGTGGGTTTTGATTATTGTGGTTATTATTGTTAGTTTTATTGATTTCAATTGATAGGTTATTGTTATTAGATCATTTGTGGTTAGTCTTGTTTAATCTTTTGGTTGATTTTGGTTAGATTGGTTTAGATTCGTAGCTTTTTGTTCTTCCTTGTTCTTCGCTGTTTGTTTGCCAAGGTTATTCCGAACCAAGCTTCATACTCCGAACCAAGCAATCATTCTGGATCAGTTTGGTATTCCGAATCAGCAGGTTATTCCGAATAAAGCAATATTCCGGATAAACCATTTATTCCAGATCAAGGTTTTGTTGAGATTATTCCGAATAAGGGAATTATTCCGGACGAAGGTTATATTCCGGATAAACCACAAATTCCGGATGAAGCTATATTCCGGATGAAGCTCTTAGTCTAAATTATTCCGCATCAAGGCCATATTCCGAACCAAGCTGTTATTCCGGATCAACTGTTTATTCCGGATGAAGGTTTATTCCGAGCGAACTTGTTATTCCGAACCAAACTGATATTCCGAACGAAGACATCATTCCGAATCAGTGAACATTCCGGATGAGCTCATGTATTCCGAATGAAGAGATATTCCGGATGAAGTAAACATTCCGAATAAGCGAATATTCCAGATGAGTGTTTTATTCCGGATGAGTGATTTGATTTGATTATTCCAAACGAAGCTTTGTTATTCCGGATCAAGGGTTTTGTCAAGTTATTCCGAACGAAGAAGAATTATTCCGGGTGAAGGTGACATTCCGAACGAGTAATTATTCCGAGTAAGGTGTTTTTAGTTTATTTTAAGTTTATGTTTTTAAATTCTTAAGCTTTATTTTTCCCGCCATTTTACTGAGTCGCACTTTTAGTTTATTTGCCTTAAGTTTGCCTTTAGGATAGTTTTAAGTTCGCGTTATTTACTTTAATTGTCTTTTAATTTCTCGTCACGCTTTAAATTCCCGTCATTTATTTTAAGTTAGGTTTAGATTTAAATAACCGCCCTTTATTTTAAAGTTGTGCACTTTTCCCTTTACTACAACGACAACATTTGTTTCCACCAAAAGACAGCTGAGTCGCACGTTTACTAATAATCAATTCGATTAGACCACTTCAACGAACTTTAATTTTTATATTGGACAAAAGCCTTGTATTACTTGTTAAGATTAATTTTGAATATGATATGTGCCTGTTCAGTATTATTTTTATCTGCTATATTTTCATAGAGTCTGCTTATTTGTTTGATTGGGTATTTACTTTTCGTTTGCTTATTATCTGCTTACTGTTATAATCTGCTTATTTGATATAGCTTATATCCGTTTGACCTTCTCGTCTGCTTATTTTATTTAATTGTCTTATTTCCTGCCTATTTGCTTATTTTCTATCTATTTGCTTAGATGTTTTAGCTGAATAGGCTTATTTGGTTTTTGTTGTGTTACTGTAATTTGCTGTTACTGGACAACAGATCCATTTGGTCTGTTGGTCCAAATATATTAAGTCAAAAAAAATTAAATAAATAGCATAATTTCGTCTGTCAGGGGACTCGAACCCCTGACCTCTCGAACAACAGACCAACGCCTTACCATCTCCCCTAGCTTTCTATTTCTGTTTATTTACTTAGCCTTTAGTTAATATAGGTATTTTTTTAGTTTGGCAGTTTTATTTAAATTGTTTAATTAAAAGTTTTTAGTTTTATTAAATTTTAATTAAAAAGTTTTTATTTACTATTTATTTTATAAAGTTTAAAAAAATACAAAAAGACAAAAATATATTTTATTTTATTTTTACGTTTTAGTTTTCAAAATTATTTTTAATTTAATTTAAAAATTTTAGTTTAAAATTAAGATAGTTTCATTTTAAAAATAGTTTATTTGTTTTTAATTAGTTTAAAGTAGTTTTCAAAATTGTTTAAATAGTTTTAATAGTTAATTAATTAGCTTTTAATTAGTTTATAATTACAAAAGTTTTTAGTTTTTTCTAAAAAATACCAAAAAGATACAGTCACCAAGAACAAATTAGTTTTACGTTTAAACAGGATATCAATTCGAGTGAGGCGAGGAAAACGAACATTCATTGCATAAAAGATTTGCCTTGCAAAATCATTGTATCAAATGGCACCGCTGCCGGCTCTTTTCGTAAAGATTAAAGGTTTTCTGTGAGAGACGCGTTGCTTTTTGGGATCCGTTCATTCGTGAGCGTTATTTTTCTTGCTTAAAAATTTCCAAAAATCCATAAAAATTAAAAATTGTTAAAAATCCATAAAAATTAAAAATTTTCAAAAACCAAAAAGATTTTAATTTCTTTATAGTGTATATATATTCTCTTTGTGTTTGGTATCTTTTTCTTTTGCTTTTGCAGGTGTATGCGTACTAGATCTTCAATTTATCCAGAGTCCGAGACTCGTGAAGATTTAGCTATGGCAGGTGTGAACAACAACAATAATCCACCGCACCTCAACAATAACAACAACAATGTTCTTCCACAGCCCGATCTTCGGACAATGGAGGAGCTTTGTCAGCCCACAATGTTTAGACGAGGAGGACCGATTGCGCCAATGTAAATCACGGCTCCGGAGTTTTCGTTGAAGCATCACATGATCCAACAAGTGCAAACTAATCCTATTCGCGGATTTCCTAATGATGATGCCAACAAGCTCCTCGACAAATTCATTACTATTACTCAAAGCATGACATTGCCCGGTGCTACTATGGATGTCCTTCGCCTTCAACTCTTTCCACATACTTTATCACACCACGCCGAAAAATGGTTTGATCGTCTCCCGAAGAATTCCATTCATACTTGGGACATGACTCAACGATTTTTGTCGCGCTACTTTCCACCATCCATGGTCACGAGCCTTCGAAATCAAATCAGCGGTTTCATGCAAGAACCCGATGAATCTCTCTTTGATGCTTGGGAAAGATATAATGTTTTGATCGATCGTTGTCCAAACCACAACATGCTCCCCGTGACCTTAATTGATAATTCTACAACGGTTTGACTTTCGTGATTGTGATACGATTAATGCAGCCGCCGGTGGCATATTTATGAAAAGAAGACCCGAGGAGTGTAGAGAGCTTATTGAGAACATGACTACTCATCACAAAAACTGGGATTCCTCCGCTTCTTCAAGGAACAACCCGAGAGTCAATGTTTCTTCTACTTCAGCAAACCCCGATATGACCGAATTCACCCGCATGATGGCCGAAATGAACAAAAATATCTTGCTCATCGCTTCAAACCAACAACAACAAGTTAAAGTGGTAGCAAATCCTTGTGAGACATGCGGCGGTCCTCACTCATACACTGATTGTCCTTCTACTCAAGGCAATCCGGAAAACGTGTATGCGGCTTATGGTAATTATTCACCAGAAAATTACCAAGCCCGACCTCAAGGGGATCGAAATTTGCTAAGTTACCGGTCCAACAACTATCTTTCACCCGGTTTTTCTCCTCAAAACCACAACCCCAACAACAATTACACTAGAAGCAACCAAATCCCACCTAGAGCTTCTAATCCTTATCACCAACCCGCTCAACAAGCCACACCCATTGATCAAGATGTTGAAGCTTTAATGAGAACCCAAGGAGAGCAAATCAAGAATCTACAAAGCCAATTATCAATTTAAAAGGGGATATCACTAAGCAAGGGAATGAAATTAGATCCGAGCTTCGAAATGATATACAATCCTCCTTCAGCAATCAAACGAATGATTTGAAGAATATGCTGGCTAGTTTCTTACCAACCACTCAACCATCTACTTCGGGCTCTCTACCTTCAAACACCGTCACCAACCCGAGAGCGAATGTGAGTGCTATTACTACCCGTAGTGGAGTAACTTTAGTAGGACCATCTATCCCACCCCCAGTTACACCATCTACACCTCTTCCACCACCATTTATCGCTACTACTCCCACACCTAGTATTAGTTCACCATTACCGTCTCCGCCTCGTCATGAAGAAGTACCCAAGAAGAATCCTCCACCAACCCAACCTTCACCTTCTACACCTCCACCACCCAACCCCAGCATTCCTTACCCTTCTTGACTCAACAAGGCTAGAATTTTGACTAAGAATGACATTCATGTCTCTAACCTTTTGGAAAAGATTGCCGGAATGAAAGTCACCTTTACCCTTGTTGAAGCTCTTGCCCAAATGCCACAATTTTTCAAGATGTTTAAGGAATTGCTTAGTAAGAAGGAGAAGATGGTCGCGTTTGTTAATACTCGCTTGAATGAAAACTGCTCCGCAATCCTTCTTAAATAACTTCCATAAAAACTTGGAGCTCCCGGTCGTTTTGTGCTACCTTGTACTTTTAACCAAACCGACAAATTTACTGCCTTAACGGATCTCGGTGCCAGTATAAATTTGATGCCTTTAAGTGTTTGGAAAAAGTTATCATTGCCCGACCTTACACCAACCAAGATGACTCTTGAGCTAGCCAATCGCACTCTCGCTTACCCCGTTGGTATTGCCGAAGATGTGTTCATTAAAGTTGGCACATTCACTTTTCCGGTCGAATTTGTCGTTGTTGATTATGAAATGGACCCTCGTATTCCGTTAATACTTGGACGCCCATTTTTGAGAACCGGAAGAGCTTTAATAGATGTGGATAAATGTGAACTCATCTTATGAGTCGGGGATGATGCACAAGTTTTTGAAATGGGGAAGCTTACAAGCAAATATAATGGAAGAGAATCAGCGAATATGATTAATGTGCTTGATGATTTTGTCGTCTATAACAATCCTCTATTTGATTCTTGCAAAGATAATCCACTGTTTCAAGATGATGTTGATGATTCTCTCTCCAATTTGGAACCTCCACCCATATATGATTCTCCACCGATCTATGATGCTTATGATGATGATTCTAGCTCCGATGGAGATGATTATGATGATTTTACTTCTGAGTATCCCGACATGCCCACTTATGATGATTTTGATGAGGCCGATACTCTCTCGAGTGATTCTTCACATGATGAAGATCCTACGCCATCCATACTTGATCCTACTTTGGATGACTACTCATTTGAGGAGGACTTTTCTACTTTTCTCAATACTTACTTCCCTCATGAGAGTGATGCTCCTCCTTTAGACTTTGATGATTATGGTCTTCATCCTTCTACGTATTTGAAGAAAAATCTTTCAAAGGAGAAAAAACCGGACGACACCAACATCCGCAACACGTATGTTTTGACACCTCTTTGTCCACCTTCTGAGGACGAGGTTGTGCATTTTCTTAGCGGATGTTCTTCAAATTCTGCTGAGCCTGAGTGCTATTTTCCCCGAAAGGAAAAGGTGTTCGACCCCGGTATAGAAATTTTTAAGCCATCTCAGTATCCGTCTGATGAAATAAAAGGAAAGATTTGTGGAACTGTTGGAGATATGCTTGCACCTCTTCACCCTTGCTCCAACCGTGCTCCATCTTTGCTTTTGGGAACCTTGCCTACTCTTCTTTGGCTTGCCTTGTTCGCCTTAAGCTTGTGCTATTTGATGGACGAAAACTATGTCTTTCATCCTGGTGGATGTTTTTCAAGCTTCTTCCTATACTAATCAAGGCCGAGTCAGGCTCACGACTCGGTGAACAAAAATCAAGCGCTTCTTGGGAGGCAACCCATGTATCTATCTTTTAGCTATCTTTATCCTAAGTGTAGGGGAGACCCGTTGGTGTTTGCTATCTCCTCTCTTCTCATATTCAGGGATTCGAGCGTTCAATGATCCACTCTTGATGATTTTTGACGACCCGTGATTCCGTGTTTCCATCTTCCCGGTTCTATCCTAAACTCTTTTCGATTCACTATTTTATATTTTCCAATATTAAAATAGGAATCTCGTTAGTTGTATTTTCCTTAGCAAGATTTAATCAACGTGCACAATGTCCTAAGTGTAGGAGAGTTTACTCCCACATGCTTAAACATTAAGGAGAATGTTTATATCAAGTGTAGGGGGACTTCTATCAAAGTTAAGTGGTCTTTTCCTTGTATTTGTCCTCATTATTAACCGGAAAATCAATTTTTCGACATTTTTCAAAATTTTTGATCTATTTTGGCCTAGTAGTTTTGCCTTTGTATAGTTATTTTCTTTCTTTACTAGAATAAATTTTCAATAAAGCGGTTTTAATTTTCAACGTTGTGAATCTTTTGACTCAACCTGAGTTTACTTATCTAAGTTTACTCTAGCTAGTATCCTTAACGTGTTTAAGTCAAGTTTTGCTAGGCTTTTATATAGGGAGCTTTAAAACTCGAAAGTCAAGAACAAGAACTTTTCGCAAGTTCCTATAATTGATCCTAGAGAGTCGTTTATCAAGGGAACTTTAAAATGCGAATTCTAAGACTTGAAAAAGTCTAAGAGTTTGCAAGATCCTATAGACGACTCGAAAACCCAAAACTTTGATTTAATAGGCTAAGCATCCACGAGTCTCATTCCTTGAGATTTTAAATTGTGGAGAACGAGAGATGATAGAGTCAATTATAAGTTTGGTATTCTTTCGTGAATTTATGTGAGTTAATTATAAACCTATTCTCCCATCGCTTGCTAATAAATTTATCTGCAATAAATAAGGTTGTACGATTTGGAAAGTTACTTAACTTCTAGCCCAAGATCGTTTAAAAGTTGCTCGGTATTGATTAGAGTTCATAGCCAAGGCATAACTTATGAAGGATCGAGACACACGAAGAAAAGCAAATACCCCTCTAAAGATCATGGAGACGTCTATCCAAAAAGGCCCTAACAAGGTATGAGGATAAATAGTTCCAAGTCCTGAAAGGAAGCGGATCGTTGTATATCAAAGTCCAAAATAAATATTGGAGAAAAATGAAGAAGTCGTGGTCCAAATATGAAGAATCTCTCAAAACTTCAAGTGAAGAAATTCCTATTATGAAGAGAAGACCATTATTTCATGAACGTCTCTCAAGATTTGAAGTATGAAGTCGCTGCCAAATATCGGTCCGAGAAAGGTATCAAATCGCGAAGCGAGTTATGCCAAGATATGAACTTTATGAGGTCCCGAGAAGCAGTTTTAAAAGATTTTGTCCTTTAGCTAACTATTGATTAAATCGCCCCACTTTATTTTCAGCCTAAATAACTATCGAAATAAGTCAACAATGCATCCTCGTGATAATTCAAGACATTATTAAAATATAATAGATACACCTAGGAATAAGGGAGTCTAAGTGAATAATTGGCCCACATGAGTTCATGTTAGTTTGCTAACTTATAATAACAATGATCTCGTTTTTAAGCTTGGTATGGAGAACGTGAAACTTGAGGGTGATAATCATTCACGACATTCTAAAACCCTAAGGTAAGTTTTTGATTTCTTTACTTATTTTGTAATTTTCTATCTCTTTAATAAAGGCTAATGTGGATTGATTGTGATGAAAAGTGTAATCTTGCTTTGTAACTAATGCATTGCATGAGGACATTGCAATGGTCAAGTGTAGGGGATTTGATAGGTGTGAAAACACCCATCCTTTTACCACTTAATTATAATAAAAACAAGACCATAACGTGTATTTTATGTCGTAAATATCGGAATTATGCGTGGTTTGTGTTTTTGTTGTGATTTTAGGATCAAAATGTTAAAAGGGAAGAAAACACGGCTTTCACGGGCTTTTATCGAAGAAAAAGACAAAAGACGAAGTCAAGAAATCAAGAGTTCAAAAAGAACGGAAGTCCAAGGCCTATTCTGAAGATCGATCGAAGAAAAAGTTCAAAGACGGAAGTTTAAGAACTCAAGTCTAAATTATGAAGAAATCACAAGACGAGTTTAAAATAATCCCGAGACAAAGTCTGAAAGGTCGAAGAATTTAAAAGATTAAAGACTAAAGATGAAGGATTAAAAGATAAATAAAGAAAGAAGAAAGAGAGGAGGAAGCTTTCTTCCACTAATCACCTCCTCCCCTATAAATAGAGTTATTAGGATTTTATTTGTTTTTGTTGGCTAATAGTGACAATTAGTTCTTCCACCATTTTAATTACTTGCAATTTAATTTCATGTCATTTCCTTAATTGTCTTGCACTTTAATTCCTTTAAATTCCAAGTAAGTTTACTTTTATTGTTATTGAATCTTTACTTTTCTTGTTAATCTCCTATCTACCTTTCTTGTTTTATCTTTAATCTTTATTCTTTATGCTTTATGTTCATGTTCTTGAAGTTTTTATTGATTTAATCAAGTGGGTTTTGATTATTGTGGTTATTATTGTTACTTATATTGATTTGAATTGATAGGTTATTGTTATTAGATCATTTGTGGTTAGTCTTGTTTAATCTTTTGGTTGATTTTGGTTAGATTGGTTTAGATTCGTAGCTTTTTGTTCTTCCTTGTCTTCGCTGTTTGTTTGCACAGGTTATTCCGAACCAAGCTTCATATTCCGAACCAATCAATCATTCCGGATCAGTTTGGTATTCCGAATCAGCAGGTTATTCCGAATAAAGCAATATTCCGGATAAACCATTTATTCCGGATCAAGGT
Source organism: Glebionis coronaria (assembly GCA_025667525.1). NCBI lineage: Eukaryota > Viridiplantae > Streptophyta > Magnoliopsida > Asterales > Asteraceae > Glebionis > Glebionis coronaria. The sequence goes on from CM046880.1 coordinate 253,793,330, forward strand.
TTTGTTGAGATTATTCCGAATAAGGGAATTATTTCGGACGAAGGTTATATTCCGGATGAACCACATATTCCGGATGAAGCTATATTCCGGATGAAGCTCTTAGTCTAAATTATTCCGCATCAAGGCCATATTCCGAACCAAGCTGTTATTCCGGATCAACTGTTTATTCCGGATGAAGGTTTATTCCGAGTGAACTTGTTATTCCGAACCAAGCAGATATTCCGGATCAACAGATATTCCGAACGAAGACATCATTCCGAATCAGTGAACATTCCGGATGAGCTCATGTATTCCGAAGGAAGAGATATTCCGGATGAAGTAAACATTCCGAATAAGCGAATATTCCGGATGAGTGTTTTATTCCGGATGAGTGATTTAATTTGATTATTCCGAATGAAGCTTTGTTATTCCGGATCAAGGGTTTTGTCAAGTTATTCCGAACGAAGAAGAATTATTCCGGGTGAAGGTGACATTCCGAACGAGTAATTATTCCGAGTAAGGTGTTTTTAGTTTATTTTAAGTTTATGTTTTTAAATTCTTAAGCTTTATTTTTCCCGCCTTTTTACTTAGTCGCACTTTTAGTTTATTTTCCTTAGATTCATTTTAAGCTAGCCTTAGTTTAAGTGTGCCTTTAGGATAGTTTTAAGTTCACGTTATTTACTTTAAATGCCTTTTAATTTCTCGTCACGCTTTAAATTCCCGTCATTTATTTTAAATTAGGTTTAGATTTAAATTACCGCCCTTTATTTTAAAGTTGTGCACTTTTCCCTTTACTACAACGACAACATTTGTTTCCACCAAAAGATAGCTGAGTCGCACGTTTACCAATAATCAGTTCGATTAGACCACTTCAACGAACTTTAATTTTTATACTAGGCAAAAGCTAGTTATCAAAAATCTCAAACAATGAGACTCGGGTGAATGCTTAGCCAATTAAATCAAAGTTTTGGGTTTTCAAGTCATCTATAGGATCTTTCATCTTCTTAGACTTTTTCAAGTTTAGAATTGCATTTTAAATTTCCCTTGATAAACGACTTTCTAGGATCAATTATAGGAACTTGCGAAAAGTTCTTGTTCTTAACCCGTAAGAGTTAAGACTTTCGCGTTTTAAAGTTCCCTATATAAAAGCCTAACAAAACTTGACTTAAATACATTAAGGATACTAGATTGAGTAAACTTAAACAAGTAAACTCGGGTTGAGTCAAAAGATTCATAACGGGCCTAATATAACAAAGACATCTAAACTTATTAAAATCATTAATTAAAATTTATTCTAATGAAAGCAAATTAACGATAACAAAGGAAAATACTAATAGTCCAAAATAGATCAAAATTTTTGAAAAATGTCGAAAAATTAGATTTTCCAGTTAAAATGAGGACAAATTAATGGAAAAGCCCACTTAACTTTGATAGAAGTCCCCCTACACTTGATATAAACATTGTCCTCAATGTATAAGCATGTGGGAGTAAACTCCCCTAGACTTAGGACATTGTGCACGTTGTTTAAATCTTGCTAAGGAAGAGACAACTATAGTGATTTCAATGTGAACATATAAGATATGAAATATTGAATCACGACAGTTTGGGATAGAACCGGGAAGACGAGTACACGGGATCACGGGTCGTCAAATATCATCAAAAGTGCTCTTTGAAGCTTTAATCCCTGCACATCATAAGAAACAAGGCAACAAACCCTATGTAGCTCCCCCTACACTTATTATGAAAACGGGTAAAAAGGATAGATCATCGGGTTGCCTCCCGAGAAGCGCTTGTTTTTGTTAACCGAGTCACGAGCCTGACTCGACCCAGAACTAATTCAAGGGAAACGTGGTGAGGGATGGAATCATCTCATGAGAGATGTCCTCACCAAAGTACAACTTAACACGCTGGCCATTCACTTTAAAATTAGGCCCATTTGGTTGAGAAAGCTCAATGGTGCCATAAGGGAAGACTTTGGCGACAGTGAATGGACCAGACCAACCGCTCTTAAGCTTGCCCGAAAAGATTTTCAACCGAGAGTTAATGAGTAAAACTTGATCACCTATGTGAAACTCTCGGTTCTTAATCATAGAATCATGAATTATCTTGGTTTTCTCCTTATAAATCAACGAATTCTCATAAGCTTCATTCCTTAGTTCATTTAGTTCATTGATTTGGATCTTCCTAAGATCACCTGCTTTGTTGATATCAAAATTAGCCCACTTCAAGGCCCAATAAGCCCTATGTTCCAAATCAATAGGGAGGTGGAATGCCTTCCCGTACACAAGACGATATGGATTGCAACCATTAGGCGTCTTATATGCGGTACGGAAAACCCACAAAGCATCATCTAACTTATCCGCCCACGAGGCACGATGCTCTCTCATAGTTCGTTCTAATATCCTCTTCAGTCCATGGTTAGAAATCTCGGCTTGATCATTTGTTTGTGGATGATAAGCATTGGAAAGACGGTGATTGACACCATACTTAGCCATGACTCGAGCAAACTGATCATTGCAAAAATGAGTCCCGCGATCACTAATGATAGCACGAGGAACACCAAATCGAGCAAATAGTTGTTTCAGAAAGTTAACAACCACCCTCACATCGTTCGTAGGTAAAGACTTTGCTTCAACCCATTTAGATACGTAGTCAACGGCTACGAGGATGTACTTGTTCCCTTTAGATGATGTGTGACAACCCTAGATTTTGGATTTGTCATTTTTGACTGTTTGACTTTGATTATGTGCTTAATGTGTGTTTACGTGCATTCTGTTTATATTTGAGCCTTGGATTGGATGTTAGTCATCGTTCGTGTATTGCGTGGTGCATTATATATATGATGGGGTTAGTTCATGCTCATTTGTTCACTTGGATCTAACTATGATATAATGCGGTGCTATTTTAGGATTTTATGTGTACGTATAAGTATTATAGTAAATCGTATTTTTACGAATTAGGGTTTAGCGTTTAGAGGTTTCGGATGAGGTATTTAGTCACGGGAATAATTTACGGGATGGTTTTAAGTCATTTAGAACATAGTTATAAAGTTTATTTCATATTTTAAGAATTTTCATAAAACTGTATATTTTACGTAATTTACGATAAACGTGTAAAGTTGACTAGTGTAGTTTAATTTACTAGTTAAAAGGTTTTAGATACAATTAATTAATTAAGGGATTAATAAAAAAAAATATAATTAAGGAAATAATTATTAAAAAACGAATTTAATAATAAAATAAATAAAAAGTATTATTTTTGGTAAAAAAATTTATATACGACGGTGGGGAAAAATAAGAAAAAGGCAAAAAATAAAAAAAGGAAAGTATTATTTGTATTGAGATAGGATTCTCATTGTTTTAGTATAAAAACAAATCAAAACACATTATTTTTTTCCAGCTCTTTTTTTTTGGAAGAAGGTTTCTACAAGTTTTTAGGGTTTCATAAAAATTTTCTTGACTCAAGGTATGTGATCAATTTAACTTTAACCTAATTCATGTTTTTATTAATTAATCATGATTGTAATGTTAATTAACCATCATTGAGATGATTAGGGTTTTATTAATTTTCTGAAAAATATAGTAATTAAGATCAATTAATGATTTTAGGGTTCTTGTTTAATAAATTAGGGGTAATTAATGATGTTTAGAAGGTTAGTGCATAAAGGCGTAAAGCAGTCTGATTTTTAAGGCTGTCTTGTGTCGACTGTTCCGGGAAATAGGTAGCACCTTTGGTCGAGTTTCGTTTTTTTTAAAATTAAGTTCAGAGAGTCTACTTTTCAGAAATGTAAGGTTGGTCGAAAATGGAGTTCGGGAAGGTCGTCAAATAATTTTTACAAAAACAGTGCGCTGTTCAGGAATAAATTTTGATTTCGGGGATTTGAGTCAAAACCTAACCAAACGAATGAGATAGACAAAGATTTTTGATTTGGGAACTCTTTATAATGTATATGAAAGTACTGGAGGTTTTCAATAAAAGTTATGGTGTTTAGGTCGGGCTTTTGGTGTCGAACATTTAGCATGTACAGAAAATCAGTTTTGGTGAAAATGACTTTTGGCGTAGAAACTAAACGAAAGGGTTAAACGTGTAATTAGAAAGTAAAATTGGTTTTTTGAAGTTCTTAGATCATATAACAACATAACTCCAGTAGGGTAGGAGTCAAGTGTGGTGTTAAGTTCACTTCATGTGATCGTTTAGTGACTAGTAAACCGTACCGGGGAAAAACTGGAATTTTACGTATAGAATAGCTTGTAGTGGGAGAACTAGATAGTGGGGATTGGGGGATTAGATTTATCTCCTTGATTGTTACTTAACTTGGGCGTTAAGACCTGAGCTAAGGGTGTCGTGTATGATTTTATAGGTTTGCAGGAGTGCTAGCTTGATGTGCTATCAGGTGAGTTCATAGTCCCATTTTTACTAAGTTTTTAAATGTTTTCTTCTAGTATGGGACGGAGATGACACTTGTGGTGTTCTTAAAATGTTTTGGTACTATATTTTTATAAATGTTTGGACATAGATGTGTTATTGTGTGACTTTCGAGATTATGTGTTATCATATGTGCTTTGATATGTGTTATGATATGTGAATCTTGATTGTGTTATGATTGGGATTGGTACATAGATGTATGGGCGTCTATGGAACCAGTTGTGATGTGTGTGGAGTATGGGGCACGATCCGTCCTGAGTTCTTGGTTCTGAGTTCTTGGTTCGTGGGGCACGATCCGTCCTGAGTTCTTGGTTCGTGGGGCACGATCCGTCCTAAGTACTTGTGCATCGTCTCTTCGGAGGCAAGATATCTCGGCGGGGATATAGTTCATCTTCCACAGGTGGTGTGGGAAAGATCCGGATAGTGTGGTGTGTGTTCTTGTGTGTGTGACGGGATACTTCTTGACTATTATAGTGTGCTTTGTGAATTGTAGATGTGATTGGTACTTGGATTGAGTTTTGTTGTGGATGCATGTAGCATGATTATCACATTATGGTCCATTACTATAAATTGTTTTTCTTCAACTATTTACAGCGGTTGTTAAGGGTTCTTAAGATGTTTTGATAATTTAAACCTATGTTCTCACCAACTTTATGTTGACAGATTTTAGTGTCATTTTCAGGTGAGGTAGTTGAGAAGGATGCTATTAGAAGTGTGGCTAGAGTTTAGAGGCTGCTAGAATTGCATTAGGAGGAATCCCTTTCCTCTTAGATTTTATTTTGTCTTTTGATTTAGTATATTGTTTGATACCTATATGTTTGATGTGTGTTATTTGAATGTCTTTGGTAAGAGGTAGGCCTGTTACCTACTTACCTAGACGCCTGCATTGTTTGAGATATTGTCATGACATTGTGTCACCTTTTTATGGCATTTCTATTTCATTTAGTTAACTCTATAGACACGCTATTGTTGTGATGATATCCATACGTCGCGCCCCATATTCCGCCATGGTGGGGTGTGACAGAATCGTATCAGAGCCAATGGTTATAGAGAATTAGGTTGCCTAGTCGCGTAGCCTAATCTATAGCTTAAGGGTCCCTGCATATAGGCGTCATAGGGGTATGTGTGCATTTTATAAATGTTGATGTTTTCGGATGTTATTTTTGCGATATTTGTTAAGTTATGAATTAGTATTGTTCATACTTAACTACATGTTATTTTCTTTACGAGTTTTGACTAGTGCGGGTTGAACCATGGTCGTATACGTTAGTTATTGTTGTATTTCGCTTAATTATGTTTTCATGTTCTTTATACATTTTGAATTTTGTCTACGCTGGTTCAGCTGGAATACGAGTTTATTTGTTTCATGCATTGGCTACGTTATTTTAATACATGGATTTTGGATCTTATTTTATATTGTGGTTATGTGCTTATATGAGTTGTAGGATCTATGCGCTTATTTGAGTTGTTAGACTGATGTGTTATGTGTAGTATTAATTCTTATAAGTGCCATCATAGGAGGGAGTGCATTAGTGAAAGGGGACTGGTATAAGTATGGTGGCCAACATAGTTATACAAGTACCACGACATCAATGGATTCCTAAGTATGGTTGCATGAAAGAGGTTAATACATGCTTGTATTGTATATGTTGTATGGATTTGAGTGTATGTACGCCTATGCCTATATATGTATATATCCCTTCTACTTATCGATTGTATTCTTAGGATGGTTTGCTAGCTCGTTTCTCTATGAGATGTTCAACTTCCGTAGTAGCGCATTTATCGAGTCCTCATTTCACGTATTTGTTTGTACGGTACTTTTGGTGTAGAGGATATTGAGAGGGTGGAGAATTCTTTTTGGGATCACGGTATCTTTTAGTTTGAATTTTGCGTGGTAAAAGAAATGGAATTTGTAAATAGTTAAAATAGTTGTTGGTAGTCGGTGAAATAAGGGTTAAGTGTCGTAAGCGTGTTTAAAATAAGATGGGATACATATTTTTTTAACATATAAGTATGGCTTGTTTATTTAAAAAAAACTAAAATTGGTTTTGATCACCTAAAGCTAATGATCTTTAGTTAAGTTCTTGTTCTTATTTAATTAAATATGTTAAAATCATGTAATTACTCATATGATGGGTAAGGGTTTCTAATTTTCTGGAATTAAAATAAATTAGGTCTTGAATTTGGTAATTAATGAGGGGTTTTAGGGTTTCAAATCGTTTTTTTTTATAAATCGGGGTAGGCAGAAACTGTCGCTAAAATGTCAAAATTCGTCGCTAAACTGTCAGAAACTGTCGCTAATGTCTGGGCAGATTTTAGGTAAAATCGTTTTGGTCATAACTTATTCGTTTTTAAAGCTTTTTGGGACATTCAAAAGCCTAAAATTATGTACTCGGAACGTACTTTTCAAATATTCCAAAATTTTGGTAATTGGAAGTCAGTAGCTTGGTCTAATTAATTGTACAAGTGTCGAGTTCTAGATTAATTTTCAAACGATATGGTTTAAACTTGTGTTTTGGATATTTTGGGATAGTGAACACTTCGAGGGCTAACATAGGGCTTATTTGGGATAGGATTTGAGATGTATCCACCATAAGGATTGTACATTGATGAAGGATGTGGGTTCCGGAGCCAATGTTGACGTGTGATATTGTGTTGTGTGCTTTAGACAATTGATCATTCGTGAAGAGACATTAGATTGATTTTCGTTAGATGATTACATAAATTACTAATGTGATACCATGGTTTTTGAACAACTAATATACAATTACAATACACAATCCATTTTGGGGTAATATTTGGTTTTCCACAAGGTTTTAATAGTATGTCGCCGGTCGTAACACATTTCAGTTGTCGTTGGGTGCTTATTGTCATTGGTCCGTTTCCATGGTTCGTTGGGAGTCGATACATGTTTTATGTTGAGTATCTTTTGGAGTCTCATTTTGGTTCATTCTTATAAATTCGTTCACGTAAACGTCCGTTAGTTGTCCATGGGTTTGATCCGTTATCCAAAGTTGGGGGTCCTAAAATTTTTCGTGAGCTTATATTCATTGAGAGCGTTGTTGTAGTCATGATCCGGTTACGTTCTTATGAGAGAGATAGTGTGTTGGCTGTGAGATGAATTTATTGATCTTATGGAGTAAATCTCGGGACGAGATTTCTATTAGGAGGGAGTGTTGTGACAACCCTAGATTTTGGATTTGTCACTTTTGACTGTTTGACTTTGATTATGTGCTTAGTGTGCATTTACGTGCATTCTGTTTATATTTGAGCCTTGGATTGGATGTTAGTCATCGTTCGTGTATTGCGTGGTGCATTATATAATGTTATGATGGGGTTAGTTCATGCTCATTTGTTCACTTGGATCTAACTATGATAGAATGTGGTGCTATTTTAGGATTTTATGTGTACGTATAAGTATTATAGTAAATCGTATTTTTACGAATTAGGGTTTAGCGTTTAGAGGTCTCGGATGAGGTATTTATTCACGGGAATAATTTACGGGATGGTTTTAAGTCATTTAGAACTTAGTTATAAAGTTTATTTCATATTTTAAGAATTTTCATAAAACTGTATATTTTACGTAATTTACGATAAACGCGTAAAGTTGACTAGTGTTGTTTAATTTACTAGTTAAAAGGTTTTAGATACAATTAATTAATTAAGGGATTAATAAAAAAATATAATTAAGGAAATAATTATTAAAAAACGAATTTAATAATAAAATAAATAAAAAGTATTATTTTTGGTAAAAAAATTTATATAGGACGGTGGGGAAAAATAAGAAAAAGGAAAAAAATAAAAAAAGGAAAGTATTATTTGTATTGGGCTAGGATTCTCATTGTTTTAGTATAAAAACAAATCAAAACACATTATTTTTTTCCAGCTCTTTTTTTTTGGACGAAGGTTTCTACAAGTTTTTAGGGTTTCATAAAATTTTCTTGACTCAAGGTATGTGATCAATTTAACTTTAACCTAATTCATGTTTTTATTAATTAATCATGATTGTAATGTTAATTAACCATCATTGAGATGATTAGGGTTTTATTAATTTTCTGAAAAATATAGTAATTAAGATCAATTAATGATTTTAGGGTTCTTGTTTAATAAATTAGGGGTAATTAATGATGTTTAGAAGGTTAGTGCATAAAGGCGTAAAACAGTCTGATTTTTAAGGTTGTCTTGTGTCGACTGTTCCGGGCAGTAGGTAGCACCTTTGGTCGAGTTTCTTTTTTTTTTTTAAATTAAGTTCAGAGAGTCTATTTTTCAAAAATGTAAGGTTGGTCGAAAATGGAGTTCGGGAAGGTCGTCAAATAATTTTTACAAAAACAGTGCGCTGTTCAGGAATAAATTTTGATTTCGGGGATTTGAGTCAAAACCTAACCAAACGAATGAGATAGACAAAGATTTTTGATTTGGGAACTCTTTATAATGTAAATGAAAGTACTGGAGGTTTTAAATAAAAGTTATGGTGTTTAGGTCGGGCTTTTGGTGTCGAACATTTAGCATGTACAGAAAATCAGTTTTGGTGAAAACGAATTTTGGCGTAGAGACTAAACGAAAGGGTTAAACGTGTAATTAGAAAGTAAAATTGGTTTTTGAAGTTCTTAGAACATATAAAAACATAACTCCAGTAGGGTAGGAGTCAAGTGTGGTGTTAAGTTCACTTCATGTGATTGTTTAGTGACTAGTAAACCGTACCGGGGAAAAACTGGAATTTTACGTATAGAATAGCTTGTAGTGGGAGAACTAGATAGTGGGGATTGGGGGATTAGATTCATCTCCTTGATTGTTACTTAACTTGGGCGTTAAGACCTGAGCTAAGGGTGTCGTGTATGATTTTATAGGTTTGCAGGAGTGCTAGCTTGATGTGCTATCAGGTGAGTTCATAGTCCCATTTTTACTAAGTTTTTAAATGTTTTCTTCTAGTATGGGATGGAGATGACACTTGTGGTGTTCTTAAAATGTTTTGATACTATATTTTTATAAATTTTTGGACATAGATGTGTTATTGTGTGACTTGCGTACTTATGTGTTCTCATATGTGCTTTGATATGTGTTATGATATGTGAATCTTGATTGTGTTATGATTGGGATTGGTACATAGATGTATGGGCGTCTATGGAACCAGTTGTGATGTGTGTGGAGCGTGGGGCACGATCCGTCCTAAGTTCTTGGTTCTGAGTTCTTGGTTCGTGGGGCACGATCCGTCCTGAGTTCTTGGTTCGTGGGGCACGATCCGTCTTAAGTACTTGTGCATCGTCTCTTCGAAGGCAAGATATCTCGACGGGGATATAGTTCATCTTCCACAGGTGGTGTGGGAAAGATCCGGATAGTGTGGTGTGTGTTCTTGTGTGTGTGAAGGGATACTTCTTGACTATTACAGTGTGCTTTGTGAATTGTAGATGTGATTGGTACTTGGATTGAGTTTTGTTGTGGATGCATGTAGCATGATTATCACATTATGGTCCATTACTATAAATTGTTTTTCTTCAACTATTTACAGCGGTTGTTAAGGGTTCTTAAGATGTTTTGATAATTTAAACCTATGTTCTCACCAACTTTATGTTGACAGATTTTAGTGTCATTTTCAGGTGAGGTAGTTGAGAAGGATGCTATTAGAAGTGTGGCTAGAGTTTAGAGGCTGCTAGAATTGCATTAGCAGGAATCCCTTTCCTCTTAGATTTTATTTTTTCTTTTGATTTAGTATATTGTTTGATACCTATATGTTTGATGTGTGTTATTTGAATGTCTTTGGTAAGAGGTAGGCTTGTTACCTACTTACCTAGACGCCTGCATTGTTTGCGATATTGTCATGACATTGTGTCACCTTTTTATGACATTTCTATTTCATTTAGTTAACTCTATAGACACGCTATTGTTGTGATGATATCCATACGTCGCGCCCCATATTCCGCCATGGTGGGGTGTGACAGAATGGTATCAGAGCCAATGGTTATAGAGAATTAGGTTGACTAGTCGCGTAGCCTAATCTATAGCTTAAGGGTCCCTGCATATAGGCGTCATAGGGGTATGTGTGCATTTTATAAATGTTGATGTTTTTGGATGTTATTTTTGCGATATTTGTTAAGTTATGAATTAGTATTGTTCATACTTAACTACATGTTATTTTCTTTACGAGTTTTGACTAGTGCGGGTTGAACCATGGTCGTATACGTTAGTCATTGTTGTATTTCGCTTAATTATATTTTCATGTTATTTATACATTTTAAATTTTGTCTACGCTGGTTCAGCTGGAATACGAGTTTATTTGTTTCATGCATTGGCTACGTTATTTTAATACATGGATTTTGGATCTTATTTTATATTGTGGTTATGTGCTTATATGAGTTGTAGGATCTATGCGCTTATTTGAGTTGGTAGACTGATGTGTTATGTGTAGTATTAATTCTTATAAGTGCCATCTTTGGAGGGAGTGCATTAGTGAAAGGGGACTGGTATAAGTATGGTGGCCAACATAGTTATACAAGTATCACGACATCAATGGATTCCTAAGTATGGTTGCATGAAAGAGGTTAATACATGCTTGTATTGTATATGTTGTATGGATTTGAGTGTATGTACGCCTATGCCTATATATGTATATATCCCTTCTACTTATCGATTGTATTCTTAGGATGGTTTGCTAGCTCGTTTCTCTATGAGATGTTCAACTTCCGTAGTAGCGCATTTATCGAGTCCTCATTTCACGTATTTGTTTGTACGGTACTTTTGGTGTAGAGGATATTGAGAGGGTGGAGAATTCTTTTTAGGATCACGGTATCTTTTAGTTTGAATTTTACGTGGTAAAAGAAATGGAATTTGTAAATAGTTAAAATAGTTGTTGGTAGTCGGTGAAATAAGGGTTAAGTGTCGTAAGCGTGTTTAAAATAAGATGGGATACATATTTTTTTAACATATAAGTATGGCTTGTTTATTTAAAAAAAAAACTAAAATTGGTTTTGTTCACCTAAAGCTAATGATCTTTAGTTAAATTCTTGTTCTTATTTAATTAAATATGTTAAAATCATGTAATTACTCATATGATGGGTAAGGGTTTCTAATTTTCTGGAATTAAAATAAATTAGGTCTTGAATTTGGTAATTAATGAGGGGTTTTAGGGTTTCAAATCGTTTTTTTTGCTATAATTCGGGGTAGGCAGAAACTGTCGTTAAAATGTCAAAATTCGTCGCTAAACTGTCAGAAATTGTCGCTAATGTCTGGGCAGATTTTAGGTAAAATCGTTTTGGTCATAACTTATTCGTTTTTAAAGCTTTTTGGGACATTCAAAAGCCTAAAATTATGTACTCGGAACGTACTTTTCAAATATTCCAAAATTTTTGTAATTGGAAGTCAGTAGCTTGGTCGAATTAATTGTACAAGTGTCGAGTTCAAGATTTTTCAAACGATATGGTTTAAACTTGTGTTTTGGATATTTTGGGATAGTGAACACTTCGAGGGCTAACATAGGGCTTATTTGGGATAGGATTTGAGATGTATCCACCATAAGGATTGTACATTGATGAAGGATGTGGGTTCCGGAGCCAATGTTGACGTGTGATATTGTGTTGTGTGCTTTAGACAATTGATCATTCGTGAAGAGACATTAGATTGATTTTCGTTAGATGATTACATAAATTACTAATGTGATACCATGGTTTTTGAACAACTAATATACAATTACAATACACAATCCATTCTGGGGTAAAATTTGGTTTTCCACAAGGTTTTAATAGTATGTCGCCGGTCGTAACACATTTCAGTTGTCGTTGGGTGCTTGTTGTCATTGGTCCGTTTCCATGGTTCGTTGGGAGTCGATACATGTTTTATGTTGAGTATCTTTTGGAGTCTCATTTTGGTTCATTCTTATAAATTCGTTCACGTAAACGTCCGTTAGTTGTCCATGGGTTTGATCCGTTATCCAATGTTGGGGGTCCTAAAATTTTTCGTGAGCTTATATTCATTGAGAGCGTTGTTGTAGTCATGATCCGGTTACGTTCTTATGAGAGAGATAGTGTGTTGGCTGTGAGATGAATTTATTGAGCTTATGGAGTAAATCTCGGGACGAGATTTCTATTAGGAGGGAGTGATGTGACAACCCTAGATTTTGGATTTGTCACTTTTGACTGTTTGACTTTGATTATGTGCTTAGTGTGCGTTTACGTGCATTCTGTTTATATTTGAGCCTTGGATTGGATGTTAGTCATTGTTCGTGTATTGCGTGGTGCATTATATAATGTTATGATGGGGTTAGTTCATGCTCATTTGTTCACTTGGATCTAACTATGATAGAATGCGGTGCTATTTTAGGATTTTATGTGTACGTATAAGTATTACAGTAAATCGTAGTTTTACGAATTAGGGTTTAGCGTTTAGAGGTCTCGGATGGGGGTATTTAGTCACGGGAATAATTTACGGGATGGTTTTAAGTCATTTAGAACTTAGTTATAAAGTTTATTTTATATTTTAAGAATTTTCATAAAACTGTATATTTTACGTAATTTACGATAAACGCGTAAAGTTGACTAGTGTAGTTTAATTTAGTAGTTAAAAGGTTTTAGATACAATTAATTAATTAAGGGATTAATAAAAAAAAAATAATTAAGGAAATAATTATTAAAAACGAATTTAATAATAAAATAAATAAAAAGTATTATTTTTGGTAAAAAAAATTTATATAGGACGGTGGGGAAAATAAGAAAAAGGAAAAAAATAAAAAAAGGAAAGTATTATTTGTATTGGGCTAGGATTCTCATTGTTTTAGTATAAAAACAAATCAAAACACATTATTTTTTTCCAGCTCTTTTTTTGGACGAAGGTTTCTACAAGTTTTTAGGGTTTCATAAAAATTTTCTTGACTCAAGGTATGTGATCAATTTAACTTTAACCTAATTCATATTTTTATTAATTAATCATGATTGTAATGTTAATTAACCATCATTGAGATGATTAGGGTTTTATTAATTTTCTGAAAAATATAGTAATTAAGATCAATTAATGATTTTAGGGTTCTTGTTTAATAAATTAGGGGTAATTAATGATGTTTAGAAGGTTAGTGCATAAAGGCGTAAAACAGTCTGATTTTTAAGGCTGTCTTGTGTCGACTGTTCCGGGCAGTAGGTAGCACCTTTGGTCGAGTTTCTTTTTTTTAAAATTAATTTCAGAGAGTCTAATTTTCAAAAATGTAAGGTTGGTCGAAAATGAAGTTCGGGAAGGTCGTCAAATAATTTTTACAAAAACAGTGCGCTGTTCAGGAATAAATTTTGATTTCGGGGATTTGAGTGAAAACCTAACCAAACGAATGAGATAGACAAATATTTTTTATTTGAGAACTCTTTATAATGTATATGAAAGTACTGGAGGTTTTCAATAAAAGTTATGGTGTTTAGGTCGGGCTTTTGGTGTCGAACATTTAGCATGTACAGAAAATCAGTTTTGGTGAAAACAACTTTTGGCGTAGAGACTAAACGAAAGGGTTAAACGTGTAATTAGAAAGTAAAATTGGTTTTTAAAGTTCTTAGATCATATAGCAACATAACTCCAGTAGGGTAGGAGTCAAGTGTGGTGTTAAGTTCACTTTATGTGATCGTTTAGTGACTAGTAAACCGTACCGGGGAAAAACTGGAATTTTACATATAGAATAGCTTGTAGTGGGAGAACTAGATAGTGGGGATTGGGGAATTAGATTCATCTCCTTGATTGTTACATAACTTGGGCGTTAAGATCTGAGCTAAGGGTGTCCTGTATGATTTTATAGGTTTGCAGGAGTGCTAGCTTGATGTGCTATCAGGTGAGTTCATAGTCCCATTTTTACTAAGTTTTTAAATGTTTTCTTCTAGTATGGGATGGAGATGACACTTGTGGTGTTCTTAAAATGTTTTGGTACTATATTTTTATAAATGTTTGGACATAGATGTGTTATTGTGTGACTTGCGTGCTTATGTGTTCTCATATGTGCTTTGATATGTGTTATGATATGATTGGGATTGGTACATAGATGTATGGGCGTCTATGGAACCAGTTGTGATGTGTGTGGAGCGTGGGGCACGATCCGTCCTGATTTCTTGGTTCTGAGTTCTTGGTTCGTGGGGCACGATCCGTCCTGAGTTCTTGGTTCGTGGGGCACGATCCGTCCTAAGTACTTGTGCATCGCCTCTTCGGAGGCAAGATATCTCGACGGGGATATAGTTCATCTTCCACAGGTGGTGTGGGAAAGATCCGGATAGTATGGTGTGTGTTCTTATGTGTGTGACGGGATACTTCTTGACTATTATAGTGTGTTTTGTGAATTGTAGATGTGATTGGTACTTGGATTGAGTTTTGTTGTGGATGCATGTAGCATGATTATCACATTATGGTCCATTACTATAAATTGTTTTTCTTCAACTATTTACAGCGGTTGTTAAGGGTTCTTAAGATGTTTGATAATTTAAACCTATGTTCTCACCAACTTTATGTTGACAGATTTTAGTGTCATTTTCAGGTGAGGTAGTTGAGAAGGATGCTATTAGAAGTGTGGCTAGAGTTTAGAGGCTGCTAGAATTGCATTAGGAGGAATCCCTTTCCTCTTAGATTTTATTTTGTCTTTTGATTTAGTATATTGTTTGATACCTATATGTTTGATGTGTGTTATTTGAATGTCTTTGGTAAGAGGTAGGCCTGTTACCTACTTACCTAGACGCCTGCATTGTTTGAGATATTGTCATGACATTGTGTCACCTTTTTATGGCATTTCTATTTCATTTAGTTAACTCTATAGACACGCTATTGTTGTGATGATATCCATACGTCGCGCCCCATATTCCGCCATGGTGGGGTGTGACATGATGGAAATGGCCCCATAAAGTCGATACCCCATACGTCAAAGATTTCACATTCTCGTATGAAATTTTGAGGCATCTCATATTTATGTGTGATCTTGCCTTGTCTTTGGCAAGCATCAAAATGCTTAACCATTTCATGAGCGTCATGATAAATGGTGGGCCAATAAAATCCAGAGTCGAAAACTTTCTTCGCGGTATAGTTAGGACCAAAGTGACCACCAGTGGTCCTTTATGGCAAGCTTCTAGGATTAATAAAGCTGGTGGCCCATCAACACACCGACGAATGACAAGATCCACACATTGTTTGAAAAGGTAAGGGTCGTCCCAAAAATAGTGCTTAATGTCCTTAAAGAACTTTTTCTTTTGTTGGGACATTAACCCTTCCATGAGAATTCCACCCGCCAAATAGTTTGCAATGTCCACAAACCATGGGGTTTCATCAAGATTGGAGTTAATAGACATCAAGGCCTCAAGGGGAAAAGATTCATTAATCTCTTGATTTGGGAGCTGCCCTTGATAAGGATCCTCGAGTCTACTAAGATGATCCGCGGCTAGGTTTTCCGCTCCCTTTTTATCACGAATTTCAATTTTGAATTCTTGAAGGACTAAAACCCAAAGAAGAAGTCTTGGCTTGGAATCTTGTTTAGTTAACAAGTACTTCAACGCGGAATGATCGGTGTACACAATGGTGGTGGAAAGAACAAGATAAGGGCGGAATTTTTCAAAAGCATATACAACACCTAAAAGCTCTTTTTCGGTTGTAGTGGAATGCAATTGAGCCCCCGTTATTGTATTGCTAGCATAATGGATTGGTTGGAAGTGTTTGTTCACTCTTTGTCCCAAAACCGCTCCAATAGCAAAGTCGCTAGCATCACACATCAATTCAAAAGGTGTAATACTCGTGAATGTGCCGTATGATGCTAAGTTATTGTCTCAAGAGTTGTTCAGTATGAGCATCTCTCTTAAGTTGCGACTCACTTGTGGATGTGATATCTCGAGCCCAACGTCGTTTATTTAATCCTATTTTATGAATATTTTTGAATTTTTTAAGAAATTTCGTGTAATATATATATGACGGTTTAATGTGAAATCAATGATCGAGGCCTTAATTTTAACATTTGACGATTTAAGGAGAACCGATGACGATACGATACCGACGGATGCCCACAATTTATCTTTTGTTATCGATTGATCGATATTTGAGTTTTTCGAGATTTTATTTTTATTTCGTGTTAAGTAGAGTTGGAACCATATGTATATTCGTTTTGTGTGCGTTTGAACCATTTAAAATTATTTTAAGGTATCCGGGACTAAACCTGACTCCCGTAAATTTTCAAAACCGACTACTAGTCATAATCCCGCTCTTTAAAAGTTATTTTTCAAGAAAGGCCAAAAGAAAACTAAAATTACACTTTATACCCTCCCCACCATATAAAAGGCCAATTTTACACAAACACCACTCATTTTTCATTTCAAAACACACACACACTCTCTCCCTTTCCTCTCTAGGCCACCGGCCTACTACCACCACCACCACAAACCACCCCAAAACTTGATTTTTGACAAAACCAATCAAAGACCCACCCTTCTTTCATCATTGTAGGTAAATCCCACTAACAATAACACACATGCATCCATTGATTTTTCCAAAAAATTAGGATTTTTCAAAAACATGTTTTAATCTAATTAAACCCATTTATTGTTTAATTCATGTGTTTATAATGTTATTTCATCCATAAAACGAATTGGTGGCTTATTATTTTGGGTGTTTTGGTCACCAACACTCCACAGCTAATGGGGGTGGTTGGGTGTTCATGGTGTTTGATGAAATATGTTATGGGTTTGTGTTTATAATGTTGTTTTTGGTGTTTTTGAATGGTTATAACTAATTGCATGTATGATTTAGGATTGGGTTTTGATTAGGGTTTGAGGTTCATGGTAGAGTGGGCTATTTGGGATGATTAGGTATGGTTAGGAGTGGTAAATTAGTCTAGGTAATGTTAGATTGGATTGGAATCAATTGTTGAATTGATTTTGAAAGAGGAAAATTTAGGCAGATTATTCAAGCATGTTTTTCGTGTGTTTAACTTTGTAAACAGGTCATAAACATGGGATATAGTTGTAAAGCTTTGTCTTAGCTTCGTTTCGTATAAAGTAGAGCTTACGACTCCAAACGAGTCAAAAGTTATGTAATTTTGAAAATACGTGTACCGGGAGATGAGAACCAACACAATCCGAATTTGTGTTTGGTTTTGGGTCAAATACCGGGACCATAGATAGAGTTTGGTAAGTGATTGAAAGTTGATTTTTAGTTTCAAACCTGTATTTCTGAGTCTATTTTTAGACTTAGGTGTTGGATTGGTCAATGGTGTATTTTAAATGGGTCAAACAAGTCCAATATGGTCAAGGTGCAAAATCAGTCCAAAATGTGTACGTCTAGTAATGTGTTATGTAACAAGTCATAGAAGTGAAAACTTTTTATGGGATTAAATATGGGTTTTACACAGTTCATGAGGTATTTGTGTGAATTTTCTTGTAATTTATAGAAGTGCTTAAGTCATAGCAAACAACCCGTACTTTTGGTAAGTACCGGGAAATTTATAAAATGGAAATCAACTTTAATTACGTAGATAAATGGTATAAGTCTAGTACCAACTACTTGTTTGGTTTTGGCGTGAGTTTTCATAAGCATTAAGTGCTTTCATATGAGTGTGTTTTAGTACAATAATGTACACGGAGTATTGATTTGGTTTTCGTACCTTGATTTTAGGTCAAGTGTTAGATTTTCCCGGGCATCCACGTCGTCGGTGACATTTCTCGTTACGTCTTCGCTAGAACCACTACTACTACGCCAGGTGAGTCTATAGCCTCGCTCTTTACTCACTTCAAACGTTTTTACCCGCGAGGGGGATGCATTCTATTTAAATGAAAAAACCATAAGTCATGAATGATTGTTGGACCCGAATGTTGCCTTAAATTCGTGAACTATTAACTATTGTCTTGCCCTTGTGTGGGTTGGATATAGCCTCTTATACAATTGATAGTACTATGGGGTTGACGACCCTATCCGAGACGAGAGCTAGTACGTTGAGTACCCTCTGCGGACGGATAACGTGTGATAAGAAATAAGGTATAATTACAACTAATGCCTTTAGAAGGGGCACTGGTTTTACTTAAATCATGCCGGTCTATGTACACGGGTGATTGAGTTAACGGATTAGTGTCACGAGCTTAAACATAATTATTAGCTATTGCTAATTATAATATCCTTGAATAATAGATTGTGTATACGACAATGCTATTGAATGGTCATGATTGGTTTTAATACTTATGTTCAACTAATGATTTGATAAACCTATAGATTCGCTCAACCTTTGTGTTGACGATTTTAAGCATGTGTTTCAGGTAACCAAGATTGATAGCAGCGGAGCATGCGAGGATGGAAGTTGTTGTTGCTTGGCGGTCTACTTTGTTTTTCCTCCCTTTTTATCACTTAAAATTTTTATATTATGTCATGTGATACAAGTAATGTACTTTTGGGTTGAGATTCAGTGGGGACCTAAACGCAACTCTGTTTTGTATTATTTTGGGATTTGGAAAACAGTAGACTTTTATGTTTTAAACAATCTTTAACTTATGTTTAAATTTCTATGTCTCTTTGAGTCGTTTGAAATAGCTTATGTGTGATGATAACCGCCTAGCACCCAAATGTTGTAGTTCCGCTGCGCATATGATTTGGGGGTGTTAAACATTGGTAATCAGAGCCATGAGTTATAGAGAACTAGGTCAGTTTTAAAAATCCTAAACTATAACTTTTGGTGTCGTAAGAAATTGTCCAAGCACACAACTATCCTGCATGGCTCCAGTAAGATTTCTTTAGCATTGCTTTATATTTTAGATGTATCCCTCAAACTAATATGAATTCCCTAGTATTTAGTAAGTAAATACTATTATATATATTGAGATATATTGTTGTGTATGTGAGTACTTATCATCGTAATTTGCAAATTCTTGTAAGATTATCTTATATGTTGCATGTAATTGGCATACGGGCTACATTGCATTACATGGCAACACTGCGTTGTAATCCTACGTGTATGTAGGAATGATTGTCTGTATAAGTATGTATATACTATGGTATTTTTAGGCATTGAATGTGAAGCAATGGTCCTTGCGTGATTATCGTACATTTTAAAATGCGGTTTTGTTGAGAATTCGGCCTTACCGCTAATTATCAATCTTAATAATTAATTATTGTTCGAATAACCCAGTGTGAACCTATTTTGATACCCTAGATACGTAAATAACGCCTCGTAACATATTGTATATTGACTAGATCGATCTCGATTGTCGTTATCGCACCGTTATGTGTCATTTTTTGAACACCTTCTTTTTGGAACGTAAATTATTAACGTACTATTTTTATTTACCTTATTCTTATGGGTTTGATATATTAGTTCGCGTAACTATAATATAGCCGAAGTATAATCGACGATGCGTACACCGTAGCGGCGAATCATATGTGTTTATTGTAAACCGCTGTTGAGGCGTATCGCCATTTAATCGATTTTATCATTCTACTCGAATTTAAAGATGCGTTTTAAGGATAGACTAGCGTTGTGATCAAGTGTGATAGCTTGAAATTTGGTTGGTTTGTGTTAATTTTGTGGTGTACAATTTCGAGACTCATCCGAGGCCGATAACAACACTTAGTTGACATACGTATTCTCGCTTCGTTTATTTCATTTTGTTTTGTTGTTTCATTATTTTGAATTCGATATTATACATGACGAGGTCCGGAATTTGTGTGAGTTAAATAAGCATTAAACTTTGTTGATCGAATGATTTAATCATAAAGTGTTTATATATTTAATACTTGGCGGATGAAACTTTCGGATAAAAATGACCTATGATATTTCTTGTAACAAGTAAAACTCTTTTAGAGAGTAAAGTGACAATGTGAAATTATTTTTCCTTCAACCTTGGTTGGTAAATCGTAATAAGTAATTTGTATTACTCGTAAAATCCTTGTTTTCATATATTAATAATTTGATACTAGAAGCTTGTGACGGATTTGTTAAGATTTTGTTTAATTTAATTTGAGAAAGGAGTTATAATAAATGTTACGATATGACTATCGAGTATATGTAGCTGTGGGCTTGATATGAGTTAATTTTCGGGTCAATATAGCAAACTTTTGGCATAATTTGTAATATAGAACACGAGTAGAAAAATTGGTCATGTGTTTTGGAGCTAGAGACTTTGAAAAATTGGTTTTATTTTAAACATAAGGTCATGTTATATGCATTGGTATAAACTAGAACTTGTCACTCGTTGTAGTAAATAAACTGGGACAAAATCAGAATATACACTTTAAGTGAGAAATTCTAACGCTTGAAACGAATTTTTAAATGTTGATGGAACGTCATTTTACTCTACTACGAGATGTGTTAATTTTAAAACCGTTTGATAATTGGCTAAAGATTTAAAATTCGAATTTTCTATATTTTAGAATTATTGAAATAAGCATCTTAATTATTTATTATTATTATTATTATTATCGAGATTCAAGTGTCGACTAAAATCAGTAAGTATCCGAGATAATACCACGTGTGTAACACCCCATTTTGATAATGTAAATGTTACATGCAATTATGGCGTGTCATCAAAGCATACAAGGAAAAATGTCTAAACATTACTTGACCATAAAAGGAAAATACTGAAATCAAACATCGGTAGTCCAAAAGTAAAGCTCATCACACACAAACATAGTATAGTAAAGGAAAGGACTAAACAATGTCCAAAGCAAATGTATCATAAGAAAGGAAATGCATAAAGTAAAGAAGGCTAGACAACTTCTAGTCCATATGCACGTACTCTTAGTGTCTACGAGCGTCCCTGAGTACCTGCAGTTTTGGGAACATAGAAAAGGAAAACGGCTGAGCAAATACGCTCAGTGCACAGATGTACAATAAAACATGAATAGGATAAGCATATAACATATAACAGCGGAAGAAAACTAAGTCCCGAGTAACCTGGTTAAGTCTTAAATAAACTAGTTTTATAGTTTGAAAGTCTTATGTTTATTTTATAAAAACTGTTTGTCATATTTTACCATTAGCCAATATAGGTCATGAAAATCCACCGTGCATGAATACTTGGAGGGGTGACCTCATGCAAATTAGAGGGGCTGCCTCTAATTTAATATACTGGTTTTTCGGTAGGAGGGATCAGCTCCTTGTGAAGGATGCAAGGCACACACCACATTCACCATGAAATCCTGACTAAAAACATGTAACTAGGATGCACCCATACGCCCCACATGATAAATATAATATAAATGGCCAAAAGCTGAAGGGACGCCACGAGCAATCACTCCGCCGTGGTGAAGTCATAACATCAGTGCCTCTAATGTTATGGTTATGGTACCTCCATAACTAGGTGAAACTGGTCATGCATGTATATGGCTATAGGTAATCTTAATTAAACATAAGCAATCAAACACGTAACTTATACTATGAGAAAACATTTGGCTGCATACGGGGAATCCTAATAAGGAAAGAATGTCCATACTGAAAGGACGGGAATCCGTACCTTATGTCCAGTGAACGAAGAAGATGAACTGAGAGAAATCCTACTTCCGAATCACCAGTGATACATAAATACATACATGAATAAGTATCTGCTTACTAAATACGTAGCTGGTTTTATGTCATGTCTTAGCTTATTTTATGTGTTTTACTGTTTTTAAGCCTTACACTGTGTTTATCTTATATTCCGTTTAATCTGATTAAGTATTTCTGGTATTTCATGTGTTATTATACTTATTGTGTAATAATAAGTAACTTTCCAAAAATAGCAGGTTTCCTAAAATAGAAAGTTTCCAAAAATAGAAAGTTTCCAAAAATAGAAAGTTTCCAAAAATAGAAAGTTACCAAAAATTGAAAGTTTCCAAAAATAGAAAGTTTCCAAAAATATAAAGTTTCCAAAAATAGATTTACTGCTTAAAATAGATAAGTTTCTAAAAATAGAAAGTTTCCATAAATAGATCAGCTGCCTTAATTAAATAAGTTTCCATAAATAGATTAGCTGCCTGAAATAAATAAGTTTCTAAAAATAGAAGGTTTCCATAAATAGATTAGCTCCCTTATTTAATTAAGTTTCTAAAAATAGAAAGTTTCCATAATTAGAAATAAGCTGGTTAAATAAGCTATGTATATAAGCCTAAGTGTTTTCATGTTATTTTCTAAGTCATATGATATAATGTATAGTTTAATAATTATTTCATGTAATTAAATTAAACTATAGGTTAAAATATTTAATTAAAGTATAACATGTTTTTAATTAAATAAAGTTAAATACTTACGTTAAAACATGTATTATTATATATTAATAATACAACCTAAGTCATGTTAATTAATTAATTATAGTCATGGTTTTTAAATAATTAATTAATTATAAGTCTAAAATATGAAATACTTAGGTTAATTAATTTCATGATTATAATAACTAAAATAACCTAAGTCATGTTATTAAATTAATCATATCATTTTGTTAATTTAAGTTTTAACATAAGATCATAAAAAAAACTAAACATACACCATGAACCGGATCTAGAATCAAAACCTTGAACCGGACATGAAATCGACACCGTACCCCGAACCAAATCAGGGTACCCCGTGTCTTGAGGCTGTCGTGGGACCCACACACACCAACCAAGACCGTATGGTCTTGGTGGTGGTCGGTTGGCAAAACCGAAACCCCTTTGGGTTCGGTGTAGGCCTGCGGCAAAAAACAAACACCCCTTAAACATACTTTGATTTGATTAAACCACCAAATCATGTTAGATCCATGTTTATTTATTAGGTTTTTGTAAAAAACATAACATGTTCTTGATTTATAAAAAGATCAAATCATAAGAAAAGGTTTAAAAAGGATTTACCGAATTCGTGGATCAAAAGGATGAAGAACAAACACGATCAACAACTAAAATTCCAAGATCCAAGATCACAAACCACCTCCTTGTGGTGGTTGTAGGGTGGCGGCACAAAACAACAAGGAAGAGGGTTTTTAGGTTTTTGCTAAAAATCTTCTGTAAAACTAAATGAGTAGTGAAAAATCCCTTTTTCCCCTTTAGTAAAATTTGACAAATGGGCTTGGCCCATTTTTCCCTTGTAGCCGCGGGTAGGGGCCCCACTTGGGGTACCCGTATCTTTTTCCGTGTCCCGATGTTAAGTTGTACGTTCGTGATTAATTGTGTTCGCGTTTTAAGTGTTCTCGTTACGTAAATACCGTGATCTAATATATTTAATTACGCTCATAATAAATATATATACGTAATTAATAATAGTTCGTGTTTTAATTACGTTCATGATTTCATGATCGCATGTTCGTGATTAATTATTGTCAAATAATTATTACGTGCTCGTGTATAGTAAATACTTATCATGTTCTAACACGTACGTAATACGTAAAATCCTAACACGTAATCGTAATTATGCTATATTAGGAAAGTTTAAATCTAATACGTACGATCTTAAGGGTACTATTCATGGTAAAAGCATGCGGGTTTTACAACTCTTCCCCCCTAAAAAGAATAATTCATCCTCGAATTATAGATAAAGTAAACTGGAAAAGAAGAACATACCCGAATTCAAAATATGAAATGAGGGTAAGAAGCCCAGATATACTCCTCTGTTTCCCAAGCGGATTCCCGCTCGGTATGATCCCTCCATAGAATTTTGACGAATGGAATCGTCTTCTTTCTCATGACTCGTTCTTGTCTGTCAAGAACTCGTTCGGGTTCTTCTATAAAAGTGAGATCTTCACGTATCTGTTCCAGTGGATACTGAACCATGTGAAGTGGATGATACAGGTACCCTCTGAGTAAGGACACATGAAACACATTGTGCACATGCGAAAGCTACGGAGGTAACGCCAATCGGTAAGATACTTCACCGACTCGTTCAATGATATCAAACGGTCCGATGAAACGAGGACTGAGCTTCCCTTTAATCCCGAAGCGTCTAACACCACGTGCCGGCGAAACCTTAAGGAAGATCTGATCTCCTACGTTAAAGTGTATATCCCTATGATGCTTATCGGCGTAACTCTTCTGACGTGACCGTGCCTCCTGAATCTTCTGTTTAGCTATTGTGATCTTCTCATTGGTCATCTCTATGATTTCCGGTCCTTCAAGTGTTTGCTCGCCAACCTGATCCCAGCAGATTGGGGCGCGACACTTTCTGCCATACAACATCTCAAATGGAGCACACTTGATACTTGCGTGCCAACTGTTGTTGTATGCAAACTCCACCAAACAGATGTAATCGTCACAATCACCCGTCCATTCCAACGCACATGACCTCAACATATCTTCCAATGTCTGATTGGTTCGCTCCGACTGTCCGTCCGTTTGAGGATGAAAAGCCGTGCTAAGCTTAAGTTGTGTACCCCAAGCTTTCTGCAGACTTTTCCAAAAGCGCGAAGTGAATCGAGGATCTCTGTCTGAGACGATGCTGGATGGTGCACCATGGAGTCTCATGATCTCTCTTCTGTACGTATCTGCGAGTTTACTTACCGAATCTTCCTTGCGGATCGGTAAGAAATGAGCTGATTTGGTAAGTCGATATACGATAACCCAAATTGCATCGTGCTTCCTCTTAGTAGGCGGAAGACCAGTAACAAAATCCATGGTGATTTTGTCCCACTTCCACTCTGGGATATCTAACGGTTGAAGGAGACCGCCAGATCGCTGATGCTCGATCTTAACCTGCTGGCAGGTAAGACATTTGGAGACGTAAGTGGCCACATCCTGTTTCATACCACTCCACCAAAAGTACTGCTTGATGTCATGGTACATCTTAGTCGAACCAGGATGTATAGAGAATGGGGAGCTATGAGCTTCAGCTAACAAAGCTTCCCGGAGTTCTTGGTCATCAGGAACACAAAGTCTCGTGCCCTGCCATACGATATCATCTGCATCTACTCTGAATTCTGTCTGCTTCTCCAAATTCTGTACTATCACCCAGATTTCTCCGTCACCCTTCTGAGCTTCCTTAATCTTAGATAGCAACTCGGGTTCTACTCTAAGATTAGCCCAGTAACCGTGCTGTCCACGTACCATGATCTCGATGTCTAGTCGCTCCAAGTCTCTGATGATTTCCTCTTCGATTTTAATGCCGTTGATCATTCCAGACTTCCTGCTAAGAGCATCTGCTACTACATTTGCGTTTCCGGGATGATACTGTAGATTAATGTCACAATCCTTCAACAGCTCCAACCATCTCCTCTGCCTCTGTTCAATTCACACTGAGTGAAGATATACTTCAAGCTCTTGTGGTCCGTCAAAATGTCACATGATTATCCATTTAATTAGTGCCTCCATATCTTCAATGCAAACACGACTGCAGCAAGTTCCAGGTCGTACGTGGGGTAATTTTCTTCATAAGGCTTAAGCTGCCGTAAAGCGTACGCGATCACTTTCCCATGTTGCATGAGAACACAGCCAAGTCCCTTCCCCGATGCATCGCTGTAGATTTGAAATCCACCCGTACCAGATGGTAGAGTAAGAATAGGTGCAGATACTAGTTTCTGCTTCAGGTCTTCAAAGCTCTTCTCTCGATCTTCAGTCCAGACGAATTTCTCCCCTTTCCGCATAAGTTTGGTCAATGGTAGTGCTAGGCGGGAAAAGTTCTCAACGAATCTACGGTAATAGCCAGCTAAGCCTAAGAAACTACGGACTTCCGTCGCTGATGTCGGCCTTGGCCACTTAGTAATGGCCTCAACCTTCGCTGGATCCATAGTGATTCCTTCTGCTGACACAATGTGACCTAAGAATGCCACCTTGTGTAACCAGAACTCACACTTGGAGAATTTAGCATACACCTGCTTCTGGCGAAGAATCTGTAGTACTGTACAAAGATGGTCTTCGTGTTCCTCCTTGGACTTTGAGAAAATCAGGATGTCATCGATGAAGACAATGACGAACTTGTCCAGAAATTCATGGAAGATTCTGTTTATCAAATCCATGAACACTGCTGGAGCATTTGTCAGGCCAAATGGCATAACTACAAACTCGTAGTGGCCATAACGGGTACGAAAGGCAGTCTTAGCGATGTCCTACTCCTTGACCCGTAGCTGATGATAGCCTGACCTAAGATCAATCTTGGAAAAGTGTTTGGCCCCTTGGAGTTGGTCAAACAGATCGTCAATGCGTGGCAGTGGATATCTATTCCGAATGGTAATCTTGTTGAGCTCGCGATAGTCTATACAAAGACGCATATTGTCGTCCTTCTTCTTAACAAACAAGACCGGTGCGCCCCATGGAGATGCGCTCGGTCGAATGAAACCTCGTTCAAGAAGTTCTTGCAGTTGATCCTTCAGCTCCTTCAGCTCTATGGGAGCCATGCGATAAGGAGCCTTGGAGATTGGTTCAGCTCCTGTAACTAGCTCGATACTGAATTCCACTTCTCGTGCAGGTGGTATGCCCGGAAGTTCAGCTGGAAAAACATCTTGGAATTCCAACACTATTGGTTGATCCTGAATTGATGAGGATTCAGCATCCATGTCGTGAACCGTAGCTAGATAACCCTCGCAGCCATGTGACAGTAGTGCACGCGCTTGCAGGGTGGATATGACTTGTACAGACCTTCCGGGTATGAACCCATTATGAATGTACTCTGGTGCATTAACTTCACCGAAGATAACTCGATATGAATGGCAGTCTATGGTAGCATGATGCTTGGATAGCCAATCCATGCCCAAAATCATGTCGAAGTCATTCATGTCTAGCGGAAGTGCGTCGACAGGTCGAACCTTATCGTCAAATTCTAGGGGAAGACTCTTGTATACATGGGTGATTAATACAGAGTCCTTCAAAGGCGTGGAATTAGTAAGCCTATTTTCTATTAGCAAGGGAGTCATCCTAATGTTCTTAGCATAAGCAGTAGAAATAACCGAGTGAGTAGCACCCGTATCGAAAAGAACACATGCAGCTTGACCATACATATACAAGATTCCAGTGATGGTACCTGTAGACTTGTTGGCCTGGTCTCGAGATGTCGTGTAGACACGCCCGGCAGTAGGAGGCGACTTGGTATCAGCATGTCCCGATGTACCCTCCATCTCGCCCTTACGGAAATCCTTCATAATATGGCCAGGAAGACCACACTTGAAGCACGCATCAGTTTTACGGCGACATGGTCCTGGGTGCCTACGGTGGCAAGTCGAGCAAAGAGGATGAGTGTATCCTCCAGCACGTGCTCTGGCTGGCTGAGAACCTGATAAAACATTTTACATAAGACATGGTAGTTGGGTACAAAGGACAAAGCGGATAATCGTAAGATTGAATACCAGTGATAGCTGGACGACTAGGCTGCGAACCTCTCTGGTTCTGGTCCCTACCGTTTCCATGGTTCCTGGTAGAAGTTTGCTAAAGTGTCAGAATATGAGTTATAACATGAAAACATAAGGAAATACGTAAGTATTAGGACCTGCTGCTGTTGGAGTGCCCAGCGTTGTTACGGTAATTATCATTACCGCCACGCCTATCCGTAGCAGAACGGTCGTTAGTCTGACCGTTTCCCTTGGGCTGATGAGGCTGCTGCTGAGTAGCCGGCTGAGACCGGTCCCCAGTTTTCTGCCTAGAAGATACATTTAAGAGATGAATAATTGACATATGGAAAGTATACGGATTGGTCACCGCTTGAATAAGAATGTTTACCTCTTGTCGGGTCTTTCAGCTTCCCCGAACTCATCTCTCTCCTACAGCATCTCCAGTTTTCGTGCTGCATCGACCACTTGTTCTACAGTGTTGAACGTAGCACACACCAGATTGTTTGCGACCGATGTACGAAGAGCCCATCTAAAGTGATGTGCCTGCTCTTCAGGAGTACCTGCTGCCGCACCAAGGAAACCAGCCAAGCGAAGAAAGCGGTGCATAAACTCGTTGCTATTTTCCCCAGCTCTCTGTCGGATCCCATGGTACTATCTCTTGAGCTTGTCCTGCTCAGCCTTGGGAAAGAACTGCTCCATCACCCTGTCCTTGAACTGAGCCCAAGTCAAACCAGCAACCCACTCGTCACCACCTTTAGACTGCATCAATGTTTACCACTAGTTGAGTACATCGCCTTCGAACCGATAGCATGCCAACCTCGCCTTGTATACGGGGTCACAGCCCATAGCGTTGAAAATCTTCTCGATGTGTGCCAACCAGCTTTCAGCATCGCTGGGGCTATCTGTCTTCTCAAAAGCTCGAGGGCGGAGCTTGTTGAATCTCTCCAGCCATACTGCTAATGTCACTGGAGGAGGAGGAGGAGGTTCCTGATTATGCTGCTGATTGTTGGCAGCTTGAACTTCAGCCCTGATGTCATTCCTCAGTTTAGGAAGCAAAGCTTACATAGCAGCCTGAATTGCAGCATTGAGCTGCTCCTGTTCGCGTGTAAGAACCATCTGACAGTTTAACATAAAAACATATGATTAACCAAATCAAAACATAAAATATATATACATGACAAAAATTTATACTAAAATTTCACGAGAAAAATTTTATGCAAGAAAATTTTGTGTATGAATGCATGATGCAGTTTTATGAAAACTTTTGTATGCTCGAGAGCGAACGCCTCTAGTCAGTTCACCCAAAACAAAAGACATAGCGAGGGGACGCCTATGGGTCGGTCCCAAATCTAAAAGTTTCGATAAAACACATGCGACTAAATAGGGCCAGTCCTGTACCAACCATTACTTAGTCAAAAATCTGCGACAATGACATGTATATGTATGCTTAAAAATGATGAATGCATGAAAACAACTGTCAGTTCTAGGAAGACCGTAGTGACTACCCACTAATCACAGGTCATTTTTGAGAGCCTACAGGTCGAAGCCTTGGCTCTGATACCATAATTGTAACACCCCATTTTGATAATGGAAATGTCACATGCAATTATGGCGTGTCATCAAAGCATACAAGGAAAAATGTCTAAACATTACTTGACCATAAAAGGAAAATACCAGAATCAAACATCGGTAGTCCAAAAGTAAAGCTCATCACACACAAACATAGTATAGTAAAGGAAAGGACTAAACAATGTCCAAAGCAAATGTATCATAAGAAAGGAAATGCATAAAGTAAAGAAGGCTAGACAACTTCCAGTCCATA
The DNA here is from genome assembly GCA_025667525.1 of Glebionis coronaria. Lineage (NCBI taxonomy): Eukaryota > Viridiplantae > Streptophyta > Magnoliopsida > Asterales > Asteraceae > Glebionis > Glebionis coronaria. Next base: position 253,822,715 of record CM046880.1, read on the forward strand.
TGCACGTACTCTTAGTGTCTACGAGCGTCCCTGAGTACCTGCCGTTTTGGGAACATAGATAAGGAAAACGGCTGAGCAAATACGCTCAGTGCACGAATGTACAATAAAACATGAATAGGATAAGCATATAACATATAACAGCAGAAGAAAACTAAGTCCCGACTAACCTGGTTAAGTCTTAAATAAACTGGTTTTATAGTTTGAAAGTCTTATGTTTATCTTATAAAAACTTTTTGTCATATTTTATCATTAGCCAATATAGGTCATGAAAATCCATCGTACATGAATACTTGGAGGGGTGACCTCATCATGCAAATTAGAGGGGCTGCCTCTAATTTAATATACTGGTTTTTGGGTAGGAGGGATCAGCTCTTTGTGAAGGATGCAAGGCACACACCACAATCACCATGAAATCCTGACTAAAAACATGTAACTAGGATGCACCCATACGCCCCACATGATAAATATAATATAAATGGCCAAAAGCTGAAGGGACACCACGAGCAATCACTCCGCCGTGGTGAAGTCATAACATCAGTGCCTCTAATGTTATGGTTATGGTACCTCCATAACTAGGTGAAACTGGTCATGCATGTATATGGCTATAGGTAATCTTAATTAAACATAAGCAATCAAACACGTAACTTATACTACGGGAAAACAGTTGGCTGCATACGGGGAATCCTAATAAGGAAAGAATGTCCATACTGAAAGGACGGGAATCCGTACCTTATGTCCAGTGAACGAAGAAGATGAACTGAGAGAAATCCTACTTCTGAATTACTAGTGCTACATAAATACATACATGAATAAGTATCTGCATACTAAATACGTAGCTGGTTTTATGTCATGTCTTAGCTTATTTTATGTGTTCTTACCATGTTTTACTGTTTTTAAGCCTTACACTGTGTTTATCTTATATTCCGCTTAATCTGATTAAGTATTTCTGGTATTTCATGTGTTATTATACTTACTGTCTAATAATAAGTAACTTTCCAAAAATAGAAAGTTTCCTAAAATAGAAAGTTTCCAAAAATAGAAAGTTTCTAAAAATAGAAAGTTTCCAAAAATAGAAAGTTTCCAAAAACAGAAAGTTACCAAAAATAGAAAGTTTTCAAAAATAGAAAGTTTCCAAAAATAAAAAGTTTCCAAAAATAGATTTACTGCTTAAAATAGATAAGTTTCTAAAAATAGAAAGTTTCCATAAATAGATCAGCTGCCTTAATTAAATAAGTTTCCATAAATAGATTAGCTGCCTGAAATAAATAAGTTTCTAAATATAGAAGGTTCCATAAATAGATTAGCAGCTTTATTTAATTAAGTTTCTAAAAATAGAAAGTTTCCATAATTAGAAATAAGCTGGTTAAATAAGCTAAGTATATAAGCCTAAGTGTTTTCATGATTATTTTCTAAGTCATATGATATAATGTATAGTTTAATAATTATTTCATGTAATTAAATTAAACTATAGGTTAAAATTTTTAATTAAAGTATAACATGTTTTTAATTAAATAAAGTTAAATACTTAGGTTAAAACATGTATTATTATATATTAATAATATAACCTAAGTCATGTTAATTAATTAAATATAGTCATGGTTTTTAAATAATTAATTAATTATAAGTCTAAAATATAAAATACTTAGGTTAATTAATTTCATGATTATAAAAATTAAAATAACCTAAGTCATGTTATTAAATTAATCATATCATTTTGTTAATTTAATTTTTAACATAAGATCATAAAAAAAACTAAACATACACCATGAACCGGATCTAGAATCAAAACCTTGAACCGGACATGAAACCGACACCGTACCCCAAACCAAATCGGGGTACCCCGTGTCTTGAGGCTGCCGTGGGACCCACACACACCAACCAAGACCGTATGGTCTTGGTGGTGGTCGGTTGGCCAAACCGAAACCCCTTTGGGTTCGGTGTAGGCCTGCGGCAAAAAACAAACACCCCTTAAACATACCTTGATTGGATTAAACCCCCAAATCATGTTAGATCCATGTTCATTTATTAGGTTTTTGTAAAAAACATAACATGTTCTTGATTTATAAAAAGATCAAATCAAAAGAAAAGGTTTAAAAAGGATTTACCGAATTCGTGGATCAAAAGGATGAAGAACAAACACGATCAACAACTAAAATTCCAAGATCCAAGATCACAAACCACCTCCTTGTGGTGGTTGTAGGGTGGCGGCACAAAAGAACAAGGAAGAGGGTTTTTAGGTTTTTGCTAAAAATCTTCTGTAAAACTAAATGAGTAGTGAAAAATCCCTTTTTCCCCTTTAGTAAAATTTGACAAATGGGCTTGGCCCATTTGTCCCTTGTAGCCGCGGGTAGGAGCCCCACTTGGGGTACCCGTACCTGGCCCATTTGTCCCTTGTAGCCGCGGGTAGGAGCCCCACTTGGGGTACCCGTACCTTTTTTTGTCCCGATGTTAAGTTGTACGCTCGTGATTAATTGTGTTCGCGTTTTAAGTGTTCTCGTTACGTAAATACCGCGATCTAATATATTTAATTACGCTCGTAATACATATATGTACATAATTAATAATAGTTCGTGTTTTAATTACGTTCATGATTTCATGATCGCATGTTCGTGATAATTATTGTCAAATAATTATTACGTGCTCGTGTATAGTAAATACTTATCATGTTCTAACACATACGTAATACGTAAAATCCTAACACGTAATCATAATTATGCTATATTAGGAAAGTTTAAATCTAATACGTACAATCTTAAGGGTACTATTCATGGTAAAAGCATGCGGGTTTTACAACGTGAAACCTCTTTATCATTTGAGTCGAATTGCGCGAATATGATTTAACAAAACAGTTTTAAGGAAGACTTATGTATAATAAAAAGTCAAAGGTTGATTTTAAGAGTTAATTGGACTAGTTTGAGTCATGATGGATATTTGTATATACGTAATAAGATAAGTTGTAATAATAATAACGTAAAACATTAAAAATTCTTACTATGTACGTTTGTGGTACTTAAGATCTGGATATTAATGGGATTTTGACACAAGTATTGAGATTTTCAAACCTAATGATTTTATCAGTTATAATAACCGAGTCACCGCACCTACTAATGTTAATAATTTCCTAGAAATTGTAATTTTTTTTTTTTGAAATAAAAACTTTGTAAAGATTGAAACATAAGGTATAAATTCTTTATCGGCGTAACATAAATTAAAAATATGCAAAGGATCGCTCTACAATATACAAGGTAACAGTAACTAGAAAATGCAAATGGATTACCCAACAAACGCATATTTGTATTATTTTCTTAAGACGTAATATTTTGAGTCACGATGGTTCGATCGTACAACATCACTTCTTTGATTTTGCAAGTCTATATCTAAATTTGAGTAGTCATGTGATTGTTTATTTTAATATTTTCTATGGTATGAAACCATTATTATTATATCTGTTTTTTTGGATTGCTACTTAATATAAGGATTTTGACACCCCGTATGAAAATTAAAGTTCGTTGTGTTGGTCTAATCGAATTGATTCCCGGATTAAAGTACGACTCAGTTGAATTTGGTAAAACAAATATTTTTGGTTGGTTTTAAATTTAAATGTGCAAAGACTTAAAAATAAATGTCGTTAAAGTAAAGTGGCGTTATAATAAAATGGGGTTGAAATTAAATCTAAGTCTAATTAAAAGAAAGGTGCGATATTTAAAAAAAAACGTGACGGAAAGTAAATTAATTAAATGACTAAAAATAAAAGCGTGACGAAAATTAAAATTAGACAAGTATTAAAATAACAACTTAAAATTAAACAAGGCAAAACAAGAAAAACCACTCCAATCGGAATGTATTCCGATCAGCCTTACCCTGACCTGATCGGAATGTTGTCGTCGGAATACCAATCGGAATTGCTGTCACTAGTCCCAATCGGAATACCACAAACCTACCTGGTCGGAATGTAAGCTCACTTTGATCGGAATAACGAATAGCCCTTGGTCGGAATGTAGATCGGAACCCCTAATCGGAATATGTCACTTCTCCCAATCGGAATGCCAAACTAACACCTCAATCGGAATGTACAATGTGGTACCAATCGGAATATGTCACCTTACCTTGATCGGAATACCTCAAATACCTCATATCGGAATACCAGACCACCCCAATCGGAATATGTCAAAAATACTAAAACCCTTTTCCGACCAAGCTTAGGAGCTCTGGTCGGAATGTAAAACCCCTTTCCGATTTGTCAGATCGGAATACGGCAGAAAAAGTACAAAATAAGCTAGAAAAATAAGCTATGATTCTAATAAGCACAAGACTAAAATCCTAAGGTAAACCGAATGAAAATAAGCTACGAGACTGAAATTTAACAACTTTTAAAACAAGAAATGAATAAGCTTTAAGAAAAACAACTTTTTATAAGAAAATAACTTTTATAAAAACTATATAAACTTGAAAATAAACAAAATAAGCTATGAAAATAAATGATTTAAAACAATCAAAAGCATAAAAATCAAATCTTTAAACAAGTTAACAAGATAAAAAGCATTTAAATCAAAGATTAAAGAAAGGTAGAATGAGATCAACAAGATAAAGTAAAGGTGCGAGAATTAAAATAAACACTTACTTGAAATTAAATGGTAAATAAGGTGCAAGACATGTAATTAAAGGTGCAAGTAATTTAAAAGTGCAATAAAATAAAGGTGGAAGAACTAGTTTGTCAATCTAGCCAACAAAACTAAATGAAATGAATAAGAGGGGTATTTATAGGTGATTAGGAGGATGGTTAGAGGAAGCTTCCTCCCCTCCTTCCTTTCTTCTTAATTGCGCCCTTAAGTCCTTCCTTCTTAATCTTTTTGTTAATCTTGGACTTTGATGACTTTTGGCTTGGGATTTCTTTGGACTCGTCTTTTAAGTCTTCGATAAATAAGACTTGAGTTCCTCGGCTTTAAGTAAACTTCCGTCTTTTGACTTTTTCTTCGATAAATCTTCAGAATTGGTCTTGGACTTCCGTTCTTTTGGCACTCTTGCCTTCTTGACTTCGTCTTTCATCTTTTTCTTCAATAAAAGTTCGTGAATGCCCGTGAATTCCCGTGTTTTCTCCACTTTTCACCTTTTCGTCCTAAATCACAACAAAAACACAAACCACGCATAATTCCGACATAAAAGACATAAAATACACGTTTTGGTCAGGTTATTATTGTAATTAAGTGGTAGAAAAGATGTGTGTTTACACACATATCAAATCCCCTACACTTGACCATTGCAATGTCCTCATGCAATGCATTAGTTACAAAGCAAGTCTACATTTTTCATCATAATCAATCCATAGTGGCCTTTATTAAGGAGATAGAAAACTATAAATATTCAAAGTAAAGAAATCAAAAGCATACCTTGGGTTTTGGAAATGTTGTAAATGATCATCATCCTCAAGTTTTCACTTTCTCCAAACCAAGCTTAAAAACGAGATCATTGTTATTATAAGTTAGTAGACTAACACGAACTCATGTGGGCCAATTATTCACTTAAAATCCCTTATTCCTAGGTGTATCTCTTATATTTTATTATTGTCTTGAATGATCACGAGGATGAATTGTTTGACTTATTTCCATAGGTTATTAGGCCGAAAATAAAGTGAACGATTTAATCAATAGTTAGCTAAAGGACAAAATCTTTTAAAACTGCTTCTCGAGACCTCATAAAGTTCATATCTTGGCATAACTCGCTTCGCGATTTGAGACCTTTCTCGGACCGATATTTGGCAGCGGCTTCATACTTCAAACCTTGAGAGACGTTCATGAATTTATGGTCTTCTCTTCATAAATGGAATTTCTTCACTTGAACTTTTTTGAGAGATTCATACTTGGACCACGACTTCTTCATTTTTCTCCAATCTTTATTTTGGACTTTGATATACAACGATCCGCCTCCTTTTATGACTTGGATCTATTTATCCTCATACCTTGTTAGGGTCTTTTTGGATACACTTCTCCATGACTTTCATGAGTTTTTGCTTTTCGTCGTGTGTCTCGATCCTTCATATTGATTTTCGATAAATGATTCTTCACATCACTTTGGATCTTTAGCAACAAAATATATCCCTCATGCCTTGTTAGGGCCTTTTCGGACTCGCCAATCTTCGCATCCCGCTTCAATAATTTATGCCTTGGCTATGAACTCTAATCCATGCCGAGCAACTTTTAAACGATCTTGGGCTAGAAGCTAAGTAACTTTTCAAATCGTACAACCTTATTTATTAGCAGATAAATTATTAGCAAGCGATGGAAGAATAGGCTCATAATTAAATCACATAAATTCACGAAAGAATACCAAACTTATAATTGGCTCTATCATCTCTCGTTCTCCACAGTTTAAAATCTCAAGTAATGAGACTCGTGGATGCTTAGCCTATTAAATCAAAGTTTTGAGTTTTCGAGTCGCCTATAGGATCTTGCAAATTCTTAGACTTTTTCAAGTTTAGAAATCGCGTTTTAAAGTTCCCTTGATAAACGACTCTCTAGGATCAATTATAGGAACTTGCGAAAAGTTCTTGTTCATAACCCGTGAGAGTTAAGACTTTCGCGTTTTATAGCTCCTTATATAAAAGCCTAGCAAAACTTGACTTAAACACGTTAAGGATACTAGCTAGAGTAACTTAGATAAGTAAACTCGGGTTGAGTCAAAAGATTCACAACGTTTGAAAATTAAAACCACTTTATTAAGCATTTAATCTAACAAAGAAAGAAAATAACTATACAAAGGGAAAACTAATAGGCCAAAATAGATCAAAAATTTTGAAAAATGTTGAAAATTTGATTTTCCGGTTAAAATGAGGACAAATACAAGGAAAAGGCCACTTAACTTCGATAGAAGTCCCCCCTACACTTAAGATAAACATTGTCCTCAATGTTTAAGCATGTGGGAGTAAACTCCCCTACACTTAGGACATTGTGCACGTTGTTTAAATCTTGCTAAGGAAGAGACAACTAAAGAGATTCCTATTTTAATATTGAGAAAATATAAAATAGTGAATCAAAAAGAGTTTAGGATAGAACCGGGAAGAAGTGGAACACGGAATCACGGGTCGTCAAGAATCATCAAGAGTGGATCATTGAAGCTCGAATCCCTGATTAAGAGAGGAGAGGAAAGAGCAAACACTAAAGGGTCTCCCCTACACTTATGGTAAAAACAAAGAAAAAGATAGATAGATAATTGGGTTGCCTCCCAAGAAGCGCTTGTTTTTGTTATCCGAGTCACGAGCCTGACTCGTCCCTGAATTAAATGGTCCATGGGGAAACCTCTAATGTTATACCGGGATCAAAGACCTTGTCCTCGTTCCCGGAGGAATATAACAAAGGGGAGGCAAGAGGATAAGTCTTAAACGGTAGAAATGTCCTTTCAACATACGAGAAGTATGTGAAATCTTGATCCTCGGGAGGTGGGGTGGGTATAGGAATCACATTGTCATCCTCCAAAGACAATGGACGTGGACCAATTGGCAAAGCCGTAAGGTTAGCAATCATAAAAGGGTCATTGTCACCTCCCGGGTCAAAACACTCATCCTCATTTCCCGGAGAGGGAAATTGATACATCACCCGATTGGGCGTGCATTCAGTAGGATGAGGGGGCAATATAGTAGGAGAAGTAAGAGAAGAATTACCTTCCACCTGCGATACCTTTCAAGTAGAATTAGAACTCTCCACCTCTGCGATAGAAGGGGGCATGGCTAACAAAGCATGCTCATTAATAGTAGGAGAATCAGAGCTAGCAATGTCCTCAATCGCTTCGTCAAAGAGAGGATGCACCTCACTAGATATGTAATCGTCATCAAAATCAAATAAAGGGTTCGAATAAATCTTGAAAGTTTCCTTCGGAACGTCTTCAACAGATAGTGACTCGTCATCACTAGAAGTAAAATCATCATCTTGATCAAAAAGAGGATTGGAGAAAGCCAAATAATCCTCTTCCAAAGTATTGGTGGAAGGAACATCATCAGAAGAAAGTGCATCATACTCATCGTCAATGTCGGATGTCAACTTAGATTCACTTGGAATTGAGACCAGGTTATCAGCACTAGACGTATTGAATTCGTCGGATTCCTTTGCAGGAATTGTGCTGATATCCTCATCCCTTAATATGGTTGAATCCTTAGGCTCCGGCAAGTCAGGAGAAGGAATAGCATTCTCATTGGTCCAAGAAATAGGACTCTCATCGTCATCACTGTCATAATAATATGGAGGCACAAGAGGAGGAGTATAAGCATTAAGGTTAGATACCTACTCTTGGTGCTGATCCGCTTGCCATTTCTCCATCACCCTGTGGACAATTTCTTGAACTTTTTGAAAGTTGTCAAACAGTGTGGCCAGTAGATCAGGAGGAAATGCACGACAGGGTTGAGGATTGACGGTGTGACGTGGGGTCTCACGGTTATAAACACTGGGATGATAGCACGGAACTTTCTCAAAGATCTTCGACGGATCACAAGAAGAAGCATCGTGAGGGCCCCCACAAGCACCACGGGTATGGAGAAAAACCCGGTGCGTCTTGAGGATAGGGATTGTCATAGGGAGAGGGTGGGAAAGTGTTGTAAGAGTTGAAGTATGAATTTGTTGAATTGCAAAATGGAAAAAATCCAAATTGTGTATCGTCGATATCAAAACCACACCGCTCACAAGTACACCATTGACATGTTTGAAAACCATGCCAAGGTCGCCCACACCGTCCGCAAGACGGATCCATGAAGAATTATTAATAAGAGGGGGAAAGAAAAGAATTAAACATAATAGAGGATAAAGAGGAATATTTTTGGTGCAAAACTTTGAAAAAGAAATGCTTTTTATGATTTTTCAAATGTTTTTGGGATTTTTTTTTTTTAAAGATTTTTGACACGAAAAATAACGTTCACGAGTGAACGGATCCTAAAAAGCAACGCGTCTCTCACAGAAAACCGTTAATCTTTACGAAAAGAGCCGGCAACGGCGCCATTTAATACTAGGCTTTTGACACCCCGTATGAAAATTAAATTTCGTTGTGTTGGTCTAATCGAATTGATTCCCGGCTTAAAGTACGACTCAGTTGAATTTGGTAAAACAAATATTTTTGGTTGGTTTTAAATTTATATGTGCAAAGACTTAAAAATAAATGTCGTTAAAGTAAAGTGGCGTTATAATAAAATGGGGTTGAAATTAAATCTAAGTCTAATTAAAAGAAAGGTGCGATATTTAAAAAAAAACGTGACGGAAAGTAAATTAATTAAATGACTAAAAATAAAAGCGTGACGGAAATTAAAATTAGACATGTATTAAAATAACAACTTAAAATTAAACAAGGCAAAACAAGAAAAACCACTCCAATCAGAATGTATTCCGATCAGCCTTACCCTGACCTGATCGGAATGTTGTCGTCGGAATACCAATCGGAATTGCTGTCACTAGTCCCAATCGGAATACCACAAACCTACCCGGTCGAAATGTAAGCTCACTTTGATCAGGATTAACGAATAGCCCATGGTCGGAATGTAGATCGGAAACCCTATTCGGAATATGTCACTTCTCCCAATCGGAATGCCAAACTAACACCTCAATCGGAATGTACAATGTGGTACCAATCATAATATGTCACCTTACCTTGATCGGAATACCTCAAATACCTCAGATCGGAATACCAGACCACCCCAATCGGAATATGTCAAAAATACTAAAACCCTTTTCCGACCAAGCTTAGGAGCTCTGGTCGAAATGTAAAACCCCTTTCCGATTTGTCAGATCGGAATACGGCAGAAAAAGTACAAAATAAGCTAGAAAAATAAGCTATGATTCTAATAAGCACAAGACTAAAATCCTAAGGTAAACCGAATGAAAATAAGCTACGAGACTGAAATTTAACAACTTTTAAAACAAGAAATGAATAAGCTTTAAGAAAAACAACTTTTTATATGAAAATAACTTTTATAAAAACTATATAAACTTGAAAATAAACAAAATAAGCTATGAAAATAAATGATTTAAAACAATCAAAAGCATAAAAATCAAATCTTTAAACAAGTTAACAAGATAAAAAGCATTTAAATCAAAGATTAAAGAAAGGTAGAATGAGATCAACAAGATAAAGTAAAGGTGCGAGAATTAAAAGAAACACTTACTTGAAATTAAATGGTAAATAAGGTGCAAGACATGTAATTAAAGGTGAAAGTAATTTAAAAGTGCAATAAAATAAAGGTGGAAGAACTAGTTTGTCAATCTAGCCAACAAAACTAAATGAAATGAATAAGAGGGGTATTAATAGGTGATTAGGAGGATGGTTAGAGGAAGCTTCCTCCCCTCCTTCCTTTCTTCTTAATTGCGCCCTTAAGTCCTTCCTTCTTAATCTTTTTGTTAATCTTGGACTTTGATGACTTTTGGCTTGGGATTTCTTTGGACTCGTCTTTTAATTCTTCGATAAATAAGACTTGAGTTCCTCGGCTTTAAGTAAACTTCCGTCTTTTGACTTTTTCTTCGATAAATCTTCAGAATTGGTTTTGGACTTCCGTTCTTTTTGCACTCTTGACTTCTTGACTTTGTCTTTCATCTTTTTCTTCAATAAAAGTTCGTAAATGCCCGTGAATTCCCGTGTTTTCTCCACTTTTCACCTTTTCGTCCTAAATCATAACAAAAACACAAACCACGCATAATTCCGACATAAAAGACATAAAATACACGTTTTGGTCCGGTTATTATTGTAATTAAGTGGTAGAAAAGATGTGTGTTTACACACATATCACTACTTCGCTAGTATTTGATAATGAGGGTATGTCACCCGGTGTATTTTTGTCCTCTTATTGGACCCGCTGATCTTCTTTTCTTCTTTCAGTTAATGGAACCTAAAATTCTGTATTTATTTGAATGATGCTATAAATCTTCATTAAATTGGTTATTTATTTATATTGAACAAAAGCGAGGAGGCGAAGCCGCTTTACCAAATTGTAGAGGTGAAAGAACTCGATCTTCCTGGTGAAATTGTTTCTATTTTGACCAAGTGATTATTCTCCTCTCCCCTTATACCCTTGGTGGAATGTGTGTGCAACTCGAGACGGTGGGAATCATGATCGTTGTTCTATTTTTGGTGCTTGTGATGATGTTCAATGTCCCCTCTATGTACCTAAGATTGGTCGTTGTTTTCTCGAAACTCTTGTCATATATTCGAAGTATTTTCATTTCTAATATAGTTAATTTTAGTTGGAAATTATATTGCTCGGTTACCTCGTTCGATCTCATTGCTTTTTGATTTTATTACTTGTTGTGCTTGCAGTGATCTTTAATCTTGAACCACCTTACCGTTATTTTGTGAATAGTCTATTTTGAAAATATGTATGAGTGTGTGAAATGTTTTGGTGAACCAAATGCAAATGGTGTCGATTTCTTTATTTAATTATTTATTTATTTTTCTCACAAATAGGGAAAGTACAAGTATGTTTTCAAAGAGGATGAATAAAAATGTTTGATGTGTTTCTTAAAACGATGGTAACAATATTTTCCCATTTCAAATTCCATTTCAAATGGTTTAATTATTTAGAAGATTAGGTCAAAAAATTTCGTAGTCATATTTGGTATGTAATAATAATGTTTGCGTCATCACTCGATCCTCAATTATGCACAACTTAGCTAACTATGCATAATTCGGGAAGAGTCTTGTTTTGTTGATTGTCGTTGCTTGGTCCTCAAGTATGCATGATCTAGCTAATTATGCATAGTTTAAGAAGGGCAATGTAGTGTCAAATTAATTTGTCATCTTTAAAACCGGTAGTGTTTTTGATAGATGTTTGGATGAGAAAGTTTTTAAAATGGTGGATACTTATGCAAGTAATCGTATTTTCTTTGATTCCTATAGAAATTTTTGAATTTTTTTGTGTTTCTTGAAATCTTTTCTTTTTGTTTGGCGTTCACTTAGTAAGTCACCACGACCGAGTAATTATGGAAAATGTTTTATGTGTTGTATGTAACGTGTGAATTCCATCGAAATCACTAGGGTGTTGATGAAATACCAAAGGAGCTCGTACCGACACTGAGAAGAAATTTTAAACAAAAATAGAAGACTGCCAAAGTAGAGGAAATCAGAGTTCGAGTGACTCTGAGTGGAATGACGATGACTTCTCCTACATCAAACTTATCGTACTTTATTTATTTTCTTTTCTCGTCCTTTTGATATGTTTAACGACACGCGATAAACTGTTGAAGTTTACCAACTGTGCACCGGTAGTTGGAAGATAATTCCATTTGTCGTCTTTGTTTATTAAAGTGAGGAATCCTCCTTGCTTGACTCGATTTTCCTTGGTCATCGATGGTTAAACGATGAATAGACATGGTTGATGTTTTTCTGGTAAACCCTTGCTTTTATGTATTTAGGTGGTATGTGATTTGGTCGAGTGACTGTAAGTTGTGTGAACTTGAGACGAAATTATCCAATGACGTCCGATCATGGAGAACATGTACCATGTAATACCTTTTTAATTGTGAACGATGATGCTTATTGAGATTTTCACCATGTTTGGGATGAAAGTGGGATGGTGTTCTTGTAATCTCTTTTGGGTATGGATCCGTGTGTGAAAACCCTGAGATGACATATGTATTTATTTTCTTTCTTTTTTTGGATATGCATCTATAGTTAGCAAGCCGTGAGCCTGCTTTAACTTGTAATTTTATTTTGACTGGACTCATCCGAGAATCATGTCAAATATTCTTATTTTATCATGGCTTGGCTAATAAGCAAGCATGAGCTAACTTGATTGAACTGATTGACTTGGCATGGTTTGGGTATGTTGCAAACATCTCGTAATGTGGTTGTATGTGTTTCATAATGGCTTTTGTGTTTGATTGGGTGTGATGTTTTCGAGAGAGTTATGTATACGTCGGATGATTTCGTATCGATGAATTCGTTTTTGACGAAATAGGTTTGTACGTACGTAATATTGCAATAAGTAGATTTGTACGACTAGTATTAGTTACTTCGTTTTGTATATTCTGAACGCTTTCAATAGGGTTATGCGCGACCCGTGCAATTTTCTTTGTGAGTAGGTATTTTTATGAGACCAATGAACCGTGAAAGGACGATTCGAAAGTTGGAAAACATGCTCCGAACGTGTGTGATTTATTTTGATAGTGGTTGAGATCGACACTTGCCGTTGGTTGTACCTTTGTACAACGAAATTTACCATGTTAACAATGAAGATACAACATTTGAAGAATTATGTTGATGAAAATGTGGATCGCCAGTTGGATAGAATGAAGTAGGAAAAAGTCAGTTGAATGGACTTGAAATGATTCGAGAGGCTACGGAAGATATGGTGTAGATTAAGAATCACTTGTTGACCGTGAGAAGCTGTGAGAAGAGATGTGTTGATAACCGTAGGAAGAAATTGGGAAATTGAAGTGGAGACCATGGATCGAGATGTTAAGAGATTGAAGCAAGGTATAATACTCATCGTGAAGGTGTGATTGAATCCGAGACGTGAACCGAAGTCCACATCGGAATGTGAAGACCTCTTTAGGAAGTACTACCCTCATCTTTCTAGTAGTACGGAATGCGAGCATAAGAACCGAAGAGCTCTGGGACGTCGCTCCCATAAGGAGGGGAGGATGTAATACCCGTGAATGTGCAGTATGATGCTAAGTTATTGTCTCAAGAGTTGTTCAGTATGAGCATCTCGCTTAAGTTGAGACTCACTTATGGATGTGATATCTCGAGCCCAACGTCGTTTATTTAATCCTATTTTATGAATATTTTTGAAATTTTTAAGAAATTTCGTTTAATATATATATGACGGTTTAATGTGAAATCACTGATCGAGGCCTTAATTTTAACATTTGACGATTTAAGGAGAACCGATGACGACTACGATACCGAAGGATGCCCACAATTTATCTTTTGTTATCGATTGATCGATATTTGAGTTTTTCGAGATTTTATTTTTATTTCGTGTTAAGTCGAGTTGGAACCATATGTATATTCGTTTTGTGTGCGTTTGAACCATTTAAAAGTATTTTGAGGTATCCGGGACTAAACCCGACTCCCGTAACTTTTCAAAACCGACTACTAGTCATAATCCCGCTCTTTAAAAGTTATTTTTCAAGAAAGGCAAAAAGAAAACTAAAATTACACTTTATACCCTCCCCACCATATAAAAGGCTAATTTTACACAAACACCACTCATTTTTCATTTCAAAACACACAAACTCTCTCCCTTTCCTCTCTAGGCCGCCGGCCTACTACCACCACCACCACAAACAACCCCAAAAACTTGATTTTTGACAAAACCAATCAAAGACCCACCCTTCTTTCATCATTGTAGGTAAATCCCACTAACAATAACACACATGCATCCATTGATTTTTCCAAAAAATTATGATTTTTCAAAAACATGTTTTAATCTAATTAAACCCATTTATTGTTTAATTCATGTGTTTATAATGTTAGTTCATCCATAAAACGAAATGGGGGCTGATTATTTTGGGTGTTTTGGTCTCCAACACCCCACGGCTAATAGGGGTGGTTGGGTGTTCATGGTGTTTGATGAAATGTGTTATGGGTTTGTGCTTATAATGTTGTTTTTGGTGTTTTTGAATGGTTAGAACTAATTGCATGTATGATTTAGGATTGGGTTTTGATTAGGGTTTGAGGTTCATGGTAGAGTGGGCTGTTTGGGATGATTAGGTATGGTTAGGAGTGGTAAAAATTAGTCTAGGTAATGTTAGATTGGATTGGAATCAAGTGTTGAATTGATTTTGAAAGAGGAAAATTTAGGCAGATTATTCAAGCATGTTTTTCGTGGGTTTAACTTTGTAAACAGGTCATAAACATGGGATATAGTTGTAAATCTTTGTCTTAGCTTTGTTTCGGTATAAGGTAGAGCTTACGACTCCAAACTACAAAAAAAGTTATGTAATTTTGAAAATACGTGTAACGGGAGATGAGAACCAACACAATCCGAATTTGTGTTTGGTTTTGGGTCAAATCCCGGGACCATAGATAGAGTTTGGTAAATGATTGAAAGTTGATTTTTAGTTTCAAACCTGTATTTGTGAGTCTATTTTTAGACTTAGGTGTTGGATTGGTCAATGGTGTATTTTAAATGGGTCAAAAAAGTCCAACATGGTCAAGGTGCAAAATCAGTCCAAAATGTGTACGTCTAGTAATGTGTTATGCAAAGAGTCATAGAAGTGAAAACTTTTTATGGGATTAAATATGGGTTTTATACAGTTCATAAGGTATTTGTGTGAATTTTCCTGTAATTTATAGAAGTGCTTAAGTCATAGCAAACAGCCTGTACTTTTGGTAAGTACCAGGAAATTTATAAAATGGAAATCAACTTTAATTACGTAGATAAATGGTATAAGTCTAGCAACAACTACTTGTTTGGTTTTGGCGTGAGTTTTTATAAGCATTAAGTGCTTTCATATGAGTGTATTTTAGTACAATAATGTACACGGAGTATTTAGTTGGTTTTTGTACCTTGATTTTAGGTCAAGTTTTAGATTTTCCCAGGCATCCACGTCGTTAGTGACATTTCTCGTTACGTCTTCGCTAGAACCACTACTACTACGCCAGGTGAGTCTATAGCCTCACTCTTTACTTATTTCAAACGTTTTTACCCGCGAGGGGGATGCATGCCATTCAAATGAAAAGAACATAAGTCATTGAATGATTGTTGGACCCGAATGTTGCCTTGAATTATGTTAAGTACCTAGTTGTAAAAGTCCCTAAATTCGTGAACTATTAACTATTGTCTTGCCCTTGTGTGGGTTGGAGATAGCCGCTTATACAATTGATAGTACTATGGGGTTGACGACCG
The DNA here is from genome assembly GCA_025667525.1 of Glebionis coronaria. Lineage (NCBI taxonomy): Eukaryota > Viridiplantae > Streptophyta > Magnoliopsida > Asterales > Asteraceae > Glebionis > Glebionis coronaria. The sequence continues at coordinate 253,838,532 of CM046880.1, forward strand.
TATCCGAGACGAGAGCTAGTACGTTGAGTACCCTCTGCGGACGGATAACTTGTGATAAGAAATAAGGTATAATTACAACTAATGCCTTTAGAAGGGGCACTGGTTTCACTTAAATCATGCCGGTCTATGTACGCGGGTGATTGAGTTAACGGATTAGTGTCACGAGCTTAAACAAAATTATTAGCTATTGCTAATTATAATATCCTTGAATAATAGATTGTGTATACGATAATTCTATTGAATGGTCATGATTGGTTTTAATACTTATGTTCAACTTATGATTTGATAAACCTATAGATTCGCTCAACCTTTGTGTTGACGATTTTAAGCATGTGTTTCAGGCAACCAAGATTGATAGCAGCGGAGCATGCGAGGATGGAAGTTGTTGTGGCTTGGCGGTCTAGTTTGTTGTTCCTCCCTTTTTATCACTTAATATTTTTATATTATGTCATGTGATACAAGTAATGTACTTTTGGGTTGAGATTCAGTGGGGACCTAAACGCAACTCTGTTTTGTATTATTTTGGGATTTGGAAAACAGTAGACTTTGATGTTTTAAATAATCTTTAACTTATGTTTAAATTTCTATGTCTCTTTGAGTCGTTTGAAATAGCTTATGTGTGATGATAACCGCCTGGCACCCAAATGTTGTAGTTCCGCTGCGCATATGATTTCGGGGAGTTAAAAAAGGTAACTCCCAATTAGGGGTAACCAAGACCGGTGCCTTAGTTAATTTATCCTTGAGAAGATTGAAAGATTCGATACACTCTTTAGAAAAGATAAAAGGAGTATCTTTTTCCAAGAGATGGGTCATCGGGCGAGCGATCTTAGAAAAATATTGAATGAATCGACGATAGAAGGCCGCATGATCAAGAAAACTTCTCACACCCTTGATGGTTGAAGGTAGAGGTAATATAGCAATCACATAAACTTTAGCACGGTCAACTTCAAGACCGGCTTTGGAAATTTTATGTCCAAGAACAATGCCTTCTTTTACCATGAAATGGCATTTTTCCCAATTAAGAACGAGACGACTGTCTTCACACCGTTTGAGCATACATTCTAAATTGGAAAGGAAAGTAGAGAAAGAATCGCCATAGACCGAGAAATCATCCATAACGACTTCTATAGTTTCTTCAACCATGTCATGGAATATAGCCATCATACACCTTTGGAAATTCCCAGGAGCATTGCATAAGCCAAAAGGCATTCTTTTGTATGCAAATGTTCCATAAGGACAAGTGAATGTGGTTTTCTCTTGGTCTTTTGGATCGATGGGAATTTGAAAATACCCAGAGAAACCGTCTAAGAAGCAATAATAGTCATTGACCCGCTAAATGCTCGAGCATTTGATCCATGAAAGGAAAAGGAAAATGATCCTTGCGAGTGGCATCATTGAGCCTGCGATAGTCTATGCAAACTCGCCAACCCATGACAAGTCGAGTAGGAATCAACTCGTTGTTTTCATTGGGAACAACGGTTATTCCGCCTTTCTTAGGCACACAATGGACGGGACTAACCCTTGGCGAATCCGAAATAGGGTAAATCATTCCGGCATCTAGAAGTTTGATAACTGCTTTCTTGATGACATCATGAATTTTTGGATTAACCCTTCTTTCGATTTGGATTGCGGGTTTAAAGTCATCTTCCATGAGAATTTTATGAGTACAAAAGTTAGGATCAATTCCGCGGATGTCGGAAATTTTCCAAGCAATTTCTTTCTTATGATTCTTTAGCACATCGATAAGTCGATGGAAGGAGTAGTCAAATTCGGATCATCGTTTGTGATTTCCATAGGAGAAGGTGGATAAATATGGTCCTCATTGAGAAGTTTCTCAATGGTACGAATGTCTTCATCCCAATCGGAGAGAGAATCGTCATATTTTAAGTCCACATTCCCTAAAGTTGCTTCAAATTCTTTCACAATGAAATCACTTTCTCCAAATGGAGTTTGTGAGAGAGCACTAGAGGCAACATTCTCAACAATGGGTAGAGAAGAAGAACCACTTTTACAAGCGTCTTTGAAATGCTCTTCACAAGCCTCATCAATTACGTCAATGAAATTAACGCTCTCGTGTTCATAAGGTTGCTTAGAAAGATTACCCATGTTGAAAACGATTTTATCGTCACCAATTCTCATGATTAATTCGCCCGCGGCTACATCAATGAGAGTGTGACCGGTCCTCAAGAATAGACGTCCAACGATTAATGGAACACGGGGGTCCATCTCGTAGTCAACGACAACAAAATCCGCCAGAAAGGTGAATTTGTCGACACCGACGAAGACATCTTCGGCTATCCCCACCGGATAAGCAACCATACGGTTAGCTAATTCCAATGTCATTCGTGTGGGGACTAGCTCGGGTAGAGATAATTGTTTCCAAACACTTAATGGCATTAAGTTGATACTAGCACCTAGATTGGCTAGGGCCATACAATTCTCTACCCCGAGGAAGTTGCAAAGAATGAGAACGCGACCCGGATCACCATGTTTGGTTGGTAATTTCCTTAAGAGAACCACGGAGCAATTCTCATTAAGTTGGGTCTCAGCAATATCAAGAATCTTTTCCTTATCACTAAGAAGATCCTTAAACATTTGTACGTATTTAGGCATGTGAGCGAGAGCCTCGGCAAAGGAGATGTTGAAATCAATTGTTTAAACATTTTAAGAAAGTTCGAAACTTGAATATCATCCTTGTTCTTCAACTTCTCTTTCCTCAACCTTGAGGGGTAAGGTATATCGGGTTGAGATGAAGGCTTTGGAATGGAATTCTCACTCACATCCTTGGGTGGTGGAGGGGTGGAAGTAGAAGGTGGAGGGATTGGTGAAGGGGGCTCGGTATCGTTTGTCACAATCACCAATGTAGGAGTAGGAATCTCGGGTTCCTTTAAACCTTTTCCACTTCGGGTGGTGATTGCTTTCATCTCCCCTCTTGGATTAGCAACGGTGTTACTCGGAAGAGAACCCGAACTAGAGGTTTGATTACTTGTGAAAAAACTAGCCATCATATCCCTTAAATCATTCGTTTGACTGCTTAAAGAGTTTCACATATCGTTCCTAAGCTCTGCTCGAAGATTATTCCCTTGTTTCGCCATGTCACCTTTCAAGTTGATGATTTGACTCTGAAGATTCTTCACTAGCACGTCATTAGTTCCGATGTAAGTTTCAACCTCGTGATTAAATGATGTGGGTTGGTTGGAAGGAGGAGCATGGTAGGAAGGTGGTTGATAAGTGGGTTGTTGGTAAACTTGATTATTTCCTTGAGGTGGATATGGGTTTCTTTGGGTTTGATATTGATTAGGAGCTCGAGTTTGGTTTTGCTTGTTGCGATTGAAATTGTTTTGGTTTTGAGGAGGAAAATCGGGTGGTGAAAAGAAGTTGTTTGAACGATAACTTAGCAAATTTCGGTCACCTTAAGGACGAGCTTGATAGCCTCCCGTGGAAAAGTTACCGGTAGAAGCATACACGTTTTCCGGATTGTCATGAGTAGAAGGACAATCGGTGTATGAATGAGGACCCCTGCAAATCTCACAAGAAGTTGCTACAGCTTTAGCTTGTTGAAATTGGTTTGTAGCCATGGTTAAGAAGTTTTTGTTCATCTCGGCTATTTGGTGGGTAAGTTCGGTTATCTCTGGGTATGATGAAGTAGAAGAAACATTGGCCCTCGGGTTAGTTCTTGAAGATGCAAATGAATCTGAATTTTTGTGGTGAGTGGTCATGTTCTCTATAAGCTCTCTACACTCCTCAGCTCTTCTCTTCATGAATGTACCACCGACGGCAGCATTAATCGTATCACGATCACGAAAAGTTAAACCATTGTAGAAAGTATCAATCAAAGTGACGGGGAGCATATTATGTTTCGGACAACGGTCGATCAAGACATTATAACGTTCCCAAGCATCGAAAAGCGACTCATCAGGTTCTTGAGTGAAACCACTGATTTGATTGTGAAGACTAGTGACCATGGATGGTGGAAAGTAGCGCGACAAAATTTTTGAGTAATTTCGTCCCATGTATGAATTGAGTTTTTGGGAAGACGATCAAACCACTTTTCGGCATGGTGGGAAAAAGTGTGTGGAAAAAGGTAAAGGAGAAGAAAATCCATGGAAACACCGGGCAATTTCATGCTTTGAGTGACGGTTATTAATTTATCGAGGTGTTTGCTGGCATCATCATCCGGTAATCCGCGACATGGACAAGCGTTTTCAACTTTCTGGATCATGTGATGCTTCAACGAAAATTTAGGAGCCGTGATTTGCATCAGCGCAATCGGTCCTCCGCGTCCATTCATTGTTGGCTGACAAAGCTCCTCCATTGTGCGAAGGTCGGGTTGAGGGCCATGGTTGTTATTATTATTCATGTTGGGGTGAAGTGGGTTGTTATTATTATTATGCACACCGGCCATATCTAAGTCTCTAAGAGTCTCGGGCTCAGAATAATACGTAGATCGAGTACGCATACACAAAAATGAAATAAAATATTTTTGGTTTTTTATCTTTTTTATTGTTTTTGGATTCTTGAAAATTTTATATTTTTTAGGATTTATGAAAAATTTTGTGCTTGAAAATAACGTTCCCAAAAGAACGGATCCCAAAATCCAATTTTTCACACTAAAAACCGTTAATCTTTACGAAAAGAGCCGGCAGCAACGCCATTTTAATATGATGGTTCTGGCTTAACATATTTGTACTCAATCGTTCTCGGTATCTTATCGAATTGATCATGGTTTATGGCGGAATTATTGGTGTTGGTCACTAAAAGGGGGAGCTTTTGGTTGTCTAATCTACTTGTAAACATAAAAGCTAAATATATAAAAATAACTAAGAAATCTAACCTTGATAGCTGTGTAAACTAATCTTCGGAAAAATCAACAAATTCAGAATAACTTATATCTTCGGATAAACATGCTTTCTTCAGATAAATGACCCTTTTTCGGAATGTTGCAAGATTTCGAATAAAGGTAACTATTTCGGGATAACATATATCTTCGGATAAATCAGTAATTTCGGATAAATGCATATTTTCGGGAAAACATATGATTTTCAGATAAAGACTATAATTTCGAAATACAAGGGTATTTTGGATAAAAGCAAATTTTCGGAAAAGCAATACTTTTCTGATAACTAAAGAATTTCGGAGTAATCTGATATATTCGGAATAAGTGATATCTTTGGAAAAAGAAGGGATTTCAGAAAAGGAAGGTTTTTTCGGAATAAATCCAAATTTCGGATAAAGGACAAATTTTAGGAAAAAGTATAGATTTTCAGAATAATGGGAGTTTTCGGAATATGACACCTTTTTTCGGAATAACAACTTTTTAAGATAAACAAGTTTTTAGTGAAACAGCAAACTTCGGATAAACTGAATTTCAGATAAAAGCTTTCTTCGGATTAATTGCATATCTTCGGAATACAAAACCCTTTTCCGAAGATAGGAAAACAGGGACGAATCAGTAACAGTTAAAATCAAAATAAGCTAAAAATAAGCAAAACCAAATTAGCAATTAACCAAAACTTTAACCAAATAAATTTTGAGAAAAACTAAATAAGCCACAAATTAAAAACTACAAAAACACTAAATAATCAAAATATTTAAAATCAACTTTTAATCAAAAATATTAATCTATTAAATCAACTTAATAAAAAATAAGCCAAACACTAATAAATCAACAATCACAATAAGCTTAAAAAATCCACCACATCAAAACTATAAAATCAATCACATGAATAAATCAATCACATAATCAACTAGATGAGATCAACTACATGATTAATTAAATCACCACAAGATTAAGAAAGGTAGAATGAGAATTTATTAAAAAGCTTGATTATATTAAAGATTAAGCTCAAAGATTACAAGATTAAGATGAAGGTTTTCTAAGCTTGAAAGAAAAGCTAGAGAGAAGAAAAATAAAAACACACTAATTACCTACTAAAAATTAAAGACTAAAATAAGAAGACTAACTCCTTAATGACTATTTTCTAAAACTATATATAGGGGAAGTGGAAGGTATTTGTTTCTTCCTCTTTTCTTCTTGTCTTCTCGTCTTTTAAGTAACTAGTCTTTCTCGACTTTGTCTCAGGATTAGTCGAATGATAACTTGAACTAGTCTTCTAATTTTCTCTTTTAGTAGACTTGGTTCTTCGACTTTGTTAAACTTCCATCTTTAGACTTTTTCTTCGATAAATCTTCAGAATAGGCCTTCGACTTCCGTTCTTCTTGCACTTTTGATCTTTTGACTTCGTCTTTTGTCTTTTTCTTCGATAAAAGCCCGTGAAAACCCGTTTTTTCTCCCTTTTTCATATTTTTATCCTGAAACACAATAAAAACACAAACCACGCATAATTCCGACTTTTACCACATAAAATACACGTTTTGGTCTTGTTATTATTGGAAATAAGTGGTAAAAGGAAAAGTGTTTTCACACTTATTATTTAGCGTTACCACCTCAGCTATCACACGTTCACAACGTGTTCCATGTGTCCTTACTCAGAGGATACAACTATCATCCAGTTCATGTTTTCCAATATCCGCTTGATCAGATTCGAGAGGATCTTTCATATATCTAAGAACCCGAGAGAGTTCTTGAACGACAAGATCATTTCATGCGGAGGAAGAAGTCCCTTTCGTCAAAATCCTCTGGAGGGATCATCCTGAGCGGGAAGCCACTTGAGAGACGGAGGAGTCTATACGGGCTTCTTACCCTCATTTCCAATTCTAATTCGGGTATGTTTCTTTCAGTTTATGTTTCTCCAATTCGAGGACAAATTTTTCTTTTAGAGGGGAAGAGTTGTAAAATACGCATTAAAATACCATGAACAGTACACATGAACAGTGAACATACAAAAATACGGTAAAATAAAAACTTTCCATTTATAATATAATTCATGTGTCACGATATTAATAGCATGTAATTACGTATATATTATAAATGTGTTAAGTACACGACAAATAAAAAATCATGATGATTAAACATGAACGTACACGTAATTAATTTAACTCAGGAAAACTACGGGTTTCCCCGTGGGCTCCATTTAGGCCGCGGCTAAGACAAGAGAGAAGGAGGAAGCGAGCTTGGCCCATGACCCAACTTAAAACCCATGTTAAGTAAATAAAACACAGGAAACTTAAACATAATTTTAGGTTTACAGAAAAAGTTCTCCTTGCCTCCATTTGCCTCTCTTGCTGTCGGCCACATCAAACCACAAGGAGGAACCGGACGATTTTTACTTATTAATTATGTGTACGTGATCGTGATCTTAAACCTTTCTTCCACGTGTTCGGTAAATCAAAACCTTTTCGTATTCTTTTAATTCTTATTGAATTTACGTTCTTATTTAATTAATCATAAAAACAAGATGCTAAAACATGTGGGATTAATTAAACATGGAAAAAGGGGGTGTTTGGTTATGTTTTGGTTCGGCCGAGACACCACTAAGAGCCAAGGGGCTCTCGGCTTGTCTTCATCACCACCACTGAGACCCTTAAAGGGCTCCGCTTGGTTGGTTTAGGCTCGGACGCAGCAAGGGGGACCCTGACTTGAGGTCGGGGTGTGGTTTTGTTTTGGACCGAGTGCCAACCGAGACCAATAGGGTCTCAGTTGGGCTTTTTGTTTTAACAGTAGGAACCGAACAAACATAAAACAGTGGGAACCGGTCACCACCGATGGGATCCAGTGTGAACCGGGTTGCCGTGGCTAGGTAGTGGGAACCGAGAGCCACCAGTGGCAACCGGCTAGCCGGTCTAGCCACTGGTAGGGCTGTTTGGCTCGGCTTATGTATGATCCCGGGTTTCGGGAACGGGTTAATTTTTAAAACACGGGTTCGGGTTACCGGAAAATATTAAAATCATAAAATACGTTTAATTAAATTAATTACTAGACTTCTAATTTAATTAAATTTACGACTTAGGTTAAATATTAAAATTAATATTTCACGTATAACTTAAAGTATTTTACTTAGCTTAATTTAATAAAAACATGTATTTTTAATTAAATTCTTATAACATATAGTTTAATTAATTAACCAAGTTATTTAATTAATAAGCTATTACCTTTAAACCATGACTTTTATTATACTAATTCAACTTTTATTATTATTAATAATCCAACTTATTTTTAATTATGGAAACTTACTATATTTGGAAACTTACTATTTTGGAAACTTTCAATTTTTGGAAACTTTCTATTTATGGAAACCTGCTATTTTTAGAAAGTTACTTAGTATTACAATACAAGTATTATAATACACTATTACATGCATAATACAGTATTATAATACACTATGTAATTCAGACAACTCATACAGATTAAGTATAACAAACTAATAACACACAAAACCAGTAAAACACATGTATTTCAAACAACTCATACACGTTCCCATTCTTATGTAGTATTATCCGTCAAGGCGCAGTAGTTCTTCAGCGTTTCCATTAGTTTATACTGGTCATAAGGTACGGATTTCCCGTCCTTCAGTAAGGACAACCTCTTCCTTTATTAGGATTTCCGTATGCAGCCAACTGTTTTCCCATTAGTTACAGATTAAATGCTTATGTTTTATTAGTTACCTTAGCCATATACATGCATGACCCGTTTCACCTAGTTATGGAGGTACCATAACCATAACACTAGAGGCACTAGTGTTATGACTTCACCACGGCGGAGTGATAGCTCGTGGCGTCCCTGTTAGATATTTGGCCATTATTATATTATTATTATCATGTGGGGCGTATGGGTGCATCCTAGGTTCAGTTTCAGTCAGGATTTCATGGTGAATATGGTGTATGCCTTGCATCCTTCACAAGGAGCTGATCCCTCCTACCCATTACCAATTAATTAGAGGCATCCCATCTAATTTGCATGACGAGGTCACCCTCCAAGTGTTCATGCACGTTGTTGACCTCATGACCTATACTGAGTTTTGGTATATTAAACTAATACAAATTTTCATAAGTAACATAAGCTATGATTTCAGAACTATTCAGTCAGGATTTCATGGTGAATGTGGTGTGTGCCTTGCATCCTTCACAAGGAGCTGATCCCTCCTACCCATTACCAATTAATTAGAGGCATCCCATCTAAGTTGCATGACGAGGTCACCCCTCCAAGTATTCATGCACGTTGTTGACCTCATGACCTATATGTAGTTTTGGTATATTAAACTGATACAAATTTTCATAAGTAACATAAGCTATGATTTCAGAACTAAAACCAGTAAACATGACATACATCTAGGTTTTGTTAAGACTTATTCATTTCCGCTGCAATTCATGCTTTATATACTTTCATTTCTTTACGTCTTTAGGTTATGCAATATATCTGTGCACTGAGCGTTATGCTCAGCCGTTTTCCATTTCCATGTTCCCAAACGGCAGGTACCCAAGGGCGCAAGTAGAAACTCCAGAGTATGTGCATTCGGATGGAAGCTATCCAGCCTCTTTTACCTTATGCATTTTTTTTTTTGGGTAAAGGGTTACCCCGGTAAATATATTAATCACAGATAAAAAATCAGTACAATGGAATGTGACAGAGTGTCACATTAACCTCAAGCTAAGTTTGAAAAACCAACAATTGCGACATGCCACAATTGAAATACAAGAACCAAAACAAAACCCGAAATACGACCTAAGAGGACCTAAGTCAAGTTACTACCATACACCCTAAACCCCGATGGCATATTCCACTTAGCTAACAACGACTTAACGTTCACCGTATTTTTAAACCGAAACGTAACAAGCTTCAATCGGACCGTAACCATAATCATGTCTCTTATGTCTTCCGGTTTCTTCTTAATATTTTTAAAAAGCCTGTTGTTCCTTTCACTCCATATATAATAAGTCGCAGCGGCAAGAAGAAGCCGACCAACAACACTAATCACATTACGTTTATTAGCTCTAGGTTGAAGACATTCCACAATGTCATCCACGCACGGAGAAACAGATTCCATCCCAGCTAAACCTCGAACCATACACCATACCTGTGAAGTAAAAGCACAAGCAAAGAAGAGATGTTCGTGTGAATCCTGTTGGGCCTCACACAAAGGGCATACAAGTTGTGTAAGATCTACATTCGGACCAACATCACATTCATGAAGCCTATCTTGCGTTTTAAGACATCGCCGCATAATTAACCAAACATGAAAGGCTTGACGAGGAATTGCATGAGAAAACCATACCACACGAAACCAACCAACAGTAGGACGTCTAACCCGAAGAACTTCCCACACCCTACTAACAGAAAAATCAGTCGTCATTCCGTTAGTATCCCGCCAGGAAGTGTCATCCTCTTTATCATCACGTAAATTATTCCTACTTTTTCATACTTTACTTCATTTTCACATTGTTTAGTCCTTTCATTTACATTACTTAATATTGCTTGTGTGAGAGTTACTTAGACTACCGATGTTTGATTTCGGTATTTCTATTTACGGCCATGAATGTTTAGACATTTACCTTGCATGCTTTGATGACACACCATATTTTACTGTATCATTCCATCTTAACAAATGGGTGTTACAATGACCATGTTTGTGGGGGTAATTCTAGGTAAATTCATCAATTTCCAAATCTAAAGAGGCATGAAATTAATGTTATCACTTAGGTAGACTAATGCTATGCATTCCTCAATCTTGGGAAATTCGCAAGGGATCAGAAACGGTCCGGATCTTCTTGTTTCTTAGGCATGTCCTTTGTAGGATTCCTTAGATAAACCACAACACAAGTTTCTTCAAGGTGCACTTTGGTTAGATCAATGAAACACTCTTTATGAATGGTGGATGGAATATGAGATACACGAGAGGGTTTTGAAGTAGAAGGAGAAATAGTAGATTTTGAAGAAAAATAATGTGTAATCTCATCCATGGTCGCCACCTTCTTCCCTTTGACCTTAGAACATGAATAAGTATTTGAGGTCGAGGGTTGAGATGAATGCACAACCTTAAATCTATCAAGGGTTGGGGTAATCATACGACAATTTCCATGAGACGTAGTGTCTTTAACTTGTTCCTTTGGATTAGGAACGGTGTTACTAGGTAACGAACCCGAACTCGAACTCGACGGTTTGTTCATTATATCCGAAAGCATGTTCTCAAATCTACTTTGATTTTGCTCAATTTTATTATTTTGAACTTTCAAAGTATTGGGAAACTTCTATTAAATTACCAATTTTTCCCTCAAATCGTTTCATGTTAGCTTCATTAGATTTCATGTAATTTTGAAAATCATTTTGAGAACCGTCTTGATTTTGATTAAAGTTTTCCTGGTTTTGATTCCCACCATTAAAGTTCCCTTGATTACGATTTTGAATATTACTACTAGAGTTTTGACCTTGATTAAAATTTTGAAAATGTCCTTGGTTTCGATTGTTGTTGTTAAAACCATGATTTGAAATTTTAAATTTTGACCTTGGTAAAAATTTCCTTGATTATCATTTCTTTGAAAATCGTTTTGATGTTGTAAATTATAGCCTTAATTGTTAACACCTTGTGATGGACCCGCGTTGTTATGATTTTGATTATAATTGCCTTGATTTTGAAACCTTGTAATGGACCCGCGTTGTTTTGATTTTGATTATAATTTCCAAAAACCGTATTAACGCTCGACATTTGGCCATCCGTAGCCACACACTCGTAATAATTATAAGGTCCAACACAAAACACACACGAAATCTCAACCACTTTCACCGTATCTAGAGCGTCCTTTCTCTTTAGTTCACTCAATAAGCTCGTAAAAACTTCGGTCAATTTTTCGACTTTCGCATCAACTTTCTCAATGTCGCGATTAGCATAACTAACATTGGCGACATTGGCAACATTCGGTGTGCTACGAAGTTGGCATATTTTTTGTCACACCCCACCATGGCGGAATATGGGGCGCGACGTATGGATATTATCACAACAATAGCGTGTCTATAGAGATAACTAAATGAAATGGAAATATCATAAATGGTGACACAATGTCATGAAGATATCTCAAACAATGCAGGCGTCTAAGTAAGTAGGTAACAGGTCTACCTTTTACCAAAGACATAAAATTAACAAATAACAAGCATATAGGTGTCTACAAAGTATCACTTATTCAAACATAAATAAAGATTAAGAGGAAAGGGGGTTCCTCCAAATACAATCCTAAGCTTTCCAGCTAGCCACTCCTATTCTCACGCTTAACCACATTCTCACCTAAAAGAGACACTAGAACACGTCAACATAAAGTTGGTGAGAGTCATAGGTTTAGACTCCAACACCAAATCAGTTATAAGTTGTGAATAACAACCATTAACAAAAGAACATACGGACAATGTGCTACAATTATGTATTAACAACTAGCATTCAAGATTAACCAATCAACACAAATCCAAGGCTCCAAACCTTACCAATAACCACAATTCCAAGGCTCTAAGCCTTACCAATAACCATGATCCCATAGGCGCCCATACACCTATAAACCAATCCCAAGGCCCCGCCTTGTCAACATCCCCTTGGTAACAAGTCAAACCACAATAACCGAGATTGTACGTTTCCCCCGATCAAATCATAAACACAATCAAGAATCACATAGCAGTTAATCACATAAGTGTACACACAAGTCCATCACAAACCATAAAAACATTCACAACATTCTTTACAAAATCATACAGTGTCTCTTCCATCCCATCTGGAAATCAAATCATAAAAAGACATGGGACTATGAAACTCACCTGAACAAGCTTCTCCAAGTATCCGCGCTCTAGCAAAAATCTAAACACACAAACGTATACAATCAAGACATGAACCACATACCAAAATGGCTTATAAATCTATGATAGATATAAAACCTTATCCTACAAATTGTTTAGCCCTCCTCCAGATCTTTTTATTTAATATATCATCTAAGTCTCATGTTCGTTTTAAGGTTCAATTATACTCCTAAGTACCCTAACCATCTTAAAACATTAATTTAAACCCGATTGATTTCAAAACTGCTTTGACCTCCGACTGTTGTAACTAGTTTTTGACCCACTTCCCCACCTCCAATTTAGTTCTCGTTTCTTGAATTTGAAAGTCAACTCAATTACCTTTCCAGGCATACTTGGATCGCATCATGAAATTATATATATCTGTAGATATGATCAAAACAATGACCCAAAAATTCGGCCCAGTTTTTAATGACGAATTTAATATGATTAACCTAATTAATCATACATAAAACCTAATTAAAAACTAAAAACAATTTCAAATGATAAAACCCTATTAATTACATCATTAATTACAGATCACTAACAAAACATTATTAAAAATTATGAATGTCAAACCCTAATCCATCATATTAGGTTACATACGTAAATTAAACGTTAATTAAGCATAGTTTTAGTGCATACCTTAAACCATAATTGAATAATTGGGTTTTATTGATCCACCATTGTTAATCACGACTGATATTAAGTTTGGGAGAAGGAAAAATCGTTTTTGGGCTAAAGGGAGTAATATGGGTAATTAAAACTAACCAGGAAGCCTAATAGTACTCAAACTGGGCTCCCCTTCCTTTCCTTAAGCAAAATTCGGCCCAAAACCAAGTCCAACACCCTATGGCCGACTTTTTTAATTATATTACTATATCAAATTCCCTTAATTTATTTCAGCTCCTAAAGCCTCCCAAACCTCAAAACCGTAAACTAGTCAAATTTACGCGTATACCGTAAAAGACGTAAAATATACAGTTTTATAAAAACTCTTGAAATATGAAATAAACTAATTAACTAAGTCCTAAATGACATAAAACCATCCCGAAAAATACTCCCGCGACTAATTACCTCATCCAAGTCCTCTAAATGCTAAACCTTAATTCGTAAAAATACGATTTTCTATAATACATATACGTATACGTAAAACCACGAAATAACACCATCTCATTTCATAGTCACTACCTTGTGAGCTCATGAACATGAAATAATCGTTCTTCGATTTACTTATGAGTACCATATACCCAGAAACGATATCCAAACCTCACTCCAACACACAAAATAAACACATAAGCACATAAAAGCACATATTTGCACAAAACACCCAAAACTATAGTCTAAGTGACGAACCCTAAAACCATGGTTGTCACATCACTCCCTCCTAATAGAAATATCGTCCCGAGATTTACTCCTTAGGATCAAGCACACAAACAAAAATCACATGAGGATACTTGTTCTAAATGAACTCCTCTCATTTCCATGTGTACTTTAATTCAAGTCTCAAATTACCAAATATATTAACCAACATTATTTAAACTCATTCTCAAACTATTAACCTCACAGCCAATAAATCTCAAATGACTCTTTAATAATCAAAGAGTCTTATTATAACAAACCCCAAATAACCGTACATGCAAATATGCATTCTCAAACTACATTTCTTAAATCTTATTGCATGAAATATATCATGTACACCACTTAATTCCCCAGGAAATTCTATACCCATAAGCTACTGGTCCGATCTTTCCAAAGATCATAAATGGACCTACAAAACTCGACATTGATTTTTACCTTTTTACCAAAATATACCACCCGTTACTATGGGTGAAACTTCCTACATAACTTTGTCACTAAACTCTAGTGGTTTCCTCGTTTTCAACATATCATCTCTTGTTGCTCTCATCCTTTCCACAAACACCGTTACTAAATTAGTAGTCTCTTTCACCAATTTTAGTCCACCATAAGGACAACTTACCCTATCCTTCAATATAGTGCCTGAAATGGCATTCATCGACTTCTAGTATGATAACTATCATCATATGAAAACTTAGACATCGCTAACAAGTTTCCCACATCCCTCTAAATTAGTCACCCAAGCTCTCAACACGACTCCTATACTTGTATCAATTTCCCACTTCGTCCATCATTTTCCAATTAGCTGGAAATACTCATATCCAATCATGTTCATCAACTCCCTTTAGTCCATACCGCAAACTACTTAAATATTCTAATTTCCTTACACAAGTGACCTATGACGATATTTCACATATTGATTAGTTTATCACAACGAGGCTCTTCCAATCCAAATCAACTTATGATCTATACACATCACCAAAAGGACGGTTATCTCAGTTAGTCTATCAACTGCCATCCAAACCCATGCTACAACTACTTCCATTAAATTTTGATAGCTCATTAATAGCACCCATAAACTTCTTTCCTTACTTTCCTCAATGATATATATATATATATATATATATATATATATATATATATATATATATATATATATATATATATATATATATATATATATATATTTAATACCCAATACTTCCTTTATACCTACACAATGTCTTACCTTCAAGGTCATAGTGCTCCTCATCTTGTCTCAGTTAGACCAAGCCATTCGTCTCTCATGACACATCACATCTATAACTCCTCATCCATTCGATTATCGATACTAAGCCTTCCAATCAAAAAATATAGGTTTATGCCATTTCCTTTCCACACTACAACAATATTAGCATGCTTAGTGCCTTATTCTACTCATTAGGCTATACCAAAGTTTTAACTTCGCTTCCTATCTTGACCTCTTTCATTCATGATTCGCATCTGTTTGTGGAAACCTTGGTTTCCTCGATCTTTTAGCTACTAGGAATGCATCATGTCCATATGATTAGATAATCAAAGCGGAATTAGAACACAACACATTAACAAGGTGTTTAGGCACAAGACACATGAATTAAAACAAATGGATTGTTCATTATATTAATAACAAACAATCACTAGACGTGTATACATTGAATCCCACGTCTAGTCGACACATGATTTAGGTTTACATTGTATATGAAAGTTATGAATAAACCTAATACCCTTGGTTCCTTTTATAGTGTAAGGAATAGGGTTTACAAGAGATAAGAATGAATAAACATGTAAATCGTCTATTCAAATAAACTAATACAAAATATATTCTGCATACTTATCTAAATAGAAGCTTCCAACAACACTTGTCAATGTTTCTGTCAATGCTTGGATTGCATGTGACAATGCTTGGATTGAACTTGACAATGCTTGTCAATGTTGACTTCTGTCAACGCTTGATTTGTTCTTGACAACGCCTGGATTACACTTGTCAACGCTTAGACAAATGCCTTCATGTTTTCTTCGTTTTTGAGTTTCTGCCACATCAACTTTTTGACCCAACAATCTTCCCCTAGTTGATGTCGGCAAAACTATTTTTGTATCTCTTGTAAGTTGTACATCATCTTCAAATTTCTTCCCCTCAATTGTAGCATGTATGTCTTCCCCTTTTTGTCACATCAACAGGGAAGTAAACAATGTATGCAATCTGAAAGATTCTCCAAGTGTAGGCTCTATGTAATGATCTTGAAGAAAAATAACTATAATATTCTTGATGTAGAAGTAGAATAACCCAAACCTATGTTCCATATCTTGTACGATGTGATGAAGTGTGTAGCAGATACAAAAATCCTCATCCTTTGTGAGACACTGAGCATGATAATATAACTCCTTCAAGTGATAGAATATATGTGCATAGAGAACCATAGGAAAAATCACATATTCCTAGATCTTGTATCACTTCATCAGCAACAATGTAGGCATAAACAAGTTTCCTTAAAAGTCCATGACTGGAAGTGCACGACTTTAAGATATAATAGAACACAAACTCGCGAAAATCTTCTTCAAACATCAAACTTACCATAAGAATTCTTCCTCTTAAGCCAACACCTCTTCATGACGAATCTTTATGAGATAATATCTTCATATCATATGTAAAAGTGATACACGGATAACTCTTTCACAAGGCTACCCCGATTACATAATCTAGTCAAATATTATTCCAATAAAATACTTCACGAATTGTTGTTAACTCACGTTAAAATCATTAATCCATTTAAAAATATCCGAGACATAAATATCAACCTGATATTCTGAAAAAAACGGAGATTCCATGTACCTTCATGTGTAAATAAATTCCTCCTTTTTATGTGCTAAAAACGTACCAACTTTCTCAAACAGCATCTATTCTTTTGTTATCCAATAACCTTCTTTGTCCAATATCCTTTCTATGTGTATTGTCACATATCGGACAACACCTATCAACGTTTGAACAAAGCTTTCTCGGACAACTCATGTCAACGCTTTCTATCAGCGTTTGACTTATTCTTGTCAGCGTCTATATAACAAACGTCAGCGTCTACCTCATTCTTGTCAGCGCCTCTTTCAAACACTGACAACATGAGCAAATAATGATCCTAGAAAATTATAAGAAGTAGCAAACACATATCTTCATGCATTCTTACCACATATAACCCATGTAATAAGTCAAACCACAGATTTGCAACTCCTAATCTTTAGTATCTTGGAAGTACCCTATGTCACGTCTGTATCTTCATGCGTTTGAATATAGACTTAATACCAATCCCTAAAAATTAGTAATTTTCCCATATCAAACCATAATCGAATATTATTCTCCTTAATTTACGTAACAGCAAATATCTCCCAAGAATTAACAGCAAACATGTCCCACGTCTTTATCAACTTTCCTTATCACGTCTCTTTTGTCACATAATTCCTTTAAACACAAAGCGTGAATCATTGTACAGCCTTCCATAGCTGAAGGAATCACGTCCAAAAATACTCCACGTGAGCATAGCAAGCTGACATCCTTTTATCACTTCCTGAAATCAGCATATCACGTCCTAAAAATCAGAGATACTCTTTTCTTCACGTTACTTTTCTTTTCCTCACGTGAGTAACACCTTTTTCTCCAATCGTATAATTGTGATAACCAGTAAATAACTCAAGTAAAAACTGCTTTTCAATCATACGTGAAGAAGTTTGTGAATCAACATAAACCTGCTGCTGTTTTATCATCATGAACGTACCAGATTTAGGGTCTATATGAAACCCTAAAAACAATTTCCAAAATCGAAACCCTAACCTAAGGTTAAAGAATCAATATAGGGTTTCAATCTTATGGACCATCATGATATATCAGCTTCAAATCTTCAACTTTTCTGCTTTAAATTGATTTAGGGTTTATAGAAACCCTAATCATGATTTTACGTAAATACAGAAAAGTAAGTACCTCATAATACAGCCAACTTCGAACTCGAATAACTTTCTGATAAAATCTCAGATCGAAAATCCCCTTGGTGAGATTCTATACACAAGTGCGAAGAATCTACAGTTCAAAAATCACGATGATCCAACGGTTAACGAAGGAGAGATCGTGTTTTGAATATGGCTGTTCACAGAAAACTGCATATATTTACTGCTAACTTCGACGCTAAATAACTTTTGATTGGGGATAAAACTCGACAATCTCTCTGGTGGATGTCTAGATATATGTGTATAGAACACACACAATAAATTTCGTGACGATCCAACGATCCAGTAAAAAGTTATGACCTTCTTAATACTGTTGCGCACACAAAAACGTCCAGAAAAACCCTAGACGGATTTTTCTTTTCTTCTCGAAACACGAACACCTAGTTGGTCCTAGCATCATGAGCCACGAGGCTCTGATACCAACTATGGAAACCTTGGTTTCCTCGATCTTTTAGCTACTAGGAATGCATCATGTTCATATGATTAGATAATCAAAGCGGAATTAGAACACAACACATTAACAAGGTGTTTAGGCACAAGACACATGAATTAAAACAAATGGAATGTTCATTATATTAATAACAAACAATCACTAGACGTGTATACATTGAATCCCACGTCTAGTCGACACATGCTTTAGGTTTACATTGTATATGAAAGTTATGAATAAACCTAATACCCTTGGTTCCTTTTATAGTGTAAGGAATAGGGTTTACAAGAGATAAGAATGAATAAACATGTAAATCTTCTATTCAAATAAACTAATACAGAATATATTCTGCATACTTATCTAAATAGAAGCTTCCAACAACACTTGTCAATGTTTATGTCAATGCTTGGATTGCATGTGACAATGCTTGGATTGCACTTGACAATGCTTGTCAATGTTGACTTCTATCAACGCTTGATTTGTTCTTGACAATGCCTGGATTACACTTGTCAACGCTTAGACAAATGCCTTCATGTTTTCTTCGTTTTTGAGTTTCTGCCACATCAACTTTTTGACCCAACACTGTCCACACTTCCTTCTTCTTCCTCAGATTATGGCATACATCATGATGTTATTCTTCCTGTCTTTCAAGTCATCTATACGTCAAAGTTTTCCAAGTAGATTCACTTGTTTTCCCCACGACCAGTTCTCCTACTCCCTCCTAATAGGGACATACTAGAGTTTCCTGTGATTACATGCGGATCACACTCTCATATTATAGCCATATTAGTTTCCATATGTCTAAACTAAGCCATATTCTAAATTCTTATTCAAGTCTCATACTTCTATTATGACCTTGAACCTAACATGATGTACTTTCAAGCATCATCTTCTAGGAATACCTGGCTCTCTCCTTCCATGGTTCTCCCTAATTCCTTCACTATCATGTCCAACCAAAATTTCTCACTCAATTCATCAACTCTATGGAAATCGTTATTGCATTAGATAATGCATAACTGTCTCCTCCAAAGATCCTTCATAAACACCTTCACTAAACTTACCCTATAATCACTTCTCCACGAATTTATTCCGCTTAGCTTCATTACTAATCCCTCGATATTAATTGCCATGAAATTCTATCTTTGTGTAGTCACTCGACTCCCTTGTTACTTCCACGAGTTCTTAATCTCCCATGTTATGTAGTCACTCCATCACGATCCATTGCTTTAGCTCTTTGTAGCTCCACTCCGGTACTCGATCTGTCCTTCTTCTTCACAAACCATATAGAGATTCCCATCATAGTGCATGTCACCTTTCCAATCCTTGCAACTTCTCTGACTCCTTCGAAATCTCTTGCATCCTTCTAGCAACCGGCACGTAGTCCTTTCGGATCCTTTCTTCACGATGTATCTCTTCATGTACTCCTTCTCGTATCCACGATGTTACCTAGGTTCTTCACACTACGCAGTAGCTTCTAACTTCAACTCATCTACCATAATATTTTTAAAGGTACTTCAACCCCTCAATGGCTCACTCTTCCTTACTTGTTCTACTTCACCATTAATCAGCCTCCTACCAATCATTCTTTCACATCCATGTTTTCCTTCACGTGTCTACTACTACCTTGCCTCCATAACTATACCAATTCCCTTGCGTGTTATTTACCCCATCTTTCCATTAGTAGAAACTTTCTACTCTACCCTCACATACGCTAGTACTTTCATCAATCTCCTAATGGTACTTCAACCAACTTCTCATAGCATGACATCTCGTTCCCACGACCAGTCAACTAACTTCACTTACTCCCTTATTCCCGTAGCCAATATAAGTTTCAAAACTCCACAAATCTTAATCATTCCTTCAACACAACGTTTAAACCAAAATACATCTCTGTATTCTAATATTTAACCATAAGTAATACTACCCAACTCTATCCTCTCATCCTAACGTTCCCACAACCGCATAACTAAATCTACCATGACGTGTAACAAAAGAATCCCAAACAATCGTGTCCCAAAATAAAATATAGGGTAAAACGAACCCTAGCCAAAACAACTGAAAACAAAACGATGTAATCCGAAAGATCAATAAAGTGTGCCAACAACAAAAGATAGATTCATCACGATTTGTACTACCAGATTTCAATATCTTATAAAATTTTAAATTTTCATCTCAATTAGTTACTTCACATTAGGACCATATTTTAACACCAATAAATGAAATCATAGTCATATTTACCATCTTCGTTGCTTTTAAAGGGCATAACTCAGTTATTGTACTAAAACTCAGTTTATCTATCATCTCCTTTAACAATAAATTCATCTTTTATCTTCATTATTTTATCCAAGGTATCCACTAGTTAGTATAGTATAACGTTATTCTAACCATTATCTAATTTACTCACATTAAACTCATTTCACATGTTATTATGAAACCAATACGTGTTTATAAAATATGGTGTTTTTAGGCTTGTTATAACTAACTATTACACGTTTACAAGGTGTGGTGTTATTATTATCATTATTATAATAAAATCTTCCTTTTTATTCCGTCTATTTAAATACTTCTAAAATTTTAACTCCACTTTTTAGAAAATTATGGTAAAATTTCTTTACCCTTTTATATACCATCACATGTTACCTAGAAAACTAATCCATTCATTGTCATGATTTTCTTTTTACTTATTACCAATAAACTTAAAGAAAAGATATGTAAGTCAGGATATCATACCATACACTTACAAAATATTTTCAAAAACATTTTCCTTTATTAGCTAGACTCCTTTTCAAGAAAATTTGGTAGTTCTCATTAATTAAAATACATACCCGAATGTAGACACACTTCAAAAGATTCAAAACGTCGTTGGATTCCATCAAACGCCAGCACTAATAAACTGTTTAAACACGAGAGAACACTAGGTATGTTCAAGTTATAATAACTATTGAACGACCATATATCATAACATAACATCTACTAGTATATATACATCCGCATATATATACCTATTAAATCTCATAAAACATACTCGTTATCATACATGTCAAGTCAATCGATCGCGTCATACAGTCGTTTTTCCATACGAGTAATCACCATCTCACCATTTCATCATGCCAAAACAAGGCATAAAACCCATCACCAAAACCAAACCATATCGTGTGACCCCATAATCACACAACACGACTTGTTGTGTCTACTAGATGTAGATCTTGCAGCCTGTCAGGACCGGTGAATGACTTCTGTAATCACAAGTCAAATCACAAAGAGACTCTATACACAATATGAATGTAGAATATAAATATAATCAAAGAGAACAGAATAACTACAAAGACTTGATCCTTTCTAAGGATTTCTAATATTGATAATCACTAGAACTACGTTTGGTGAAGGTGTGTATAACCCTTCTGCCTAAGGTTCCTTTTATACTACAAGGAAACCCTAATACAGCATTAAAGAAAACGTGTAAAACTGATATGCATATCCTTTCCTAACATATCTCATGCATATCCTAACAGAATATTAAGTAAATAATAAAGTTTGACTTCGACTAGGACCAGGAGCAGGACTTGCTCCTACTACTACTAGGACCAGGAGGAACTACATACCTCCTAGTCTACCTATTACATATAACTATTACAATGGTCCTAACAATCCTCCCCTAAACTTGAATTTGACCTGTTGAGTTCAAGTTTCCTGGAAAACGCGCAAAGAAAGCCCGAGGATTGTATCAGCAAAACAAATAGCAGCCTCAGCAAGATAAGAATCAGAGTAACCGCCGCAATATGAAACACTAGAAGCTTCTCCAAAGCTTGGAACAAATCAGCATTGTGTTGAATCTTGTCAGCAACATGAGCAGATTTGATGAGCCTTTACCAAGTAGCTGCTCGCTCTTGGGCTAGCCAGTCTTTCTGGTGGAATAAGCATCACCCTGGGAGACTAGAACCCAACCCAACTCTTAGAACGTGAATCAATGGTGAGTGGGAGTACCCTGATGATTTTAGGCAAACCATCACAGCCGTCAACGGATTTGATGCGTCTTTACCAGAAGCCGTACCCCTCTGGACTCGCCAACTCTTAGCAATGAAGCATCGGTGAGTTGAACACCCTATAGCTTTAAGCAAGCTATTACAGCTATCAACGGATTTGATAAGATCTTCACCAAGAGCCGTACCCCCTTGGATTAGCCACTTTTCAGTCCAAGACTATGGCAAGTGAAAACCATCCAGTTTTGGGTAACCTGGCAACCATCAACGGATTTTAGAATCGCACCAGGAGCCGTACCCTCAAGGTGAATCAACTTTTTCTTGTCGATTAGACATGGTAAGTTGAGAACCATTTGTTGTGTGGACCACGTCCAACACCAAGGGAAGCCAAGTACCAGTACAAGCACAAATCAGTAACCAGAACCCACAAAGTGAAACAGCCAAGGGATATTATTCACAAGTATAAAATCCAAGATGTGTTAAAAGTATAATCAGATATTATATAAAAAGTATATTTTTCTTTTTCTTTTTTTTTTAACTATAATGAATGAAATTCACCAATCACTTTACATATTGGTGAAAAGAATGAAAATAAGAACAAAGTAACAAAAATACAAATTATAAACACTTACAACCCAATCACATCACATACCAGAAGCAGCCTTCTTATCTACTATCAACCGCGCCTGAATACCTTCCACCAATGCCGTGGCCATAGAGGACTCATTTCCAGATGGAGCAGTAGAAATTTGCAAGTGACTAGCCAACATCGCCTCCATCGAAGAAATTGTCAAAGGATACTCCACATCCGTCAGCATAAAAACCATATGACCAGATTCTAATTCCAACATATGAACACCACATCCGGCATATAGCTTCCAGCGCTGAATCACCCATTGCATTTGATCCTTCCATATACCCGAAACAGGAGCATTAGGAGGGGCATCCAACATTAGCTTAAGATCAGCCCAGATACGCAGACCAGGCCATGAAGACACAGCCATGGGGTCAAAAGGCATACTAGAATCCACAAGTCCATACAACGCCATAAGATCCATACGGTCAGCCCAAGACAACACACCCTGCAAACCCGTTGCCAAACGCACAGACCCATCACTCAAAGTAATGCGATGGGATACGCCACCAGGAAGTGTTGTGGAACGCTCAACCGTATAACCAGTAATGTTCCCATTGCCCAAAGGTAAGTCAGAATCAATGTCAGAAGCTGCATCAATCAAATTCTCAGGATGACGCTTCTCATAAGGGACTGTCTTACCACGGCGAACACGACGAGCTTGTTTCTGGCGAAGTGAACGTCTAGGTGTGGAATCACTAGGTGTGGGTTCAACCTTTACCGTAACCTCAACAGCAGTAGTGGGAGCAAGAGAAGAAGAATTATGAGTTTGCCCACCCAATGAATCAATAGGAGCTGCAACAGAAGTAGGAATTGGTTAAGTTCCAGTAACCGGTGGTGATGGAGATGACAGATCAGTTGTAGCATCAGTAGTTGTGGTGGTTGCAAAGGTGGTGGTTGGAACATGTGTGGTGATGGTGATAACATCAAAGGTGGTGGTAGCAGGACCAGCAGTAGAACCCAAAGGAGCAACCAAAGGAGAAGTAGAAGTACCAACGGAAGTAGCAACAAAACCAGATGGACTAGCAGCAGAACCAGGAGTGGGAGCAGATGAAGGACCAGTAGAAACAGCAGGCGTAGAAGAAGTCACACCACGAGGATGGTAAATAAATTTTTCCGGAATTGGTTGACTCTGACGCTTAACCATATTTTCATAAAGTGCCTTGAGCTCATCAAAAGTCAAAGCCCGCACCCGGTCCCACTTCCAAGGAGCATTAAAATGAGCAGCAGACTGATATTTCACATAACGTTGCATCTGCTTGCGCTCCTTAGTCCGAGATAAAGGTCTGTTCTTTCTCTGTTCCCTAAGTTGTGCAGCAAGTGCCAAATGGTGCTTACGCATCAAAACCATAGCGCGAGGAATACAATTGTGCTCATCAACATCATCACCCAAAAGATCTGTAAACTGAGCATATTCCCGGGTGAGAACAGTCAAAACTTGCATCCATTCACTATCACTCCAATGCATGGCATCATGCTGAATTTGTTCACGCATCCGCTTTCAAAGCTCTTCTTCAGCAGCCCTATCAGCTTCATCAATCTCGGCTTGAATCCGACGAGCAGCCTCCTTACCTAGCCTTTCCTCTTCAAGCTGGCGACGGGTACGCTTGCGAGATGGGGATGGAGCATCAGTCATTGGGGCCTTGCCCTTCAAATCATGAGAGGGACCAGCATTGGAACCAGCAGCAGGATCAGAATCACCACCCATAGAAGTGGGAATAGCACCAGGAGAAGGAACACTGGAGGATGTCGGAGGAACCGGCAAATCATCATAAACTTTATCAGCAAAGGCATCCTTTGCCAATAATGTCAGACCATCCTCAACATTCTCCGTACCCTCCTCATCAGAATCTGAATGGATCACATGCTTCTTGCGACGCCGTTGCTGAGTTTCCAACGCTTTGATGCGATCAGCCAGAGGAAGAACAAACTCCCTAGTAAGTTTTCGATGTTGGTTCAAATCAGCTTCCAAAGAAATCATCCGCTCATGGTACCTGCGCATAAGATCAAGCAAAGATATAAGTGTAGTAGGCTCCTCCGCCTGCCCACCAAGAGAACTTGGATCAGGGAAAGCGTCATTGGAGCCCGAAGCAACATAGGGGTCAACCTGTGGAGGACTAGCACCAAACGGTTTATCAGTCGAGTGTGGGGCAGGACTAGGAGGTGGAGTCTCCACAAATGGAGACTTTTGTGGGACTGAAGAAGGACCAGCCTTGGATGGGGATGGTTTTTCAACCACCACCTCCTCAACCAGCTCCTCCTCAACCACATGAGTGGCACCAGCAGTAGGAGCCTCCTCCTCCATAGAGTCATCATCAAGCACAACAAATTCAGGAGCCTCCTCCTCCTCACCCATAGGACCCTGAGCCAATCCCAACATGGCCTCAGTAAGGGGCCTCCATTCCTCAGTAAACCCATTGACCATATTGTAATACACTTTTGCTGTAAGCTTAGACGGCACATGCTCAGTCCTATCACGAGGAATGCAAACTAGTATTTGCTAAAGAAACCAAGGGTACATAAGAAACTTCTTTCTCGAACCAGCATTAGACAGATTACTAACCATCCCCTCAAATAGATAATGAGAAAAGTTAAAAACTCTACCCTGGGCTAAGCAAATAAGACCAGTAGCCAAGGGAGTAGGGAAAGCATCCCAACTCCCAGACTTGGGACTCATACAATGGATTAGAAAGTGGACCAGAAGCTTCCATTGGGGGGAAAACCTATTTTTCTGGAAGTTAAACTTCCCCCCATGTTCGTATCCTAAAGCAGCCATCCCCTCCAATACCTCCAAATTGGGGATGGATTCAACACCACCCTTATCCTGAAGATGAAGGGAAGAGCGAATAGAAGCCTCCGTCACCACATATGCACGTCCATCTATGGTAGCATGAAGTGCACGTGGGCGACCAACCACATCCACAAGTCGAGCAGACGCCCAAAATTGACGAATAACACTATCACATATGGAGGGACATACAGTAAATGCAAACCTTAGGTTAGAAGCTTCAATGAAATCCAGGATGTCAGCAAAATGTTCATGATGTGGACCATCACCCAGATAAGCAACTCGGTTGTGAGCAGGTTGGTAAGCAAGAGCAGCCATGGATCTTGATGAATTGATGGAAGAGGGATTGTGATTAGGGTGAAGAGAGTAGGAGCGGTTTTGTGTGAGAGTTGATTGTAATGAGTGAGTCAAGGGTGTATTTGGACCATAAATAAAGAAAATGGTAACTGTTCATTGACTCCTATTAATGGGAGGTTGCCCTTTCAAATTTAACCATAATTGCATAGTAACCACTTTCCCTTTTTAACATAATTACCAACTCCCAATTTACCATACTTAATTTAAAATTATAAATACCAGGATTGGGATCGTTGACCAAAAGTCAAAGCACACAATGGTCAGACCAGGAGCAAAACGTGATTAACAAATGACAAACGGAATGAACAGTGTGCCAGACCAGTACCAGGAGCCAATCACCACTTGACATGTAAGGATTTTGAACCACCACAAGCCACCAATTATGACTAGAAACTGACCAATGAGGACCAGAAGCCAGTCATGTAAGACCATATCCACTAGAAGTGAGCAAAAACCTCTACCAGAAGTAACACATACCACCAAAACCAATAAAAAATGTTGTTAAAATCTATCAATACGTCAGTCTGTCCTAAGAATATGTACACAAAGCCTCCCCTTAGGCTTTGCCTCCCCTCAATCCTAGACCTCAAGGATTGACCATCCCAATATGAACCACCAAGTGGTTAAACCGAGGACCATCAAAAGCTTTAGTCAGCAAATCAGCAACATTGTCATCCGTATGAACTTTAAGTACCTATATCAGCTTCTTCTCATTGGCATCCCGTATAAAATGATGCTGAATTTCAATATGCTTCGTCTGCTGATGAAAAACAGGATTCTTCACAATGCAAATAGTGCTTTGATTGTCAATAAAAATTTTGGTATTCATAAAATTGAAACCATAATCCAACATCTGATTTTGGATCCACAAAACTTGTCCACAACAACTAGCAGCTGCAACGTATTCAGCTTCTGTTGAAGAAGTAGCTACTATTGTCTGTTTCTTGCATTGCCATGAAATAAGTCGACGACCCAAAAACTGACAACCACCAGTAGTAGACTTCCTATCATTATTAGCACCAACATAGTCACTATCACTATAGGCTTCTAGAACAAAAGGGGATTCTCTAGGATACCATAGACCCAATTTAGGTTGAGCTTTGATATACTTGAAAATCTTCTTCACTGTATTTAAGTTCGAAACCGTTGGAGTCACCTGGTGTCTAGAACAAGCACTTACTGCAAACATGATGTCCGGACGTGATGCAGTCAAATACATGAGGGAGCCAATCATAGACCTGTACATGTGAACATTTACCGGGGGTCTGGCTCATTCTTAAGTTTGATTTTAGCAACTTCATAAGGAGTTGCTGCTGGTCTAAGAGGATCTATGTCAAACTTCTGAAGAATCTCATGGACATATTTATCTTGACTGATGAAAATCCCATCCGATTGTTGCTTGACCTGAAGACCAAGGAAGAACGACAGTTCTCCCATCGCACTCATTTGAAATTCGCCTTTCATCAAGTGTTCAAACTCATCACACCACTCCTTCCTAGTAGAACCAAAGATAATGTCGTCCACATAAACCTGAACAAGGATAATGTCCTTGGTATTCCTCCGAAGAAATAGTGTTTTGTCAATAGTACCTCTTCTATACCCATTCTTTAACAAGAAAGTTGAAAGACGCTCATACCAAGCTCTAGGAGCCTGATGTAACCCATAAAGAGCCTTGACCACCTTGTAAACTTTCTTGGGATGAAGTGAATCTACAAATCCCTTAGGTTGAGTAACATACACTTCCTCGTCAATTTTGCCATAGAGAAATGCACTCTTGACATCCATCTGAAACACCGTAAAGCCCACATAAGAGGCAAAAGCCAAAAACAGACGAATGGCCTCTATCCTTGCAACCGAAGCAAAAACTTCAGTATAGTCAATGCCCTCAATTTGAGTATGTCCTTGTGCGACAAGCCGAGCTTTATTCCTTACGACAATTCCCCGTGTATCCTTCTTGTTCTTGAGAATCCATTTGGTATTGATAGCTGTCTTCCCATCTGGTAAGTCAACCAGAACCCAAACATTCTGAAACAAGAATTGCTGCATTTCCTCCTGCATAGCCTCCACCCAACTTTGATCCTCAAGAGCATGAGAAACAGACCTAGGTTCCACCTGTGAAAGAAAACAAGCAAACAAACAGTGTTGAAAGTCCGTATGATTATTACGCTTTTGATCTTCAATATAGCTCACAAGAGCATGATGATCAGACGAGGCCTTCTGCTGCATTCTGCGTGTCTTGACAGTAGAACCAGGATCTCCAATGATTTGAGTGGTAGGATGATCTTTGTGTGATTGCAAGACTGGATTGGAAGAAACCTCCACTTCTGGTGCCAAGTTATTGAGATCACCAACAAAGTCAGCATCATATGAAGCATTGTGGAAAATCCCATCTACTGATTGTTTATGAATATCATCCAGCTTGGTAGAAGACTTCTTTTGATGGTTCCCCAAATCAGAAGGACTGGAGAAACGAGTATTGGAAGCAGACTCACTAGCCGGAGTACCAGTAGGTGATAAGCTAGCACTAGGAGCAGAAGCTGGAGTACCAGGAGCAACTTCGGCAGTAGGCTCAACCAAGGGAAACTCAAAACTACCTTGAGAAGCTGCTTTAGTAGCTTCTTGTTGTTGTTTGAGAAGAGTGTCAAGAGCTACTTGGGAATCCTGTACCTCCAATAGAGTTGCATCACTAGGAGGAGTAGGAGAAACTGTGGTGGAATAGGATGGAACCACAAAAATGTCATCCTCATCATCTGAATCAGAAAGACTAGAAGGAACACCAGTACTAGAAGTTGCAAACACTTGTGGTCCTGCATCATGGTTAGTTTTGAAACGAAAATATCCTAACGAATCACTAAGATAATCAAGATCAAAATACCATTCTGGACCCTTGCCTTGGATGTTTGACTTCTCCTCAAAATACCTGAGATTAATAGTTTCAATGATCCGCTTGGCTTGAAGATTGTAGACACGATAAGCCCGAGAATGAGCTGAATATCCCACAATGTATCCTTCATCTGCCTTGCCATCAAACTTCCCCAAATAGTCACTAGTATTCAGAATGGTGACTGGACACCCAAAAGGCTTCAAATGAGCAATATTTGGAACTTTGCCCGTGAGAAGCTCATAAGGAGTCTTCTTGTGAGGATTGGTAATAGAAACCCTATTCAAAACATAACTTGCAGTATTAACAGCTTCTGTCCAGAACATGGTTGGAAGCTTGGAATCGGCAAGCATAGTTCTTGCTGCTTCTATTATTGTCCTGTTCTTTCTTTCTGCCACACCATTCTGTTGAGGAGTCCTTGCAGCACTATAATCTCTTTTGATGCCCTTAGCATTGCAAAGTGCGATGAGGTCTTTATTTTTAAACTCGGTTCCATTGTCGCAACGAATACCTTTATCTTTCTTAGACAACTGGTTCTCAATCAGGGTAAGAAAATCTCTAAGAATTGAGTAGGTCTCACTCATGGAAGCCATGAAGAACACCCACGTAAACCTGCTATATCCATCAGTTACCACCAGACAGAATTGCTTGTGGTCAATGCTTCTAATGGAAGTAGGACCAAATAAGTCCATGTGTAGTAGCTGCAATGGTTCAGTAATTAGACTAAGAGCAGTAATCGCCTTGAAGGATGCTTTGTGCTGTTTGCCTTTGCTGCAGGCAATACAATTTATATCATTTCTAAACGTCTTGGGAGGTAAACCAGAGACCAGATTCAGATTTGCAAGTTTGTGAATGGTCTTGAAGTTCACATGCCCCATCCTTCGGTGCCATTTAGTGGCTTCATCTTCTGAGGCTTTAGCAACTAGACATGCTAGTTGACCAGTAGGGTTGACTTCATTCAACTTGATGCTATAGAGATTGTGTCTTCTAGGGATTCTGAGTAAAACTTGTGAGTCATCCGGAAGCCGAAAGTATTTGGAAAGCACAAGTGCATCAGTATCGGTGAAGAGAACAAACTGCTTCTTGTCACAAATCTGAGAGACCGATATCAAGTTGAAGTGTTGAAGTGCTTCCACATAGTAGACCTGCTCAAAATTTAGATTAGGAGTCTTTATCGTTCCTTTGCCAGTGATTCTGCCTTCACCCCCACCAAAATAGACCTTGCCTCCATGAAATGGTACAAAGTTAGAGAGAAGACTTTTATTGCCAGTCATGCTCCTGGAGCAACCACTATCAACAATGCCTAGACTAGGATCTTGGTATGGAGTAACCTACAACAACAAGATAATAAAAAAATGAAAAAGTTAGTGTCTTAAGGGGACCCAAACCTTTTCAGGTTTGAGCCTGCCTTGTGGATCTTTAGAAGAGTGCCAAGAAGATTGATGAGATTCACCGTTGTTCCTTGGTTGCCTATGCATCATTTGGGTATTATTATTCGACCAAGGATAACCTGCTGAGGGCTTAACAGCAGTTCCCAAATTTCCCAAACCAAAATACGTGTGGTCCAAATTATGTGGATAGATTGGATTAAAATTTTGAAAATAATTACTGGTTGTTTGGAATCCAATATTTCTCCAATAATCAGAAGCTAAAGAAGAGGACACTCGAGAAGAAGTAAACGTTGGAGCACTAGGATTAAGTCTTCTAGAAGCATATGGAGCAGCTCCTGGTGAACCAGGAGCAGGAAAAGTATGATTAACAGAAGCATGTGTGTCATAATAATCACAATCTTTAATTAAATGAAAGGCACTGCCACAAACAAAACATGCTTTGAAAGACCTTTTATTAGAATGAGATTGTTTCATACTGCCTACTTTATTACACACAATTCTAGGAGTAACATTCTTCCTTGGACTCAATAAACTAGGACCAGACACACTTGACATGACAACAACTCTTTCTTCACACTTCCTAGCACCAATAGCAGCATGTTCATTCAACTTGGAACTTGTAGGTCTTGACTTTTCACTTGAACTACTAGATGCAGAGTCACCGGCTTTGTCACTGAAAGTACATGAGACAAAGTCATTAGTATTAGTAGAACTTGTTGGGGACTCAAGCATCTGTGATCCATCCAAGTCATTATGCCATGAAGTGGGCATAAAAGTTCCAGTAAGAGGAGGAGGGACAACATGCATTTCTGCTACTGGTTTAAACCTATTGTAACTAGGTTTGCCCTCATCCTCTTTGTCGGCATCAAAGACACTTGAAAAAGATAAATCAAATACATCTTCTGAATCAATATATTTTTCAAATCCTAAGCCTCTTTTAGTTCTGCCAGACATGCTACTATCAATTAATTTTGAAAGATTTTTAGGTGCCTTTTGCCATTTTTCAAATCTTAGCATTGTAGCATCTAATTTTGCTTGCATCTCCTCTTTTTCTTTGATACTAGCATCTCTTACTGTTTCTGTATATTTAAGCATATTTGTCGTGTTTTCTAAATCAATGCTTAGTATCCTGATTTTATCCTCATACGCACGTTGTGTATCTTGTAACCACCTCTTTTGTTGTTCCAATGTGTTTAATGAAGCCTTATAGGCTTGAACCTCTAAAAAATACTTATCATTTTGATCATTTACTAATTGGGACAACAATTCTGAGTATTTATCATGACACCCAAGAGGACAATGTTGTACCTGAGGTGAGATGCCCATAAGAGCAAACTCGTCTGCTTCTTCTGCATCAGAGAGATTCCCAGCAATCATTGCAAACACGTCAGTTGAGGACTCAGCTGATTCCAGAGTAGACGCCTGATGATCATTCCAGTTGACCATAGAGTCAACAGATACCAATGCCTTCTTGTCATCTTTTATCTCCTGAACCTTTAAAGCGGAGTACCTGCTCTTCTCCTGATCATTCTTGCTAGGGCACTCCCTTGCAAAGTGACCTTGTTGCTGGAAGTTATAGCATCGAACCTTGCTTCTGTCGAATCTTGCTGGCTCCCGAGGGTTGTAATTAAATTTCCTTCCTGCTTTCTTCTCAAACTTGTGAACCCTAAGTGTAAGCATGGCCATCTGCCATTTAAGATCCATCTCATCCGGGTCAAGTTTATCAACCTGTTTGAAGTCATCAAACGCAAGTTGTTGTTCAGCATTAACATCAGCCACAAACGAATGAAGAACGGCTTCTACCATACTACCAGACTTGGCAGTAGGATCAGGAGCAGAAGTATGCTGAACAGTATGCTAAGAGGAGACAGTATTGCTTGGGCTACTTGTATATGACATGGGACTAGATGCCATAGAAATAACAAAGGCAGAATTAGCAGGAGTGGGAAAAGAGTCACTAGAAAATCCTCTTACATAAGGTTCGAAAGTTCTGAGCCTATGAAATAGATCATCAAAGTTGAGATAGTCAAGCCTACCTTTGGCTTTGCGAGAGATCACCACCTGATTCCATGAGTAGGGTAAGGCTTTAAGAAACCTTGCATTAATGTCACCATCATCAGGCTTTGACCGAAGTTGATTCAACTGGCTCAATATTTTCTGGAACCTATCATACCCTTGATGTAGCCCTTCAGTTTCTGAGATTTTGAATTCTGTGAATTCATCTCTTAGCATGGACCTTCGCATTTTCTTTGACTCCTCATTCCCACCGAACCTTGCTTTTATGCCATTCTAGATCTCTCTGGCATCATCCAAATGGTAGAAGTCACCCATGTGATCTTCAGGAAGAGATTGAAGAAAAATTGTCTTTGCTTTGACCTCCATCTGAATAGCTATGATTTCTTCATGAAACTTAGGGTCAAGAAGAGTAATATTACCATTCTTGTCTCTTCCAGTAAGCTTCCTGCTATTCCCATTCAGAATGATTTTCCAAAGATCTTGATCAGTATTGGTGATCCACCATTCCATCTTTATTGCCCAGTTTTCATATTCACCCTTTTTCAGAAGAGGGAATTTACCATTTGTGTTTGAGACTGTAGCAAGGATCTGCTGAGGTTGCACAATTTTAGGAGTGTTGTCTTCTCCTGTTTGAGTAGAAGTTGAGGCAGACATGATAAACAAAATGTCAGAAATAAGAAAACTTGATTCTTCTTGTATAGAGACCCTTCCAGTCTCTGATACCACTTGTTGGGTCTACTAGATGTAGATCTTGCAGCCTGTCAGGACCGGTGAATGACTTCTGTAATCACAAGTCAAATCACAAAGAGACTCTATACACAATATGAATGTAGAATATAAATATAATCAAAGAGAACAGAATAACTACAAAGACTTGATCCTTTCTAAGGATTTCTAATATTGATAATCACTAGAACTACGTTTGGTGAAGGTGTGTATAACCCTTCTGCCTAAGGTTCCTTTTATAATACAAGGAAAACCTAATACAGCATTAAAGAAAACGTGTAAAACTGATATGCGTATCCTTTCCTAACATATCTCATGCATATCCTAACAGAATATTAAGTAAATAATAAAGTTTGACTTCGACTAGGACCAGGAGCAGGACTTGCTCCTACTACTACTAGGACCAGGAGGAACTACATACCTCCTAGTCTACCTATTACATATAACTATTACAATGGTCCTAACACGACTATAACCCAAAACATATAACATAGAAAAAAACCATAGCCATATCATCAGAAACCATTACATAAACCAATATTGTTTACAAGTACCCAAAATACAGATCTCATCATATACAAGCACGTACTAACCCCTTTTTCATGCAACCATACTTGGAAGTCCATCGATGTTGTGGTACATATATAATTACGTAGGCCTCCATAATTATAGATGTCCCCTTTCACCCATGTACTCCCTCCTATGACGACACTTTAAGAAATTAGTACTATACGGAACACATAAGTCTACGACATATATATACGACATAAAATACACTATATATATATATACAGTATAGGTAAAATAGGAACATCTCATACGTCAACCCTAACTTCATTCATAACTCGAGGGTCAATCACCAAAACAAATCAATAACAACAAAATATCCAACATTAAAAAAATGACCATATCCATTTCGGCGGAAATTCGAATCTACTACTAGTCGTAGACTCAACATCGGTACTATGCTATTATTACCTAGCGCGCCTCTTCTTCTACGCGACATGGGTAACACTAAATAGGTTCCTACACTTTCGGTTCATACATCGCATCAATATAAAATAAATGAATGTACTTACATATACTATATCTCAATAAGTAAGTATGAGAGTAAATGAATATCCAAAACTAAATTAACACTTAAGCACTCCATATACTATAATGCACACATACCCCTATGAAACCTACATGCATGGACCCTTAATCTATAGACTAGGCTACTAGACTAGGGAACCTAATTCTCTATAACCATTGTCTCTGATACCATTCTGTCACACCCCACCATGGCGGAATATGGGGCGCGCCGTATGGATATCATCTCAACAATAGCGTGTCTATAGATATAACTAAATGAAATGGAAATATCATAAATGGTGACACAATTTCATGAAGATATCTCAAACAGTGCATGCGTCTAGGTAAGTAGGTAACAGGTCTACCTTTTACCAAAGACATATAATTAACAAATAACAAACATATAGGTGTCTACAAAGTATCACTTATTCAAACATAAATAAAGATTAAGAGGAAAGGGGTTTCCTCCAAATACAATCCTAAGCTTTCCAGCTAGCCACTCCTATTCTCACGCTTAACCACATTCTCACCTAAAGAGACACTAAAACACGTCAACATAAAGTTGGTGAGAGTCATAGGTTTAGAATCCAACGCCAAATCAGTTATAACCTGTGAATAAAAACCATTAACAAAAGAACATATGGACAATGTGCTACAATTATGTATTAACAACTAGCATTCAAGATTAACCAATCAACACAAATCCAAGGCTCCAAGCCTTACCATTAACCTAATTCCAAGGCTCCAAGCGTTACAAATAACCATGGTCCCATTGACGCCTATACACCTATGAAGCAATCCCAAGGCCCCGCCTTGTCAACATCCCCTTGGTAACAAGTCAAACCACAATAACTGAGACGGTACGTGTCCTCCGATCCAAATCATAAACACAATCAAGAATCACATAGAAGTTAATCACATAAGTGTACACACAAGTCCATCACAAACCATAAAAACATTCACAACATTCTTTACAAAACCATACAGTGTCTCTTCCATCCCATCTGGAAATCAAATCATAAAAAGACATGGGACTATGAAACTCACCTAAACAAGCTTCTCCAAGTATCCGCGCTCTAGCAAAAATCCAAACATACAAACGTATATAATCAAGACATGAACCACATACCAAAATGGCTCATCAATCTATGATAGATATATAACCTTATCCTACAAATTAACCCCATTTATATCCCATATTCATCTCATTACATCCTTCTATAAAGCCCTTAACTCAGTTTAGTTCATAACTCGCCTCGTTAACATTTAACCCAAAATAGTCCCGTTTTTCATACTTCAAACTATGGGTCGAACACCCCCTTAAACAAAATAACATGCCCTGTAAAAGAAACCCTATTCCCTTACATGTGTTTGATAACTCTCCCATTTGGCCGCAACCTTAAAGCTACTGTTAAGGCCTCCATATATATATATATATATATATATATATATATATATATATATATATATATATATATATATATATATATATATATATATATATATATATATATATATATATATATATATATATATATATATATATATATATATATATATATATATATATATATATACTTTTACCTATCCAGAATTTACTCATTTTGAACATACGAAAAGTTTGTTATGATCAGAGGGTCTTCCCCTAACCCATTTGTTTAGCCCTCCTCCATATCTTTTATTTAATATATAATTTAAGTCTCATGTTCGTTTGAAGGTTCAATTATACTCCTAAGTATCCTAACCATCTTAAAACATTAATTTAAACCCGACTGATTTCAAAAATGCTTTGACCTCCGATTGTTGCTATTTTTTACCCACTTCCCCACCTCCAATTTAGTTCGCGCTTCTTTCATTTGAAAGCCAACTCAATTATCTTTCCAGGAATACTTGGATCGCATCATGAAAGTATATAGAACTTTAGATATTATCAAAACAATGACCCAAAAATTCTGCCCAATTTTTAATGACGAATTTAATATGATTAACCTAATTAATCATACATAAACCCTAAATAAAACCTAAAAATAATTTCCAGTGATAAGACCCCATTAATTACATCATTAATTACATATCATTGACAAAACATAATTAATTATTATGAATGTCAAACCCTAATCCATCATATTAGGTTACATATGTAATTTAAACGTTAATTAAGCATAGTTTTAGTGCATACCTTAAACCATAATTGAATAAATGGGTTTTATTGATCCACCATTGTTAATCGTGACTGATATTAAGGTTGGGGGAAGGAAAAATTGTTTTTGGGCTAAAGGGAGTAATATGGGTAATTAAAACTAACCAGGAAGCCTAATAGTACTCAAACTGGGCTCCCCTTCCGTTCCTTAAGCAAAATTCGGCCCAAAACCAAGTCCAACACCCTATGGACGACTTTTTTAATTATATTACTATAAAATAACTATTAATTATTATTACCTCAAATTCTCTTAATTTATTTCAGCTCCTAAAGCCTCTCGAACCTCAAAACCGTAAAACTAGTCAAATTTACGCGTATACCGTAAAAGACGTAAAATATACAGTTTTATAAAAACTCTTGAAATATGAAACAAAATAATTAACTAAGTCCTAAATGACATAAAACCATCCCGAGAAATACTCCCGTGACTAATTACCTCATCCAAGACCTCTAAATGCTAAACCTTAAATCATAAAAATACGATTTTCTATAATACATATACGTATACGTAAAACCACGAAATAACACCATCTCATTTCATAGTCACTACCTTGTGAGCTCATGAACATGAAATAACGGTTCCTCGATTTACTTATGAGTACCAAATACCCATA
Source organism: Glebionis coronaria (assembly GCA_025667525.1). Lineage (NCBI taxonomy): Eukaryota > Viridiplantae > Streptophyta > Magnoliopsida > Asterales > Asteraceae > Glebionis > Glebionis coronaria. Next base: position 253,875,693 of record CM046880.1, read on the forward strand.
AACGATATCCAAACCTCACTCCGAACACACAAAATAAACACATAAGCACAAAAAAAGCACATAAAAGCACATAATTGCACAAAACACACAAAACCATGGTTGTCACATTTTTTCCCTATTCTCGATAATCATTAACGCGTCCCTAGGAGTTTTACTCAAAAAATTGCCACCCACATCAGAATTTAACGAATTTTGCTCGTGAGGATTAAGACCGTTATAAAAAGTGTCGATTTGGTGCAACTAGGTAAATCCATGATGAGGACATTACCGAAGAAATTCTTTAAAATATCCCACGCCTCTCTAAACGAATCATTTGGTTGTTGGGTAAACCTTGTGATCTCGTTTTTGACAATGTGGTCTTGGACGGAGGGAAAAATGATTAACCAATTTAGACACGAGATCGTCCCACGTCAATATGGATTGAGGTGGTTATTTCTCGTACCAAATTTTGGCGGAGCCATCCAGAGAATAAGGAAAAAGCATTAGCTTAATTGTGTCATTAGGGACTTCCCTAAATTTGCAGGTAGCCGTAAGACGAACAAAATTCCGAATATGATCAGGAAGATTATCCTTCTCATGACCATAAAACTTAGTTGCTTAAATCAATGATAAGATTCCCGACTTTATTAAATTTGGAGTGGGATGATTAGTCGATCTAGTGCGCATGCACTAACGAAGAAATTAGAGGGGTTGAGAAAAAGAAATTAAAATGAGATTAGCAAAGAAGATTATTTTTTATTTTTTGTTTTTTCATATTTTTGGTTTTTTGTTGTATTACGTAGATTAACAAATCCATAAAAATCTCTCCTCAAATCAAAGTCTCGATTAGAAAATCCAACAGAATGAAAGTGATCACGTTGAGTGAAACCTTCGTTCAACTTTGAAACGATTGGTTAAAACCAAAACGTCTCGAGGGTTCAATAATATAAGCAAAGAAAATAGGATTAATAATACTTTGGGTTGCAAACCCTTAATCAATAATCACTTTTAAAGTACACATAAACAAGCGAGAAACGAGGCGGCGCGAAGCAATAAAAAGACTTTTTCTTTAGGTTGTATTTTATAACAACCGCCTTATACCCTTCTTATATTTGTATTTATTAAGATCAAATTTCTTAAAAGTATTTATCTATTTTTCCTTAGACTTTGTTTGATCGATTCCACCAAAAATTACCGGATCGATAATAAGTAGGGTGAGTTTTCACTCTTTTAGAAATATTGTGTATTTATTTGTTTTTATGTAAATACAATATATTATTAACAAATAAAAACGAAAACGATTTTGGTGTAATTAGAATTTTAGTTACACAATTTATTTATGGCTAATAATAGAAGAAATTAAAAAAAGTTAGTATTCACAATTTCTACCCTTCCCAAAATGGAAGGTCCAAAAGCGTAAACTAATCAAGAAAAGACGATTAATAACACACTAACACCTCTCCGCCAGCGGCGCTATTTGATAGTTGAAAAAACATAGGGTGTAGTATATAAAGACGAGATAACGATTTAGGAAAATCATTAAGTGAATTTAAAAACCATGGATTCGTTGTACGCGAGGAGAAAGTTATGGCCAATAAAAATGAATTTGGATTAGTCACGGATTTGGGAATGAAAGATTTAAAATTAAAATACGAAGCTATACTACGATGGCTAAAAACTAAATCGAATTACGCGGGCACATAAATCGAGGCAAAATACTATTAAAATAATACAAAAATTAAATTTTTTTAAAAACTTTTAAACTAATTAATTTTAACATAAGTAATTCAAAAATGAAATAAAAATTGCTAGAAATGGGTTTTGGACCTTGAAATGGGCCAAACCCAAAACAACAAAGCTTAATTGGCCAAAAAGCATAATATGAAAAAGTTTGGAAAATTTAAAATCTAAAAACACAGTATGACTTAAATTTAACTTTTAAGAAACTTTTCCTAAAGGCCCAAAAGACGAAAACGAACTTATCACCCTCAAATAAGCAATAAACTAGCTTATAGGGTCTTTATAAGCCCAATAAGCTCAAAACTTATTTCCATAAGCAGAAAATAAGCACACTTCCATATTTTTACCTAACTAAAACAATGCGAAAGGAATTTTCTAAAAAGATGGCTTAATAAGCTTAAACTAAGCTTATTGTCAAATCTACTAAAGGACAAAATAATCAGGATGACTATTTTGTGGATTTTAATGACTGGATTTTTGCAATAAGCTTAGAAATAAGTTTAATAAGCCACATGAAAAATAAAAATATGAAAAGATCAAGTAGAATAAGCACTAGAAACCAATAAGCACTTTTAAAATAAGCTAACTTATAGATTTCCTAGTAAAATCTAAAAACAGAAGGTGAAACTTTTGGAATAGAAAAATAAGTTATGAAAAGTGATTTTAACTGCGAAAACTAAGTTGTTGCAAGACTAGAAAAGCTGGAAAATCAAAATAAGCTAAAATGTACTAAATTGTCCAGTTTGACCAAAAAAGTCAAATAGTCAAAGAAAATTTAAAAAAGCTAAAAAAGGACTGAAAAGAACTTAAAATAAGCTGGAAAAGTGACTTGTGAAGTGTTCTGATGTAGAGGTCTAAGGATAGACACTCTTTGAACAGTTTGCTTATTTGGACTTTTTTGGATATCACAAATCAACCAAATAACCTATTTGGACTTATTTGGCACATATAACCAACAAATGAGCATAAGCAAGTCGAAACACACCACACAAGCACAAAATAGCAACAAGGAATCAAATTGCAAGTAAATGTCCTAATGCTACAGTGGCAGGCTAAGACATGTTTGTTTTAGGTCAAATGATGAGTTTTGGCGTACCAGTATAGCTTAATAAGCTATCTAAACCCCAACATACCCTCAAACAGATGAAGATTAAACCTAAAACAAACTAGATAACAAGAATTAAAACTTGAAATTACTTCTAAGAACTTAAAACTGATGTGTTTGACAGCTATAAGACACAAATGTTTGCAAGTTTGAACACCAAAATGACTACTAAGTGAAATCAAACCTACAAGCACCTACCAGATATCCCAAACATATCAGATGACACACATAGCAGCTTTATCAGAAAAAACAAAGATTTATTAGATAACTTATTTATAAAATGGAAAAACAACATAACTTGGTTAAACGACACTAACAACATATTTTGTCCCTAATACAAGTGTGCAAGCAGTTAACAAACCCTAAACCTGTGTCACCTAGGTTTTACAGGTTATCCCAAACACCACTTATACTAGCATAACAAAGATTTAATGTAGTACCCGCATACTTTCACCATGAACAGTACACTTAGTAAACATATGTATCTATAAAAACATTCCTTTTATAGCATGAACACGTGTCACGAATATTAATTAAAGAAACTACGTGTATGTTATTGCACGTTAAGTAATAAATACGTGTTATTACACGATAATTATTAACCATAATAATTATAATCACGAACATGAAATCATGAACGTTAAATCACGAACACGTAATTACGTATGTATTTAATATTATACGATAAATATCGTTTACGTACAAGTATTAGTTATAAGACATGAAAATCGTACGGGTTTCCCTTGTGGGCCCCTTATAGCCGCGGACAACAAGACAAGGGAGGGCCCAGGCCCAGTTTGGTTTTTAACTAAATAAAAAAAAGGGAAAGCCTTTTCATTCTAAAGAGTTTTTCATAAAAAAAATAAAACCCTACCTTGCTCTTGCTCTTGCTCTCTCCTTGGCCGCCGGCTATATCAACACAAAAAGGGGTGTTTGTTTGATTTTGGGTTATTGAAATCAAGTGTTAGTGTTCGTGTTAATTGTTCTTACTTGATTCACGCATTCGGTAAACCTTTTAATTCTTTTTCTTTTATTCTTTTTATTTAAATCAAGAACACATGAATATGTGAATCATAAAAACAAGTAATAAACATGTTGGTAATCATGGAGAAATAAAAGAATGTATTTGGGTTTGGGGTTTGTTCGGCCGAATTACACGAACCGAGAGTCGTGGCTCTAGGCTTGGTTAGATCACACCACCACCGAGACACAAGGTCTCAGCGTGGCCGGGGGTGGGTCGACAGCAGGCAACAAGGGACCCCGACGTGAGTCGGGGTGGCCTTGTGGTTGTTTTGGCCTCGGCGCAGTAGCAACAACACCACCGGCTTAAGCCGGTGGCTGTTGTGGTCTTTCGGTGGGAACACAAAACAGGGCAGGGGCAACCAACGGCTTAAGCCAATGATGAATATGTACTAGCAGTGGCAACCGGCTAGGCCGGGTAGCCACTGCTAAGGGGGTGTTTGTTTTGGTCCGGTTCAAGGGGATTCCGGTCCGGTTCACGTTCGGTCTAAATTAAAAACACGGGTTCGGTTCATGGGTAATTTTACAAGTTATATTATTTTAACAAGAAAATTAAATTTATTTAATCATGGCTAGTAATAAATTTAATTTAACATGGACTTAGGTTATTAATATTTTAGTAATAATACATATTTTAACCTAAGTATTTTATTATTTAATTTAGACAATAGTATTAGTTAATTATTTAAAACATGTAACATAATTAATTGATAAACATGACTTAGGTTATAATTAATATACTATTAATACGTGTTTAACCTAAGTATTTTATATACCTTAATTTAATTAAATCATACTTATATTTTATTAAATCGTGTAACCTATAGTTTATTTAATTAACATGTTATTATTGATAAACTATACAAATAATTACATGACTTATGATATTTAACCAGTAAACTTAAGCTTATATTATTAGCTTATTATTCCAGCTTATCTCTAAATATGGAAACATTCTATTTCAGGAAACTCACTATTTTTAGAAACTTTCTATTTTTAAAAACTGATCTATTTATAGAAGCTAATCTATTTTTATAAACTTTCTATTTTTGAAAACTTTCTATTTTTGGAAACATACTATATTAGGAGACTTGCTATTTTTAGAAAGTTACTTATTATTACACAACAAGTATAATAATACAAGAATAGAAGTTAATACTTAAACAAAATACCAGAAATACATGATAAACACATAATAACATTAAAATCAGTAAAACAAGACAAGAACATATAGAACACGATAAGACATGATATAATCACTTACGTACTCAGTAAACAGAATACTTATACATGTCCCCTATTTATGTAGCATTAGTGAGATCGGAGTAGGACTTTCATTCTTTCGTCTTCTTCGTTCACTGGACACAATGTACGGATTTCTCGTCCTTCAGTATGGACATTATTTCCTTATTAGGATTACTCGTTTGCAGCCAACTGTTTTCCCCGTATTATTTTATATGTGTGATACTTATTTTAGAATAATTGTTTTAGCCATATACATGCATGACCAGTGTCACCTAGTTATGGAGGTACCATAACCATAACACTAGAGGCACTAGTGTTATGACTTCCCCACGGCGGAGTGATTGCTCGTGGATGATTTATAGCTTTTATGTCATTTGAATTAATTGGATTTGTGTGTGTGTGTTCGTACTCGATCCAATTCAAATTGATCGCGGTTTAGGGTGGAATAATTGATGTTGGTCACTAAAAGGGGGAGCTTGATTATCTATTTCTACGGATAATATAAACGACAAAGTTACTTAACATGAAAAATAAAAGAGAGAAATCTAACCTTGATTGGCGGGAAAAGGAAATTTAAAAATTAACTTGAAACAAAAAACGAAACTTAAAACTGTTGGAATACACACTGTCGGAATACTATCGGAATCCTCGTCGGAGCACGATCGGAATGTATGATTACCACTAGTATCGGATAACGAAAACCTAATTCTATCGAAATAACTATCGGAAAACACGTTGGAATGTTGGATTACCAATCCTATCGGAATGATGATCGGAAAAATGGTCGGAATGCTAAACCCTATTCCGATAGAAGGTATCGGAAAAATTGTCGGATGAAAAACCTTTTCCGATGAAATCGATCGAAATAACCGTCGGAAAAGGTAAACCCTTTTCCGATGGTTTGTAATCCGCAATAAGCAAAATTGAATAAGATCTTTTTTAATAAGCACAAATCGAATCTTGACCAAATCAATAATGAAAAGAACTAAATAAGCACAAATAAGAAACTTTTCAAAACTCTAAATAAGCTAGACTTATAAAATAAAGTTTAGAAAAGATTAAACTTTTAAAAACACTAAAAAGAAAATAAGCTAAATGCGAAATAAGTTAAAAAGCATAATAAGCTAAAAGCTTAAATCGTATAAAAAGTTTATAAGAACAAAAAGATGAAAGCTTTAATCAAATAAGCATTAAGATTAACAAGATGCATACTTAATCCGAATCAAGATCAAAATCAAAAACAAGAAAGGTAGAAAAAGAAAGATGATGAAAAGCTTGAACTTGAACTTGTAGATTAAGGATTCAATTACAAGATTAAAGAAAAGCTTTAAACTTGAAAGAAAAATGGAAGAAATCGAGAGAGAGAAAGTAGAATCACCTACTTCTCTCTAAAGATATGAAAATAAAAATAAAAATGACTAACTAAAAAACTAACTCTCCCCTAATGAAGCATTAGGAGGGTATTTATAGGAGAAGGGAGTTGGTAGGATGCTTCCTTCTTTCTTCCTTTTGTCTTATTGTCTCTAATTAAATTGACGTTTTTGACTTTGTCTCGGGATTTGTCGATAAATATCTTGAACTCGTCTTATAATTTCTACATTTATTAGACTTGGGTTCTTCGACTTGTTAAACTTTCGTCTTTAGACTCTTTCTTTGATAAATCTTCAGAATAGGCCTTTGACTTCCGTTCTTTTTGCACTCTTGATCTTTTGACTTCGTCTTTTGTCTTTTTCTTCGATAAAAGCCCGTGTTTTCTTCCTTTTTCATATTTTTGTCCTAAAATACAATAAAAACATAAACCATGCATAATTCCGACTTTTACGACATAAAATATACGTTTTGGGCTTGTTTTTATTATAATTAAGTGGTAAAAGGATAAGTGTTTTCACACTTATTTATTCCCCTACACTTGACCATTGCAATGCCCTCATGCAATGCATTAACTTCAAAGCACGGTTTACATTTTCCATCATAATTAACCTACCTTGGCCTTTATTGAACACAAGACATTAAGGATACTTAAAGGGATAGAAAATTACAAAATGCAGGAAGGAAGAACAACTAAAGAGATCGAAGAATTACATTAGGGCTTTGGTTGTCATGAATGTTTATCACTCTCAAGTTTCATGTTCCCTAAACCAAGCTTAAAAACAAGATCATTGTTATTATAAGTTAGTAAGCTAACACTCACTCATGTGGCCCAATTATTCACTTAGACTCCCTTATTCCTAGGTGTATCTCTTATATTTTATTAGTGTCTTGAATGATCACAAGGATGCATTGTTGACTTATTTAGCTAATTTATTAGGCTGAAAATAAAGTAGGACGATTTAATCAATAGTTAGCTAAAGGGCAAAATCTTTTAAAACTGCTTCTCGGGACCTCTTAAAGTTCATATCTTGGCATAACTTGCTTCACGATTTGAGACCTTTCTCGGACTGATATTTTGCAGCGACTTCATACTTCGAATATTGAGAGAAGTTCTTGAAATAATGGTCTTCTCTTCATAATAGGAATTTCTTCACTTGAAGTTTTTGATAGATTCTTCATACTTGGACCACGACTTCTTCATTTTTCTCCAATCTTTATTTTGGATTTTGATATACAACGATCCGCATCCTTTTAGGTCTTGGATCTATTTATCCTCATACCTTGCTAGGGTCTTTTCAGATAAACTTCTCCATGATCTTTATGGGAGTATTTGCTTTTCGTCGTGTGTCTTGATCCTTCATATTGATTTTTCATAAATGATTCTTCACATCACTTTGGATCTTTAGCAACAAAATGTAGCCTTCATGCCTTGTTAGGGCCTTTTCGGACTCGCCAATCTTCGCATCCCGCTTCAATAAGTTATGCCTTGGCTATAAACTCTATTTAATACCAAGCAACTTTTAAACGATCTTGTGCTAGAAGCTAAGTAACTTTTCAAATCGTACGACCTTACTTATTGCAATGATATTTATTAACAAGCGATGGGAGAAAAAGCTCATAATCAACTCACATAAATTCATGAAAGAATACAAAACTTATAATTGTCTCTATCATCTCTCGTTCTCCATATTTTAAAATCTCAAAGAATGAGACTCGTGGATGCTTAGCCTATTAAATCAAAGTTTTGGGTTTTCAAGTCATCTATAGGATCTTGAAACTTCTTAGACTTTTTCAAGTTTAGAATTCGCATTTTAAAGTTACCTTGATAAACGAATTTCTAGGATCAATTATAGGAACTTGTGAAAAGTTCTTGTTATTAACCCGTAAAAGTTAAGACTTTCGCGTTTTAAAGTTCCCTATATAAAAGCCTAGAAAAACTTGATTTAAACACGTTAAGGTTACTAGCTAGAGTAAACTTAGATAAGTAAACTCGGGTTGAGTCAAATGTAACGGGCCTAATATATCAAAGACATCTAAACTCATTAAAACCATTTTATTTTACTTTATTTTTCTCTTTTGACGTTATTTTTGAAATGAAATATATACATACGATGCGATAACAAAAGGAAAGGTCATTAAAGAAGATAATTGAAAAATACTACTAGGCCAAAATAGATCAAAAATTTTGAAAAAATGTCGAAAAATTAGATTTTCCGGTTAAAATGAGGACAAATGCATGGAAAAGCCCACTTAACTTCGATAGAAGTCCCCCTACACTTGATATAAACATTGTACTCAATGTTTAAGCAAGTGGGAGTAAACTCCCCTACACTTAGGACGACATTGTGCACGTTGTTTAAATCTTGCTAAGGAAGAGACAACTAAAGTGATTTCAATGTCAACATATAAGATATGAAATATTGAATCACAAGACTTTAGGATAGAACCGGGAAGACGGATTCACGGGATCACGGGTCGTCAAACATCATCAAAAGTGATCTTTGATGATTTAATCCCTGCACATCATAAGAAACAAGACAACAAACACCTATGTAGCTCCCCCGTACACTTATTATGAAAACGGGTAAAGGATAGATCATCGGGTTGCCTCCCGAGAAGCGCTTGTTTTTGTTATCCGAGTCACAAGCCTGACTAAACCCAGAACTAATTCAAGGGAAACGTGGTGAGGGATGGAGTCGTCTCATGAGAGATGTCCTCACCATAGTACAACTTAACACGCTGGCCATTCAACTTAAAGTTTGGCCCATTTGGTTGCGATAACTCAATGGTGCCATAAAGGAAGACTTTGGCGATGGTGAATGGACCAGACCAACGGCTCTTAAGCTTGCCCGGAAAATATTTCAACCGAGAGTTAAAGAGTAAAACTTGATCGCCTTTGTGAAACTCTCGGTTCTTAATCCTAGAATCATGAATGAGCTTGGTTTTGTCCTTGTAGATAAATGAGTTCTCATAAGCTTCATTCCTTAGTTCATTAAGTTCATTGAGTTGGATCTTCCTAAGATCACCGGCTTTGTTGATATCAATATTAGCCCATTTCAAGCCCCAATAATCCTTATGCTCCTACTCAATGGGGAGGCGGCATGCCTTTCCGTACACAAGACGATATGGAGTGAAACGAATAGGTGTCTTATATGCGGTACAGAAAGCCAACAAAGCATCATCTAACTTATCGGCCCATGAGGCACGATGCTCTCCCATAGTACGCTCTAAGATTCTCTTAAGTCCACGGTTTCAAATCTCGGCTTGACCATTTGTTTGTGGATGATACGCGGTGGAAAGACGATGATTGACACCATACTTAGCCATGAGTCGAGCAAATTGATCATTGCAAAAATGAGTCCCGCGATCACTAATGATAGCACGAGGAACACCGAATCGAGCAAATAATTGTTTCAGAAAGTTTACAGCCACCCTCGCATCGTTAGTAGGTAAAGCCTTTGCTTCAACCCATTTTGATACATAGTCAACGGCTACTAGGATGTACTTGTTCCATTTGGATGATGGAAATGGACCCATAAAGTCGATGCCCCATACATCAAAGATTTCACACTCTTGGATGAAATTTTGAGGCATCTCATCTATATGTGTGATCTTGCCTTGCCGTTGGCAAGCATCACAATGCTTAACCATTTCATGTGCATCACGATAAATGGTAGGCCAATAAAATCCAGAATCGAAAACTTTCTTCGCGGTGTAATTAGGACCAAAGTGACCACCGGTATGTCCTTTGTGGCAAGATTCAAGGATTTGAAAAGTTGCCGGCCTGTCAACACACCGACGAAGGATCAAGTCAGCACATTGTTTGCAGAGATAAGGATCGTCCCAATAGTAAGTTTTTACATCCTTGAAGAATTTCTTCTTTTGTTGGGACGATAACCCTTCGATGATAATTCCACCCAACAAGTAGTTTGCAAAGTCCACAAACCATGGGGTATCATCGAGATTAGAAATAATAGACATCAAGGCCTCAAAGGGAAAACATTCATTAATCTCTTGATTTAGGAGCTCCCCTTGATAACGATCCTCGAGTCTATTAAGATGATCCGCGGCTAGGTTTTCCGCTCCCTTTTTATCACGAATTTCAATTTTGAATTCTTGAAGGAGTAAAACCCAACGAAGAAGTCTTGGTTTGGAATCTTGTTTTGTTAACCAGTACTTCAACGCGGAATGATCGGTATACACAATGGTGGTGGAAAGGACAAGATAGGGGCGAAATTTTTCAAAAGCATATACAACAGCTAAAAGCTCTTTTTCAGTTGTAGTTTAATGCAATTGAGCCCTCGTCATTTTCTTGCTGGCATAATGGATTGGTTGGAAATGTTTGTTGATTCTTTGTCCCAAAACCGCTCCAATAGAAAAGTCGCTAGCATCACACATCAATTCAAAAGGTAACTCCCAATTAGGAGTAACTAAGACCGGTGCCTTAGTTAATTTATCCTTAAGAAGATTGAAAGATTCGATACACTCTTTATAAACGATAAAAGGAGTATATTTTTCCAAGAGGTGGGTCATCGGGCGAGCGATCTTAGAAAAATCTTGAATGAATCGACGATAGAAGCCCACATGACCAAGAAAACTTCTCACACCCTTCACGGTTGAAGGAGGAGGTAATTTAGCAATCACATCGACTTTAGCACGGTCGACTTCAATACCGGCTTTGGAAATTTTATGTCCGAGAACAATTCCTTCTTTTAACATGAAATGGCATTTTTCCCAATTAAGAACGAGACGAGTGTCTTCACACCGTTTGAGCATACGTCTAAATTGGCAAGGCAAGTAGAGAAAGAATCACCATAGACCGAGAAATCATCCATAAAGACTTACGTAGTTTCTTCAACCATGTCATGGAATACAACCATCATACACCTTTGGAAAGTCCCGGGAGCATTGCATAAGCCGAAAGGCATTCTTTTGTAAGCAGATGTTCCATAAGGACAAGTGAATGTGGTATTCTCTTGGTCTTTTTGGATCAATGGGAATTTGAAAATACCCGGAGAAACCGTCTAAGAAGCAATAGTAGCCATTACCCGCTAAACGCTCGAGCATTTGATCCATGAAAGGAAGAGGAAAATGATCCTTACGAGTTGCATCGTTAAGCTTGCGATAGTCTATGCAAACTCGCCAACCCTTGACAAGTCGAGTATGAATCAACTCGTTGTTTTCATTAGGAAAAACGGTTATTCCGCCTTTCTTAGGCACACAAAGGACGTGACTAACCCATGGCGAATCCGAAATAGGGTAAATCTTTCAGGCATCTAGAAGTTTGATAACTTCTTTTTTGATGATGTCATGAATTTTTGGGTTAACCCTTCTTTGGCTTTGGATTGCGGGTTTAAAGTCATCTTCCATGAGAATTTTATGAGTACAAAAGTTAGGATCAATTCCGCGGATATCGGAAATTTTCCAAGCAATTGTTTTCTTATGATTTTTGAGCACATCGATAAGTCTAGATTTCTCATCCTCTTTTAAGTCCTTTGCAATGATGACTGGTAACTTCTTATTGTCTTCAGGGAAAACGTATTCGAGATGAGACGGTAAATCCTTAAGCTCTAAATCCGTAGGATTTTTGATGGAAGGAGTATTCACATTCGGATCATCGTTTGTGATTTCCATAGGAGAAGGTGGATAAATATGGTCCTAATTCAGAAGTTTCTCAATGGTACGAATGTCTTCATCCCAATCGGAGAGAGAATCGTCATATTTTAAGTCCACATCCCCTAAAGTTGCTTCAAATTCTTTCAAAAGGAAGTCACTTTCTCCAAATGGTGTCAGTGAGGGAGCAATAGAGGCAACGGTCTCTACAACGGGTAGAGAAGAAAAACCACTTTTACAAGCGTCTTTGAAATTTTCTTCACAAGCCTCATCAAGTACGTCAATGAAATTAACGCTCTCGTGTGCATAAGGTTGCTTAGAAAGTTTACCCATGTTGAAGACGATTTTGTCGTCACCAACTCTCATGATTAATTCGCCCGTGGCTACATCAATGAGAGTGTGACCGGTCCTCAAGAATGGACGTCCAAAGATTAATGAACACGAGGATCCATCTCGTAGTCAATGACAACAAAATCCGCCGAAAAGGTGAATTTGTCGACACCGACGAAGACATCTTAAGCTATCCCCACCGGAGAAGCAACCGTCCGGTTAGCTAATTCTAATTTCATTCGTTTGGTGACTAGCTCGGGTAGAGATAATTGTTTCCAAACACTTAATGGCATTAAGTTGATACTAGCACCTAGATCGGCTAGGGCCATACATTTCTCTACCCCGGGAAAGTTGCAAGGAATGAGAAAGCGACCCGGATCACCATGTTTGGTTGGTAATTTCCTTAAAAGAACCGCAGAGCAATTCTCATTAAGTTGGTTTTGAGAAATATCAAGGAGGCTTTCCTTATCACTGAGAAGATCTTTGAACATTTTAGCATATTTAGGGATGTGAGCGAGAGCCTCAGCAAAGGAGATGTTGAAATTCAATTGTTTAAACATTATAAGAAAGTTCGAAACTTGAATATCATCCTTGTTCTTCAACTTCTCTTTTCTCAACCTTGAAGGGTAAGGTATATCGGGTTGAGACGAAGGCTTTGGAATGGATTTCTCACTCACATCCTTGGGTGGTGGAGGGGTAGAAGTAGAAGGTGGAGTAATTGTTGAAGGGGGCTCGATATCCTTTGTCACGATCACCGGAGTAGGTTTAGGAATCTCGGGTTCCTTATAACCTTTTCCACTTCGGGTGGTGATTGCTTTCATCTCCCCTCTTGGATTAGCAACGGTTTTACTCGGAAGAGAACCCGAACCAGAGGTTTGACTACTTGGGAAGAAACTATCCATCATATCCCTTAAGTCATCCGTTTGACTGCTTAAATCGTTTCACATGTCATTCCTAAGTTGGGCTCGAAGATCATTCCCCTGTTTCGCCATGTCACCTTTCAAGTTGATAATTTGGCTTTGAATATTCTTCACCAGTGCCTCATTAGTCCTCATGTATGTTTCAACCTCTTGATTGTATGCCGTGGGTTGGTTGGAATGGGGAACTTGGTAAGCGGGTGGTTGATAAGTGGTTTGTTGATAAACTTGACTATTTCCTTGAGGTAGATATAGGTTTCTTTGGGTTTGATATTGATTAGGAGCTCTAGGTTGGTTTTGATTGTGGCAATTGAAGTTGGTTTGGTTTTGAGGAGGAAAACCGGGTGGTCAAAGGAAATTTTTTGAACGATAACTTAGCAAATTTCGGTCACCTTGACGACGAGCTTGATAGCCTCCCGTGGAAAAGTTACCATTAGTTGCATACACATTTTCCGGATTGTCATGAGTAGAAGGAAAATCGGTGTATGAATGAGAACCCTCACAAATCTCACTAAAAGGTGTGACAGCTTTAACTTGTTGAAATTGGTTCGTAGCCATGGTTAAGAAATTTTTGTTCATCTCGGCTATTTGGCGGGTAACTTCGGTTATCTCGAGGTTTGATGATGTAGAAGAAACATTGGCCCTCGGGTTATTTCTTGAAGATGCGGATGAATCCCAATTTTTGTGATGAGTGGTCATGTTCTCTATTAGCTCTCTACACTCCTCAGGTCTTCTCTTCATGAATGTACCACCGGCGGCAGCATTAATCGTATCACGGTCACGAAAAGTTAAACCATTGTAGAAAGTATCAATAAAAGTGACGGGGAGCATATTATGGTTAGGACAACGATCGATCAAGATATTATAACGTTCCCAAGCATCAAAAAGCGACTCATCCGGTTCTTGAGTGAAACCACTGATTTGATTACGAAGACTAGTGACCATCTATGGTGGAAAGTAGCGCCATAAATTTTTTTGAGTCATTTCGTCCCATGTATGAATTGAGTTTTTGGGAAGACGATCAAACCATTTTTCGGCATGGTGGGATAAAGTGTGTGGAAAAAGATGAAGGCAAAAAATCCATGGGAACACCGGGAAATTTCATGCTTTGAGTGACGGTTATGAATTTATCGAGGTGTTTGTTGGCATCATCATCCGGTAATCCGCGAAATGGACAAGCGTTTTGAACTTGTTGGATCATGTGATGCTTCAACGAATATTTGGGAGCCGTTATTTGCATCGGCACAATTGGTCCTCCACGTCCGTTCATAGTCGGTTGACAAAGCTCCTCCATCGTACGAAGGTCGGGTTGAGGGACATGGTTGTTATTATTGTAATTATTCAAATTGGGGTGAGGTGGGTAGTTTTTATTATGCACACCGGCCATATCTAAGTCTCTACGAGTCTCGGGCTCAGAATAAGACGAAGATCGAGTACGCATACACTAAGATGAAATACAATATTTTTGGTTTTTTATCTTTTTTATTTTTATTTATTTTTTTATTTTTATTTTTTAAAAATTTTTTATGCTTGAAAATAACGTTTCCAAAAGAACGGTTCCAAAATCCAATTTTTCTCACTAAAAACCGTTAATCTTTACGAAAAGAGCCGGCAGCGGCGGCACTTAATTTATAGATTTTATGTCATTTGATTTAATGGGATTTGTGTGTGTGTGTTCGTACTCGATTCAATTCGAATTGATCACGATTTAGGGTGGAATAATTGATGTTGGTCACTAAAAGGGGGAGCTTGATTAGCTATTTCTACGGATAATATAAACGACAAAGTTACTTAACATGAAAAATAAAAGAGAGATATCTAACTTGATTGGCGGGAAAAGGAATTTTAAAAATTAACATGAAAAAAAAGGAAACTTAAACCTGTCGGAATACACACTGTCGGAATACTATCGGAATCCTCGTAGGAAAAATCCGTCGAAATGTTCTGTCGGAACACGATCGGAATGTATGATTACCACTACTATCGGAATAACGAAAACCCAATTCAATCGGAATAACTATCGGAATGATGATCGGAAAAATTGTTGGAATGCTAAACCCTATTCCGATAGAAGGTATCGTAAAAATTATCGTAAAGGAAAACCCTTTTCCGATGAAATCGATCGGAATAACCGTCGGAAAAGGTAAACCCTTTTTCGATGGTTTGTAATCCCCAATAAAAAAAATTGAATAAGCTCTTTTTTAATAAGCACAAATCGAATCTTGACCAAATGAATAATGAAAAGAACTAAATAAGCACAAATAAGAAACTTTTCAAAACTCTAAATAAGCAAGACTTATAAAATAAAGTTTAGAAAAGATTACACTTTTAAAAAGACTAAAAAGAAAATAAGCTAAACGCGAAATAAGCTAAAAAGCATAATAAGCTAAAAGCTTAAATCGTATAAAAACTTGATAAGAACAAAAAGATGAAAGCTTTAATCAAATAAGCATTAAGATTAAACAAAATGCATACTTTATCCGAATCAAGAACAAAATTAAAAACAAGAAAGGTAGAATAAGAAAGATGATGAAAAACTTGAACTTGAACTTGTAGACTAAGGATTCAATTACAAGATTAAATGAAAAGCTTAAAACATGAAAGAAAAATGGAAGAAATCTAGAGAGAGAAAGTAGAATCACCTACTTCTCTTTAAAGATATGAAACTAAAAATAAAAATGACTAACTAAAAAACTAACTCTCCCCTAATGAAGCATTAGGAGGGTATTTATAGGAGAAGGGAGTTGGTAGGATGCTTCCTTATTTCTTCCTTTTGTCTTCTTGTCTTTAATTAAATTGAATTTTTGACTTCGGCTCGGGATTTGTCGATAAATATCTTGAACTCGTATTATAATTTCTTCATTTATTAGAATTTTGTTCTTCGACTTGTTAATCTTTCGTCTTTTGTCTTTTTCTTCGATAAAAGCCCGTGAAAGCCCGTATTTTCTTCCTATTTCATATTTTTGTGGTAAAACACAATAAAAACACAAACCACGCATAATTCCGACTTTTACGACATAAAATATACGTGCCGGTCTTGTTTTTATTATAAATAAGTGGTAAAAGGATAAGTGTTTTCACACTTATTAGTGGCGTCCCTTTTCAGTTTTGGCCATATATATATATATTATCATGTGGGGCGTATGGGTGCATCCTAGTTACATGTTTTTACAGAATTTTCATGGTGAATGCGATGTGTGCCTTGCATCCTTCATAAGGAGTTGATCCCTCCTACCCAGACTATTTAATTAGAGGCAACCCCTCTAATTGCATGACGAGGTCTCCCCTCCAAGTATTCATGCACGATGGAACCTCATGACCTATATGGGTTATTGGCTAATTAATACAGATTTTACATAAAAACATAAGTCTTTTCAAACTATAAAACTAGTTTTATGAACATGTTCCAGGTTACATAGGACTTATACCTTTCCGCTCCTATTAGTCTTTTATGATTATGTTATTCCATGTTATACTTGTATATCCGTTCACTGGCCATTATGCTCAGCCGTTTTCCTTTCATGTTTCCAAACGACAGGTACTCAAGGGCGCTCGTGGACTTTAAACGTACACGCATATGGATTGGAAGCTATTTAGCCTTCTCTATTTATGCATTTCATCATACATTTTGCTACTTATTTCTTTGGACATTGTTTAGTCCTTTTCCTTTACAGTACTTATGTTTGTGTGTGATGAGCTTATACTTGGACTACCGATGTTTGTTTTCGGTATTTCCATTCATGGTCATTTAATATTTTTAAGACATTTACCTTGTATGCTTTAATGACACGCCATAATCACACGTGACATTCCATTTACCAAAATGGTGTGTTACAATTATGGTATCAGAGCCAAGGTTTCGACCTGTAGGCTCTCAAAACATGACCTCTAATTAGTGGGTTATCACCATGGTCTTCCTAGAACTGACAGTTTGTTTTCATGCATTCATATCATGTATCATTGTCGTAGGAATTTTGACTAAGTAATGGTTAGTACAGGACTGGCCATATTTAGTCGCATGTGCTTTTATCTTTCGTGTTGTTTTGATGAACCGACCCATAGGCGTTCATCTTCGTCATGTCATGTTGTTTAGGTGAACCAACCCAAAGGAGTTCACCCAAACCCATGTTATGTCATCATCATGCATTCATACACTATTTTCATGCATCAATTTTTTCTCATGATTTATTGGCATAATTTTTTTCATGTATATATTATGTTTTAATCAGTTTAATCATGCATTTTGTTTTATACTATCAGATGGTTCTCACACGTGAGTAGGAACAACTCAATGCAGTAGTTCAAGCTGCGATGCAAGCCATGTTTCCTCAACTAAGGAATGAAATCCGGGCCGAGGTGCAAGCTACCAACAATCAACACTAGCACCAGCATCAGAATCCTCCTCCTCATCCTCCAGCTACACTGATCACATGGCTGGATGTATCAATCAAATTGTAGAAGTATGATAAACTTTGATATATCAAGAGGGTTGATGTTTCTAGTGAGAGAAAGTAGAGAGAGAGATGAGAGAAAAATGTAAAAGTGATATTAAACAAATGAAACAACCAACACCTCTTTCCTTGGTGGAAAGAGGTTTATATACCCAAGTCCTTAATGGACTTGGGCCTCCGGCCCATGAACATGCTCATGGGTCGGGCTATTCAATAGATGTAACTTAAACACAACTACGAGCCTATAACTATATTGTTAGAGTGATCGGGACTTTCTTTATACGTAAAACATATTTCCAACAATCTCCCCCAAAGGGAGGTCACTCGAAATTTACAAAGTCCTAATCTAGCATGTTAGATCTTGTTCTTGAGCTCGTAGTCTAATAAGTGTGAAAACACTTATCCTTTTACCAATTAATTATAATATAACCAAGCCAAAACGTGTATTTTATGTCGTAAATGTCGGAATTATGCGTGGTTTGTGTTTTTGTTGTGATTTAGGATCAAAATGTGAAAAGGGAAGAAAACACGGGCTTTCACGGGCTTTTATCGAAGAAAAAGACAAAAGACGAAGTCAAAAGATCAAGAGTGCAAAAAGATAGGAAGTCCAAGGCCTATTCTGAAGATTTATCGAAGAAAAGACTAAAGACGGAAGTTTAATAAAAGCCGAAGAACTCAAGTCTAAATTAATGAAGAAATTACAAGACGAGTTTAATTAAACCCGAGATAAAGTCGAAAAAAAAAGTCGAAGAATTAAGAAGACGAGAAAGAAAGAAAGAAGGAAGCAACACATGCTTAACCTCCCTAATCACTATAAATACCCTCCTAATCTCACATTAGGAGGTGTTGGCTATTTTGACAAACTAGTCTTCCATTTTAATTACTTGCACTTTTCTTAATTGCACCTTTAATTACTTGTCTTGCACCTTAAATTTGTAAGCTTTTAATTCTTGTCTTTATTTTTAATTGTTGAATCTTAATCTTAATCAAGTTTTTAATTAATTCTAATTCTTCCTTTCTTTGTTTTTGATTTAATCTTTATGCTTATGTCCTTATGGTTATGCTTGTTTGATTATTGGTTATGTTTTTATGATTATGATTGAGTTAGCTTATTGATTTTATAGCTTATTGTGTTTTTCTTAAATTTGATTAAGTGCTTATTAGTTAATTTTTATAAAAAGTTTATATTTAATATTTTTATTATTTAGTATTTTTAAAATTTTTAAATTTTGGTTTAATAGCTTTTTCTTAAGTTTGATTTGGTAAAAGTTTTAGTTAAGTGCTTATTCGTTTCTAGCTTAATTTTAGTTTATAGCTTATTTGATTTTAGTGGTTATCCGGGTTTGGTAAAACCCTCTTATTCCGAACACTACTCAGATCCATTATTCCGGATAATCTACTTGACGGAGATTCCGGACAAGGGTTTGAAGAGGATTCCGAATAAGCTTTGGCAGATTATTCCGGATAAGCCATTGGAATAGTATTCCGGATAAAGAGTCTTCGTGTATTCCGGATAAGCTTCAGTGAAGTTTATTCCGGATAAGCTACTCGACGGGGATTCCAGATAAGCTACTCGACGGGGATTCCGGATAAGCAGCAGCAGTGATTCCGGATAACTATTCCGGAATGATATTCCGGATAAGGGGCAGGTCTATTATTCCGGATAAGCAACTTGGCCGATTCAGGATAGTATTGCAGACTCATATTTCGAATAAGGATTCTAACAGGCAGATTCCGGATAAGGAGTGACAGTTCTACATTCCGGATAAGCTTTGGAAGATTGATTCCGGATAAGGCCCAACAATTTATTCCGGATAAAGGGTATAGTGGTTATTTCGGATAAGCAGTAGATTCAGGTTGCGGATAAAGGTGACAGCTTTATTCCGGATAAGCAGTACTTTGTTGGGTATTCCGAATAGTGACAGTATTTTGGATTTCGACTCAGGTTTTGTTTATCCTCATTTTATTTTCAAGCATTTAATTTTCTCGCCATTTCTTTTTAAGTCATTTAATTAATTTTCTTTTAAAAACTTTTAATATTGCACCATTTACAGTTTTAATTGGTTTTAGATTTAATTACCCGCCTTTTACTTTAAAGTCTTGCACATTTACTTTACAACGACAAAAAATATTCTTTTTCACCAAAAGACGACTGAGTCGCACGTTTACCCTTTTTCAATTCGAAAAGATCGGACGAACAAATTTTCATACTAGGTAAAAACCTCGTATTAAATGGCGCCGCTGCTGGCTCTTTTCGTAAAGATTAAAGGTTTTCTGTGAGAGACGGGTTGAATTTTGGGATCCGTTCACTCGTGAACGTTATTTTTCTTTTTCAAAAATTTCAAAAAAATCCATAAAAATTTAAAATTGTTATAAATCCATAAAAATTAAAAAATTTCAAAAATCCAAAAAGATTTTTATTTTTATTTTTACACGTACATATATATTCTCTATTTCTTTGGTATCTTTTTCTTTTGCTTTTGCAGGTGTATGCGTACTAGATCTTCAACTTATCCAGAGCCCGAGACTCGTGAAGATTTAGATATGGCAGGTGTGAACAACAACAATAATCCACCGCACCTGAACAATAACAACAACAATGTTCTTCTACCACCCGATCTGAGAACGATGGAGGAGCTTTGTCGACCCACCATGAATGGACGAGGAGGACCGATTGCGTCGATGCAAATCACGGCTCCGGAGTTTTCGTTGAAGCATCACATGATCCAACAAGTCCAAAATACTTGTCCATTTCGCGGATTACCGGATGATGATGCCAACAAACACCTCGACAAATTCATTACCGTTACTCAAAGCATGATGTTGCCCGGGGTTACTATGGATTTTTTCGCCTTCACCTATTTCCACACACCTTATCCCACCATGCCGAAAAATGGTTTGATCGTCTTCCGAAGAATTCAATTCATACTTGGGATGAGATGACTCAACGCTTTTTGCCGCGCTACTTTCCACCATCCATGGTCACGAGCCTTCGGAATCAAATTAGTAGATTTACACAAGAACCTGATGAATCACTTTTTGATGCTTGGGAACACTATAATGTTTTGATCGATCGATGTCCAAACCATAACATGCTCCCCGTTACTTTTATTGATACTTTCTACAACGGTTTAACTTTTCGAGATCGTGATACGATTAATGCAGCCGCCGGTGGCACATTTATGAAAAGAAGACCCGAGGAGTGTAGAGAGCTTATCGAGAACATGACTACTCATCACAAAAATTAGGATTCATCCGCATCCTCAAGATCAAACCCGAGAGTCAATGTGTCTTCTACTTCTTCAAACCCTGATATCACCGAATTGACCCGCGCAATGGTCGAAATGAGCAAAAACATGCAACTTTTGGCTACAAATAAACAACAATTTAAAGATGTTGCAACTTCTTGTGAGACCTGCGGCGGTCCTCATTCATACACTGATTGTCCTTCTACTCAAGACAATCCGAAAAACGTGTATGCGGCTTATGGTAACTATTCAACGGAAAATTACCAAGCCCGACCTCAAGGTGATCATAACTTGCTAAGTTACCGTTCTAACAACTTTCTTTCACCCGGTTTTTCTCCTCAAAACCACAACCCCAACAACTACAGTAGAAGCAACCCAAACCCACCTAGAGCTTCTAATCTTTATCACCCACCCGCTCAACAAGCCCCACCCATTAATCAAGATGTTTAAACCTTAATGAGAACCCAAGGAGAGCAAATTAAGAATCTGTAAAGGCAAATTATCAACTTAAAAGGGGATATCACTAAGCAAGGCAATGATATTAGATCCGAGCTTTGACATGATATACAAACCTCCTTTAGAACTCAAACAAATGATTTAAAGAATTTGCTGGCTAGTTTCTTACCCACTACTCAACCCTCTACTTCGGGCTCTCTACCTTCAAATACCGTTACCAACCCGAGAGCGAATGTGAGTGCTATTACTACACGCAGTGGAGATACCTTAGTAGGACCCTCTATCCCTCTCCCAGTTATTCCGTCTACAACTCCTCCACCACCATTTATCCCTCCTACTCCCACGCCTAGTATTAGTTCTCCATTACCATCTCCACCTCTTACTGAAGTACCCAAGAAGAACCCTTCACCAACCCCACCTTCCACCTTTAAACCTTCAACATCTCAACCTTTACCTGCTACACCTACACCTTCCACCTATAAACCCAATATTCCTTATCCATCTCGCTTAGACAAGGCCAAACTGCAAACCAAGGATGACATTCAAGTGTCAAACTATTTGAAGAATCTTTCGGAAATGACCATCACCTTTATCCTTGTTGAAGCTCTAGCACAAATGCCTAAATTTGTTAAGATGTTTAAGGAATTGCTTAGCAAGAAGGAGAAGATGGTCGAGTTTGTTAATACTCGATTGAATGAAAATTTTTCTGCCGTCCTTCTTAAAGAACTTCCGGAGAAACTTGGAGATCCCGGTCGTTTTGTGCTACCATGTAGTTTTCACCAAACCAAATAATTTACTGCCTTAGCCGATCTCGGGGAAAGTATAATTCTGATGCCTTTAAGTGTTTGGAAAAAGTTATCCTTACCCGATCTTACACCAACAAATATGCCTCTTGAGCTTGCAAATCGCACTCTCGCTTACCCCGTTGGTATTGCCGAAGATGTGTTCATTAAAGTCGGCACCTTCACTTTTCCGGTCGACTTTGTTGTTGTTGATTGATTAAATGGACCCTCGTATTCCATTAATACTTGGTCGGCCATTCTTGAGAACCGGAAAAGCTTTAGTTGATGTAACCGAAGGTGAGTTAATCTTAAGGGTCGGGAATGATGCACAAGTTTTTAAAATGGGATCACAACCAAACCTAATGGAAGAGAATCCGCGAATATGATTAATGTGCTTGATGATTTTGTCGTCTACAACAATCCTTTATTCGATTCTTGCTATGATAATCCACTGTTCCAAGGTGATGTAAATGATTCTCTATCCAATTCTGATCCTCCACCAATTTATGATTCTCCACCGATCTTTGATGCTTATGATGACGATTCTAGTTCCAATGGAGATTATTATGATGATTTTACTTCTGAGAATCCAGACATGCCCACTTATGATGATTTTGATGAGGCTGATACTCTCCCGATTGATTCTTCACATGATGAAGATCCTCCGCCAACAATACTTGATCCTACTTTGGATGACTACTCATTTGAGGAAGACTTTGCTACTTTTCTCAACACTTACTTCCCAAATGAGAGTGATGCTCCTCCTTTGGACTATGATGATTATGGTCTTTATCCTACTTTAGATATGAACAAACCCGCTTCAAAGGAGAAAAAGTCGTCCGACACCGATATCCGCAACACTTATGTCTTGAGACCTCTATATCCACCTTCTGAGGATGAGATTGCGAGATTTATGATCAGATCTTCTTCAAGATCTGTTGAGCCTGGGTGTTATTTTCCCCTAAAGGAAAAGGTGTTCGATCTCGGTATTGCAATTGTTAAGACATCTTAGTATCCATCTGATGCAATAAAAGGAAAGATTTTTGGAAACCATGGAGATATGCTTGCACCCCATCACACTTGTTACCACCGTGCTCCATCTTTGCTTAAGGGAACCTTTCCTACTCTTCTTTGGCTTGCCTTGTTCGCCTTAAGCTTGTGCTACTTGATGGATGAAAACCATGTATTTGATCCCGGTGGATGTTCTTCAAGCTTCTTCATTTGCTAATCAAGGTCGAGTCAGGCTCACAACTCGGTTAACAAAAACAAGCACTTCTCGGGAGGCAACCCGTAGTATCTATCCTTTTTCTTTGTTTTTATAATAAGTGTAGGGGGAGACCATAGTATGTTGTTTGTTGTCTTCTTTCTTATCATGTGCAGGGATTTTAGCTTTCAAAGATACATTCTTGATGGCTTTTGACGACCCGTGATTCCGTGTTCCCGTCTTCCCGGTTCTATCCTAAACTCTTTTGATTCTCTATTTTATATTCTTCAATATTAAAATTGGAATCACTTTACTTGTCCTTTCCTTATCATTTAAACAACGTGCAAAATGTCCTAAGTGTACGGGAGTTTACTCCCACATGCTTAAACATTGAGGACAATGTTTATATTATGTGTAGGGGGGACTTCTATTCGAAGTTAAGTGGGCTTTTCCTTATATTTGTCCTCATTTTAACCGTAAAATCTAATATTTCTACATTTTCAAATTTTTTAATCTATTTTGGCCTAGTAGTATCGTAGTATTTTCCTTTTTTATCGTTATTTATTTTCTATGATTAAAATAAAATTTTCAATAAAGTGGTTTTAAATTTTTCAAAGTCATGAATCTTTTGACTCAACCCGAGTTTACTTATCTAAGTTTACTCTAGCTAGTATCCTTAACGCGTTTAAGTCAAGTTTTGCTAGGCTTTTATATAGGGAACTTTAAAACGCGAAAGTCTTAACTCTTACGGGTTAAGAACAAGAACTTTTCGCAAGTTCCTTTAATTGATCCTAGAAAGTCATTTATCAAGGGAACTTTAAAATGCGAATTCTAAACTTGAAGAGTCTAAGAATTTGCAAGATCCTATAGATGACTTGAAAACCCAAAACTTTGATTTAATAGGCTAAGCTTCCACGAGTCTTATTCCTTGAGATTTTAAATTGTGGAGACCGAGAGATGATAGAGTCAATTATAAGTTTGGTATTCTTTCATAAATTTATGTGAGTTAATTATAACCTTTTTCTCCCATCGCTTGTTAATAAATATATTTGCAATAAATAAGGTTGTACGATTTGAAAAGTTAGTTAGCTTCTAGCCCAAGATCGTTTAAAAGTTGCTCGATATTAATTAGAGTTCATAGCCAAGGCATAACTTATTGAAGCGGGATGCGAAGATTGGCGAGTCCAAAAAGGTCCTAACAAGACATGAGGCTACATTTTGTTGCTAAAGATCCAAAACTGATGTGAAGAATCATTTATCAAAAATCAATATGAAGGATCGAGACACAAGACGAAAAGCAAAAACTCCCCTAAAGATCATGGAGAAGTCTATCCAAAAAGGCCCTAACAAGGTATGAGGATAAATAGATCCAAGTCCTAAAATGAGGCGGATCGTTGTATATCAAATTACAAAATAAATATTGGAGAAAAATGAAGAAGTCGTGGTCCAAAGATGAAGAATCTCTCAAAACTTCAAGTGAAGAAATTCCTATTATGAAGAGAAGACCATAATTTCAAGAACGTCTCTCAAGATTTGAAGTATGAAGTCGCTGCCAAATATCGGTCCGAGAAAGGTCTCAAATTGTGAAGCGAGTTATGCCAAGATATGAACTTTATGAGGTCCCGAGAAGTAGTTTTAAAAGATTTTGTCCTTTAGCTAACTATTGATTAAATTGTCCTACTTTATTTTCGGCCTAATAAACTATCGAAATAAGTCAACAATGCATCCTCGTGATCATTCAAGACAACAATAAAATATAAGAGATACACCTAGGAATAAGGCAGTCTAAGTGAATAATTGGCCCACATGAATTCGTGTTAGTTTGCTAACTTATAATAACAATGATCTTGTTTTTAAGCTTGGTATGGGGAACATGAAACTTGAGGATGATGAACATTCATGACATTTCTAAAACCCGAAGGTAAGTCTTTGATTTCCTTTTACTTGTTTTTCTTCCTTTAAATATTTTTAATAAAGTCCAAGGTGGATTGATTATGATGGAAAATGTAAATCTTTCTTTGTAATTAATGCATTGCATGAGGTCTTTGCAATGGTCAAGTGTAGGGGATTTAATAAGTGTGAAAACACTTATCCTTTTACCACTTAATTATAATAATAACCAAGCTAAAACGTGTATTTTATGTCGTAAATGTCGGAATTATGCGTGGTTTCGGTTTTTTTGTGATTTAGGATCAAAATGTGAAAAGGGAAGAAAACACGGGCTTTCACGGGCTTTTTTCAAAGAAAAAGACAAAAGACGAAGTCAAAAGATCAAGAGTGCAAAAGCACGGAAGTCCAAGGCCTATTCTGAAGATTTATCGAAGAAAAGACTAAAGATGGAAGTTTAATAAAAGCCGAAGGACTCAAGTCTAAATTAATGAAGAAATTACAAGACGAGTTTAATTAATCCCGAGACAAAGTCGATAAAAAAAGTCGAAGAATTAAGAAGACGAGAAAGAAAGAAAGAAGGAAGCAACGCATGCTTAACCTCCCTAATCGCTATAAATACCCTCCTAATCTCACATTAGGAGGTGTTGGCTATTTTGACAAACTAGTCTTCCATTTTAATTACTTGCACTTTTCTTAATTGCACCTTTAATTACTTGTCTTGCACCTTAAATTTGTAAGCTTTTAATTATTGTCTTTATTTTTAATTGTTGAATCTTAATCTTAATCAAGTTTTTAATTAATCTCTCATTCTTCCTTTCTTTGTTTTTGATTTAATCTTTATGCTTATGTGCTTATGGATATGCTTGTTTGATTATTGGTTATGTTTTTATGATTATGATTGAGTTAGCTTATTGATTTTATAGCTTATTGTGTTTTTCTTAAATTTGATTAAGTGCTTATTAGTTAATTTTTATAAAAAGTTGATTTTTAATATTTTTATTATTTAGTATTTTTAAATGTTTTTAAATTTTGGTTTAATAGCTTTTTCTTAAGTTTGATTTGGTAAATGTTTTAGTTAAGTGCTTATTTGTTTCTAGCTTAACTTTAGTTTATAGCTTATTTGATTTTAGTGGTTATCCGGGTTTGGTAAAACCCTCTTATTCCGAACACCACTCAGATCCATTATTCCGGATAATCTACTTGACGGAGATTCCGGACAAGAGTTTGAAGAGGATTCCGAATAAGCTTTGGCAAATTATTCCGGATAAGCCACCGGAATAGTATTCCAGATAAAGAGTCTTCGTGTATTCTGGATAAGCTTCAGTGAAGTTTATTCCGGATAAGCTACTCGACGGGGATTCCGGATACGCAACAGCAGTGATTCCGGATAAGTCTTCCGGACTGATATTCCGGATAAGGGGCAGGTCTATTATTCAGGATAAGCAACTTGACTGATTCAGTATAGTATTTGATAGGTGTGAAAACACCCATCCTTTTACCACTTAACTACAATAATAACCAAGCCCAAACGTGTATTTTATGTCGTAAATGTCGGAATTATGCGTGGTTTGTGTTTTTGTTGTGATTTAGGACCAAGATGTG
The DNA here is from genome assembly GCA_025667525.1 of Glebionis coronaria. Lineage (NCBI taxonomy): Eukaryota > Viridiplantae > Streptophyta > Magnoliopsida > Asterales > Asteraceae > Glebionis > Glebionis coronaria. The sequence continues at coordinate 253,902,646 of CM046880.1, forward strand.
AGAAGGAAGGAAAACGTGGGCTTTCACGGGCTTTTATCAAAGAAAACGACAAAAGACAAAGTCAAGAGATCAAGAGTGCAAAAAGAACGGAAGTCCAAGGCCTTTTCTAAAGAATTATCGAAGAACAAGTCTAAAGACGAAAGTTTAATAAAGCCGAAGAACTCAAGTCTAATAAATGAAGAAATTATAAGACGAGTTTAATTAATCCCGAGACAAAGTCGATAAAGTCGAAGAACTTAAAAGACGAAAAGACGTGAAGAAAGAAAGAGGAGACAACACATACACCTCCATATTTCCTATAAATACCCTCCTAAACACATTTAGGAGGGTTGGTTAGTTAGTATTAGCTAGTTCATTATTTTCATTTTTGTAGGTAATTTTAGAGAGAGAAAGTGACAGTTTCTCTCACTAGGAATTTAATCTTTCATCTTCATTTCTAGTTTTAATCAAATCTTAACTTTTGATAGCTTAATTCTTGTTTTAATCTTTATCTTATTCTACCTTTCTTAATTTTTGTTCATCTTTAATCCGAATTTTTACACGTCTTATTTAAATTTTATGTTTGATTTATTAAAAAGTTTATCTTTTTATTTTAATCTAAGTTTCCTACGAATTAAGCTTTGAGCTTGACATGCTTATTGGCTTATTTTGTGTCTAGCTTATTGTTTTTAAGTTTTCTTTAAAAGTTTTAGTCTTTTAAAAGTTTCCTTATTTTTTGTCTTGAATGGTTTTAAATTTGTGCTTATTTAGTTAGTCCTATTCTTGTTTAAACAGGTTTCAGTTATAGCTTATTAGAATTAGATTATTTAGCTTATGCTTATTGCGATTTGTTCTTCCATCGGAAAGGGAGGTTTCTCACATTGCGACAGCTTCACTCTACATTCCGATAGTGACAGTATTGGAATAGGGTTTTGGATTCCGACGGCACATTGCGATCTGACTTTGCCGTCTAGAGTTTTCCCCCCTTATTCCGATCAAGATTCCGTTCGCTCATTGCGATCTAGATTGCGACGGCTCTTAAGGTTATTTTAAGTCGAAGTGCTGCCCATTTTTCCTTAGCAACATTCCGATGGAAATGACATTCCGATAGCTTTATTTTTTAATACATTCCGATAGATTGCATTTTATTCATTCCGATAGATTTAGTTTTATACATTCCGACATATTTCCTTTTCAGCCTTATTCCGATAGATTGCATTTCATTATTCCGATAGAATTCATTAGAATTATTCCGATAGATTTTGTACCTATATTCTGATCTGGACATTCCGATGGTATTGGTGACAACATTCCGATCTGGATTCCGATGGTTTGGGGTTTTGTTTGATTTTTAAGTTTACATTTTTATTACTTTGTCAAATTAAATTTTGGTCAAACTTTAATTTTTGTCATTTAGTTAAATTACCTTTTAAAGTTTTTAATATTGCACCATTTAAGTTTTACTTAGTTTTAGTTTTTAATTACCGTCATTTAGTTTAAAGTTTTTCAATTTAAATTACTACAACGCCAACTCATTTTATATTCCACCAAGAACGGTTGAGTCGCACTTTCAACTGGTAATCAATTCGAAAAGATCGGACGATAACTTTTTATACTTGGCCAAAAGCATGTATTAAATGGCGCTGCTGCCAGCTCTTTTCGTTAAGATTAACAATTTTTAGTGAGAGATGCGTTGGATTTTGGGATCCGTTCGCTCTTGAACATTATTTTTCTCGTCTAATTTTCAAAAAATTTCAAAAATCCTAAAAAATATAAAATTTTCAAAAATAAAAAAAAATAGAAAAACATAAAAAACCAAAAATATTTCTTGTCTATCTTTCTTTTCTTTTTGTAGGTGTGTATGCGTACCCGTGCTCGTAAGAAGAAAGCAACTCAATCCGAAGTCGAAACTCAACCTATTGTCACCATGGACAATCGACCAATGATCGAGCTTTTGCAATCGCACGTAGAGGGCAACACCGATGCTATTGTCATACCCGAGATTGGAGCCAACAATTTTGAGCTCAAATCCGGTTTTATTCAAATGGTCTCTGCTCAACCATTCTTGGGGCATACACTTGATGATCCTCACGACCATATCAAAAGGTTTCTTCAACTCACTAATATGGTCAAGTTTAATGGGGTTTCACAAGAGGTTATTCGCTTGCAACTTTTTCCTTTCTCCTTAGAGGGACAAGCCCGGCATTGGCTTGATAAGGAACCGCCACAAAGTATTCTTACATTGTCGGATTTAGAGACCAAATTCATCAACTACTTTTTCCCACCCTAACGTACTACAGCTTTGCGGAATGAAATCATTAATTTTGAACAAAAGTACGGTGAGACATTTAGTGAATCTTGGGACCGTTTTAAGTAACTTTTAAGAAAGTATCCACAACATGGTTTCACAAAAGTGCATCAACTTAACAATTTTTACAATGGTTTAAGCATGAATGACCAAGATTCACTAAATAGTGCCTTGGGGGGTAACATTTTGGTGAAGTCTTCTAATGCCGCATGGGATTTCATTGAGAACAAAAGCCAAAGTCCAAACCAAGAGTGTTAGGGCTTCTATGGCTAGTGCTAGTGAGAGTGAAGTCACTACTCAAATCAGGGAGCTTACTTCTATAGTAAAACATCTTGTTCTACGAGATAACCCTCCCACTCAACATGCCCATGCTCTTAATATAACTTGTGAAACTTGTGGTGGGCCACACTCTTATGCTAACTATGATAAAGCTTATGATCAATCTCACTCGGAAGTGTATGCTTACAACAACACCGAGAGAGTTCATTTCAGGCCTAATGTCGATGTTAATCACTTGTCTTACAACTCGACGAATTACTTGGCTCCACCCGGTTTTCAACAAAGAATACCACAACCTAATCAAACCAACCAAGGGCCGCCAAGAGCTAATGCCGATGTGAGGGGCTCAAATGGAAACCAAGGTAATTATCCGATGCAAAACCAGGGCTTTCAACACCAAGGTTTCAATCCTCAAGGTTTTCCATCTAATAACCAATACCCAAATCAAGGTTTTCAACAACAAGGGATCAATTTACCTAATCCGCCAATGGACTTAGTTTTGCAAAAGTTGAATGAACATGAGAAAATCATGCTAGCAATGCAAGAATCTACTAGACAAATTCAAGAGTCCACGCATAGGAAATTTGTTCAAATGTTACAAACCCTTCGCCCCCAAGGTGCTCTTCCTTCTAACACCGAAACAAACCTAGAGCGAATGTGAGTGCTATTACTACGCGAACTGGTGCAACTTTAGTAGGACCTTCTAACCCTCCTCCCGTTACTCCATCTACACCTCCTCCACCTCCATTTATCCCTCCTACTTCCACACCTAGTACTAGTTCCCCATTACCGTCTCCACCCCTTAATGAAGAAGTACCCAGGAAAAACCCTCCACCAACCTCACCTACCACCTCTAAACCTTCTACTTCTCAACCCTCAACATCTCAACCTGTACCTGCTACACCTACACCACCTAAACCTAACATTCCTTATCCATTCTGCTTAGACAAGGCTAGAATTCTTACTAAGGATGGCGTTCAAATCTCCAACTTTTTGAACAAGATTGCTGGCATAAACATCACCTTTAGCCTTGTTGAAGCTCTTGCATAAATGCCTAAATTTGTCAAGATGTTTAAGGAATTGCTTAATAAAAAGGAGAAGATGGCCGAGTTTGTTAATACTCGATTGAATGAAAATTGTTCAGTCGTCCTTCTTAAATAACTTCCGAAAAAACATGGAGATCCCGGTCGTTTTGTGCTACCTTGCATTTTCAACCAAACCAAAGAATTTACTACCTTAGCCGATCTCGGGGCAAGTATAAACTTGATGCCTTTAAGTGTTTGGAAAACACTATCATTACCAGACCTTACACCAACAAATATGACTCTTGAGCTAGCCAATCGCACCCTCGCTTACCCCGTTGGTATTGCCAAAGATGTATTTGTAAAAGTAGGAACCTTCACTTTTCCGGTCGACTTTGTGGTTGTTGATTATGAAATGGACCCTCGTATTCCGTTAATACTTGGTCGGCCATTTTTGAGAACCAGAAAAGCTCTAGTCGATGTTGCCGAAGGTGAGTTAATCTTAAGGGTCGGGAATGATGCACAAGTATTCAAAATGGGGAAGATCACAACCAAAACAAATGGAAGAGAATCAGCGAATATGATTAATGTGCTTGATGATTTTGTCGTCTACAACAATCCTCTGTTCGATTCTTGCTATGATAATCCACTGTTCCATGATGATGTGGATGATTTTCTCTCCAATAAAGATCCTCCACCAATTCATGAGTCTCCACCAACCTATGATGACTATGATGATGATTCGAATTCCGATGGGGATGATTATGATAATTTTACTTCTGAGTATCCAGACATGCCCACTTATGATGATTTTGATGAGGCTGATACTCTCTCGAGTGATTCTTCACATGACTACTCATTTGAGGAATACTTTGCTACTTTTCTCAACACTTACTTCCCAAATGAGAGTGATGCTCCTCCTTTGGACTTTGATGATTATGGTCTTTATCCTCTTTTGGATATGAAGAAACCTGTCTCAAAGGAGAAGAAGCCGAACGACACCGATATCCGCAACACTTATGTCTTAACTCCTCTCTATCCACCTTCTGAGGATGAGATTGCGAGATTTATCATCGGATCTTCTTCAAGGTCTGCTGAGCCTGAGTGTTATTTTCCCCTAAAGGAAAAGGTGTTCGACCCCGGCATTGCACTTTTTAAGCCATCTCAGTATCCATCTGATGAAATAAAAGGCAAAATCTTTGGAACTTATGGAGATATGCTTGCACTTCACCCTTGCTACCACCGTGCTCAATCGCTGCTTAAGGGAACCTTGCCTACTCTTCTTTGACTTGCCTTGTTCTCCTTAAGCTTGTGTTTTTTGATGGATGAAAACCATGTCTTTGATCCCGGTGGATGTGTTTCAAGTTTCTTCCTATGCTAATCAAGGTCGAGTCAGGCTCACGACTCGGTTATCAAAAACAAGCGCTTCTCGGAAGGCAACCCGCAGTATCTATCCTTTTTCTCTGTTTTCATAATAAGTGTAGGGGGAGACCCTAGTATGTGTTTGTTGTTTTCTTTCTTATCATGTGCAGGGATTAGAGCTTTCAAAGATCCATTCTTGATGACTTTTGACGAACCGTGATTCCATGTTCCCATCTTCCCAGTTCTATCCTAAACTCTTTTGATTCACTATTTTATATTCTTCAATTTTAAAATAGGAATCACTTTAGTTGTCTCCTTCTTAGCAAGATTTTAACAAAGTGCACAATGTCCTAAGTGTAGGGGAGTTTAATCCCACATGCTTAAACATTGAGGACAATGTTTATATTAAGTGTAGGGGGACTTCTATCGAAGTTAAGTGGTCTTTTCCTTGTATTTGTCCTCATTTTAACCGGAAAATTGATATTTCGACATCTTTCAAAATTTTTGATCTATTTTGGCCTTGTAGTTTTTCCTTTGTTATAGTTATTTTATTTCGCTGCTAGAATAAATTTTAATAAAGTGGTTTGAATTTTATTTCGATGCACAAGTTATTTTATAGTATCCTTAACGTGTTTAAGTCAAGTTTTGCTAGGCTTTTATATAGGAAGCTTTAAAACGCGGAAGTATTAACTCTCACGGGTTAAGAACAAGAACTTTTCGCAAGTTCCTATAATTGATCCTAGAGAGTCGTTTATCAAGGGAACTTTAAAATTCAAATTCTAAACTTGAAAGAGTCTAAGAAGATGCAAGATCCTATAGGCGACTCAAAAACCCAAAACTTCGATTTAATTGGCTAAGCATCCATGAGTCTCATTCCTTGATATTTTAAACTATGGAGGACGAGAGATGATAGAGTAAATTATAAGTTTGGTATTCTTTCGTGAATTTATGTGAGTTGATTATAAGCCTATTCTCCCATCGCTTGTTAATAAATATATCTGCAATAAATAAGGTTGTACGATTTGAAAAGTTACTTAGCTTCTAGCCCAAGGTCGTTTAAAAGTTGCTCGGTATTAATTAGATTTCATAGCCAAGGCATAACTTATTGAAGCGGGATGCAAAGATTGACGAGTCCAAAAAGGCCCTAACAAGGCATGAGGGCTACATTTTGTTGCTAAAGATCCAAAGTGATGTGAAGAATCATTTATCAAAAATCAATATGAAGGATCAAGACACACGACGAAAAGAAAATACTCCCCTAAAGATCATGGAGAAGTCTATCCAAAAAGGCCCTAACAAGGTATGAGGATAAATAGATCCAAGTCCTAAAAGGAGGCGGATCATTGTATATCAAAATCCCAAATAAAGATTGGAGAAAAATGAATAAGTCGTGGTCCAAAATGAAGAATCTCTGAAAAAGTTCAAGTGAAGAAATTCCTATTATGAAGAGAAGACCATTATTTCAAGAACGTCTCTCAAGATTTGAAGTATGAAGTCACTGCCAAATATCGGTCCGAGAAAGGTCTCAAATCGTGAAGCGAGTTATGCCAAGATATGAACTTTATGAGGTCCCGAGAAGCAGTTTTAAAAGATTTTGTCCTTTAGCTAACTATTGATAAAATCGTCCCACTTTATTTTTAACCTAAATAACTATCGAAATAAGTCAACAATGCATCCTCGTGATCATTCAAGACACCAATAAAATATAAGAGATACACCTAGGAATAAGGGAGTCTAAGTAAATAATTGGCCCACATGAATTCGTGATAGTTTGCTAACTTATAATAACAATGACCTCGTTTTTAAGCTTGGTTTGGGGAACGTGAAAACTTGAGGATGATAATCATTCATGACATTTCCAAAACCCTAAGGTATGTCTTTGATTTCTTTACTTATTTTCTTTCTTTGAATGATTTAGAATTTTCTATCTTTTTAATAAAGGCCACTGTGGATTGATTATGATGGAAAATGTAAAACATGCTTTGTATCTAATGCATTGCATAAGGACATTGCAATGTTCAAGTGTAGGGGATTTGATAGGTGTGAAAACACCCATCCTTTTACCACTTAACTACAATAATAACCAAGCCCAAACGTGTATTTTATGTCGTAAATTTCGGAATTATGCGTGGTTTGTGTTTTTGTTGTGATTTAGGACCAAGATGTGAAAAGGAAGGAAAACACGGGCTTTCACGGGCTTTTATCAAAGAAAACGACAAAAGACAAAGTCAAGAGATCAAGAGTGCAAAAAGAACGGAAGTCCAAGGCCTTTTCTGAAGATTTATCGAAGAACAAGTCTAAAGACGAAAGTTTAATAAAGCCGAAGAACTCAAGTCTAATAAATGAAGAAATTATAAGACGAGTTTAATTAATCCCGAGAGAAAGTCGATAAAGTCGAAGAACTTAAAAGACGAAAAGACGTGAAGAAAGAAAGAGGAGGCAACACACACACCTCCCCATTTCCTATAAATACCATCCTAAACACATTTAGGAGGGTTGGTTAGTTAGTATTAGCTAGTTCATTATTTTCATTTTTGTAGGTAATTTTAGAGAGAGAAAGTGACAGTTTCTCTCACTAGGAATTTAATCTTTCATCTTCCTTTCTAGTTTTAATCAAATCTTTACTTTTGATAGCTTAATTCTTGTTTTAATCTTTATCTTATTCTACCTTTCTTAATTTTTGTTCATCTTTAATCCGAATTTTTACACGTCTTGTTTAAATTTTATGTTTGATTTATTAAAAAGTTTATCTTTTTATTTTAATCTAAGTTTACTACGAATTAAGCTTTGAGCTTGACATGCTTATTGGCTTATTTTGTGTCTAGCTTATTGTTTTTAAATTTTCTTTAAAAGTTTTAGTCTTTTAAAAGTTTCCTTATTTTGTGTCTTGAAAGGTTTTAAATTTGTGCTTATTTAGTTAGTCTTATTCTTGTTTAAACAGGTTTCGGTTATAGCTTATTAGAATTAGCTTATTTAGCTTATGCTTATTGCGATTTGTTCTTCCATCGGAAAGGGAGGTTTCTCACATTGCGACAACTTCACTCTACATTCCGATAGTGACAGTATTGGAATAGGGTTTTGGATTCCGATGGCACATTGCGATCTGACTTTGCGATCTATAGTTTTTCCCCCTTATTCCGATCAAAATTCTGATCGCTCATTGCGATCTGGATTGCGACGACTCTTAAGTTTATTTTAAGTCGAAGTGCTGCCCATTTTTCCTTAGCAACATTCCGATGTAAATGACACTCCGATAGCTTTATTTTTTTTTACATTCCGAGATATTGCATTTTACTCATTCCGATAGATTTAGTTTTATACACTCCGACAGATTTCCTTTTCAACCTTATTCCGATAGATTGCATTTCATTATTCCGATAGAGTTCATTAGAATTATTCCGATAGATTTTGTACCTATATTCCGATCTGGACATTCCGATGGTATTGGTGACAGCATTCCGATCTGGATTCCGATGGTTTGGGGTTTTTTTTGATTTTTAAGTTTACATTTTTATTACTTTGTCAAATTAAATTTTCGTCAAACTTTAATTCTTGTCATTTAGTTAAATTACCTTTTGAAATTTTTAATATTGCACCATTTAAGTTTTAATTAGTTTAAAGTTTTGGAATTTAAATTACTACAACGACAACTCATTTTATATTCCACCAAGAACGACTGAGTCGCACTTTCAACTAGTAATCAATTCGAAAAGATCGGACGATAACTTTTTATACTTGGCCAAAACCATGTATTAGTATTGCGGACTCATATTCCGGATAAGGATTCTAACACGCAGATTCCGGATAAGGAGTGACAGTTCTACATTCCGGATAAGCTTTGGAAGATTGATTCTGGATAAGGCCCAGCAATTTATTCCGGATAAAGGGTATAGTAGTTATTCCGGATAAGCAGTAGATTCAGGTTGCGGATAAAGGTGACAACTTTATTCCGGATAAGCAGTACTTTGTTGGGTATTCCAAATACTGACAGTATTTTGGATTCCGACTCAGGTTTTGTTTATCCTTATTTTATTTTCAACCATTTAATTTTCTCGCCATTTTTCTTTAAGTCATTTAATTAATTTTCTTTTAAAAAGTTTTAATATTGCACCATTTACAGTTTTAATTAGTTTTAGCTTTAATTACCCGCCTTTTACTTTAAAGTCTTGCACATTTACTTTACAACGACCAAAAATATTATTTTTCACCAAAAGACTACTGAGTCGCACGTTTACCCTTTTTCAATTCGAAAAGATCGGACGAACAAATTTTCATACTAGGTAAAACCCTCGTATTATAGTCTACTTTCTCTTTCTTTCTTTAACTTTTTCTTCTTTTTGTGAATATGTGTTGAATAATATCAGGCTTTTGCTTGGAACATGTTCTTTTGGCCTTTCACGTGCAATATTTATCTTCTTGTGATGTTCGCCTCTTCGTGACTTCATGTCCCACACACCTATCCTTTGTTGAATTCTTGAAAGTTTCAGAGTTGATACAGCGGAAGACTTTTTAGGTCAGGCTTTCTTGAATTTACTGAAATATTTGATGCAGAAGGAATAGGTATGTGAGTACAACTTCAACTGGTACACCGCAACACCACCGTCTTCGAATGCAGCAACATAATAAGACACGAATAAAATGGCTTTGACATTTTATTCTAATTCGGTAGCATTTTACCTCCGGTCGGTTAAGACCGTTGGATGATATTAGATATTGTACCTGTGATGGATAGTTTCAATTAAGTAACTTCCTGACAGGATTTCGCGGGTAAACCCGTTCTCTTTATTCGACCGTCCAAAGCTGACTGCGAACATAAAGAGTGAATCATTTGGATTAAAAATCCTTATGATTGAAGCCCTCAATTCATGAAACCTGGAACAAGTGAATTTCAATTAAGATTTTCACCATCGATGCTTTCTAGTTGTCACGAGTTTGATTCAAATAGAATCTTGCTTGTCACCTACCAATTGCTGTTTGATGTTAACACTAGAAGGATTTCCACTCGTCACTGTGAACACTAAAGAGTGTCACTCTGAGTGTTCTGGCAAGATCATACGATAATGCGTAAAGGCCTGGAACGAGTTTAAGTTTAATTAAGAATTAAACTACTGTTTTTTCCAGTTTTCACAGGATTGGTTCTTAACGAACCACACGTGTCACCTACCATGAGCTTTTTTGATGTGGGCTCAAGCAGGATTTCCATCTTCATTGTAATACTTGCGTATCACTCGGATGTTCTGGCAATATTACAGGAATATTGCGTAGGACTCATAAAAATATCTTACTTTTCACAGTGTGTGAAGAAGAAAGGAATAAATGGAAAGTGTCCTAATGAGACTTTTGATGATCTCGTGGCTCTAGACTCGATAGTCCGTTTTGATTTAGTGAGCGATGGCTGGAGAGGATTGCCACCTATTCAATATTAGTCTATTCGGAGTGAATAAACCAATAGATAACGTGTTGAACTCCGTGTGAATAAAACAAATATAGTTTGAGAGATATTTGAGTTAGCTGGGATAGGTTGTGCATTGCATCACCGGGTCCATGATGTCTATCTTCAATATTGAGAATCATTAAAAGAATGATCTCAATAGCATATGTATTGACCCGGTTTCTGCCTAAGGTTGTAACTAGCACCTTTTTGTGATTGTTCTAGTGCTAACTTAAGTACTTGGTCGGCATTCAGCTACGTTCACAATCTTTCTCCATCTTTCCTAAGGACTACTAATTCTATCTAAGGAATTGTACTTGGGAATATTCCATCAGTTCTGATGAATCATTGGACTAATACCTAATCCTACCACCCTTTTGTCACCACGTCCGTCGTCAATTAAGTGTGTTTTGGGTAAGTATTGTCACCATGAAAACTCCTTGAAAATCACTTAAAGCACTTGTGTTATTATAATCAAACTTGTGCATTAAGTGTTTTGTTCATCAAAAACGCTGCCCCTTAACATGTGCATTACACATATTAAGTTGTATTATCTTTTAAGCCTTTTTCATTGTTTTTGCCAAGTGTCATTAAGTCTCCTTAATCCCATTTTCTCCCTATTCCAAAATGTTAACCATCAATATTTCGGATATTAATGGATTAACCGGTCTTTGAGTAATAAAATGAAATTAGATGTTGGCCAAAGAACATATTAATGCTCCCCCTCAAGTTAATGAGGGTTAGTTGTAGTGCTTGAGTATGATATATTTTGAAAGATTTAGAATCTCGTGAGAAATTATTGAGACATTATCATACTTTCACACTACAACAAGCCACAAAAGCACAATATTTACAATATTTACATATTTACAAATTAACGAATATGGAATAACCTGAGATAGTACGACCCATTAGATGGATCGTACCACAAGCCGGTGATGTGCTCCATATGGTCTGCCCCCTACGAATCGTTAGATACTGCGGATCAACCTTCGATCCCTTAACTTCTCGTCAATCTTCTGGATGGTGTGGTTGGCACTTTTCTTAAATCGGCCTACCTATCTATACTTTACCAATGGAAGACCTTGACCTAAGTTGAGCATCAACAGCTTGTCACGTACATGCTTGAGAGTACCATCGATGAACTTGTGCAGTTCTGAGAGTCACATGTATTGCATGACCTCTGCTTCATTCAGGTAAAATATGCCCATCTCTGGTTGGAGTGTACCCATATATGGTTCCTTAGCTTGATGAAAACGACTCATTGGTGTTGTGTGAGGTCGTTCTAAATTTAGCCTGGATTGATAACTCTCCACCCCAAGTTGTAAGTCTTCAACCCTTTGCTTGATCACAATTCTACGAGTGAATTGATGAATGTTGGATCTTAGGGCAATGACTTCATCGGGGTCTAAGTGAGGGACCTTTCCTTGAGCCAAGATGACTAGAAAATCTTCAATATCTTCAAGTCGTAGGAATTGAAGATCCCCTTCACTGACACTGTAAGTCTTACCATCTTCTCGCTTGAATTTGATATCTTTCAAATACGAATATCCGAATATATGTTGAAAGCTAACTTCCTGTATGCTTGAGATTCCACGGGTTGCAATTATAGGTGTACCTTTCTTGGTGTGATTATAGAAGTAGTAAGCCGGCCTCTTGTTGCCCCGCCAATGTGAGATGCCTATTTCTGCATATTGAACATATTCCTTGACAAGCTCTTTGCTCCATAGGTCTGGAACTTTATCTTCAATCCAAGGGATATCCTCCAAATTTACTGCTTTGCCCATTGTTAATGATGTAGCATACTTCTCTGCGCCGTTTCTAAGAAATCCATATCACGGTTGGTAAAGTATTGCATTGGCAGGTGCTTGGCTGCTGCAATAACTGAGGGTGTTAGTGGAAGAAGTGTTGGAGCTTGTTCACCTGTTGCCGTTGATTTGATTGATTTCATTAGCTCATTGAAATGATATTCTCCCTCAGTTTTGGCAATCTTCATGGAAGCCCAAAAGTTCTTGTCTTTGATCATTGTTTGAAGTGTATTTGTATCAATGGTAGGCACTCCATATTTATCCATCAAGAATCCAGAGAAGTCGATTGGATTATTGAGGAATTGTGTGAGATCCGCATTTTTACTGTCAGAAATTGTACATGCGGTTGCTGCCTGTGTAAGCCATGGCTGCACTAGAACCGTCTCATCAATAGTGAACGTATCAGCAAACTCAGGATCTGATTGAGTTAAATAGTCAATATCCATATCGATGTAGTGCTGAGTTGGAGAGTTATGTATCACAGATGGTATCCGTTCGTCTTCTTGCATAGGTTCGTGTTCTACAGGTGCTGTTGATGAGATATTAGTAAGAACCGGTGTAGAAAACATACATGTGTCTGTTTCTGTGTGATGTTGAACAGGAGTAGGCGGTGGAGAGTGATGTTCCACAGACGATGATGGTTCGTCTTTAATCATTGGTTCGTCTTGTAACAGTGGCACTACAGGTTCTTCTTGTGATACACTAGTAAGAACCAGTTCAGATGACTTACCTATGGTGTTGACGTTGGTTTCATCATGCTCATCGTTGGTGATGTTTTCACTCTCGTCTTGTTTATCGCCAAATTTTTCTTTTGAACGTGCATCACTTACCTCTTCTTCCTCATCATCATCCTTGGATTCTTCAGATTCTTCACCATTAGTACCATTACCTTCATCCTTATCACCATCCCCTTTCTCCTTATCCTTACCATTCCCATTACCGTCCTCATTGTCATTATCGTCATCCGCATCACTATCGTCATCCTCGTCTTCCTCGTCATCCTCATCCTCATCCTCCTCATCATCCTCATCCTCGTCCTCTTCTTCTGCATCTTCATTCTTATCAGATTGTTCTTTCTCCTCCTCATTATCTTACTCTTCTTCCTCATTTTCTGCCTCATCGTCATTTTCAAGCTCTTCATGTTTCCTTTTCTTGGAAGATTAGGTAACTTTAGTGTCTTCTAATGGTGATGTGTTGGAAGCTTCCAGTATGACTTTAACAAGAGCGTTTTGCAAGTTGTGTTGAGCTTTTGTTTTTGGTAACTCAATGTTGGTTAATCGAGTCACCAGAGTTTGCATTAATTGCAAGTCAGTAAGGCCTTTGGTGAACAATACTGGAAGCTCCTGATTGACATATGACCTAACTTCACGCTGAATGATGTTAGTCATGGTATCATTGATGGAGTTGAGGAAAACACTGTTTTCTTTATCACGTGCTTCCTTTTCGGCAATAAACTTCTTATGTTGGTCTTGAAGTTTTAAAACTCCGATATGAACATCATCAAGTTTGGTTTTGTCGCGTTTTTGTTCTCTTACGGCTTTTGAACTAGTAACACGCGACTGTAGCTCTTCAATCTTTTTTGCCTGATCTTCTAACTGTTTTTGGAAGAGCTGAATGAGAGGGTCAATGATCGTGAGAAATGGAGTGGAAGTAGATGGTAGTTGTATTGTTGTTGTTGGTGGAGGAGTTACCATAAGTGCTAAAGAGGTTGTGGATTGGATGGTGGTTTGTACAGGTTGTCCTAGGATAGATGGAGATGTTGGTACAATCATTGGGGCAGTGGTTGGTACAAGATGATGGATAATCGGTGGAGGCGTTGGTGTAGTTACTTGGGTAGTGGTTAGTACAGGTTGATGGATGACCGGTGGCGGCGTAGGTGTAATTACTTGGATGGTGGTTGGTACAGGTTGAAGGATGACCGGTGGCGGCGTTGGTGGAATTACTTGGATGTTGGTTGGTACAGGTTGAATGGTTTCGATTGTAGGTTCAATCTGGGGGACGGTTGTCATAACAGTGCTGAATACTAGTGGTGGAGGGGGTATTTGTTGTTGGATAGGAAACATCGTCAGATGAGCATCTTCTGCTGCTATCATTGTTGAAGGAGTTGGAAGTGGTTTGCTAAGGTTGACGTCCTCGTACAGGACTGTTTCCATATCGTCTCCACCTTCTAAATTTTGGCCTTCAAAATCATAGTTGAAATAATCACGTTGTCATCATCATCTTGGTTTGTTTGGTCTGTGAGTCCTTCCTCTAGTCTGAGATCTTGTTCTTCTTCATCGTTTGAGTTGTCTGGATCTCCAAAAGCTTCCAGTGCTAGTTCTATAGGATTTTTTGATCTAGAACCACTACCGGTTTTCGGTGCATCCATCCTACTTAACTTACGTGCTATTCGCATCTGTTTTTCTTCAGACATTAGTACTGAGGGATCTTATTCGTCTGCATCTTCATCACTTAGTTGCTCTTTCCCTTTAGCCTTGCCTTTGGTTTGGGGTGAGGAGGTCTTTTGGCGTTTGACAACAGTCTTTTTCCTTTTACCCTTTTGCTTTTCGGATGGATCTTCGTTTGCTCTTTTAAACTGTGCTTCAATATCCAGGAAATTTTTTTTATAAGGTCCACTGTCCTTGATCCCATCATTGGTCATTGTGTCTGGCACTAAAGCTGGACGCAGTTTGTACTTAGTGTAATAATCATCTTCAGTCATTTGATCCAACACATAATCATCGTCTGATGTATGGTAGAAGAAATTCACACGCATGTTTATGGTTGGAATACTGTCCATGAAGTGTTTGATGATGATTTTGGTTAACCGTGGAAAAGGAAGATACAATGACTTCTTCTTGGTGCTTGTAAATTGATAACAAAATTCTTCCCAAAGAAGTAGGGCATAGTTCACTTTAGATGTAGTGTAGAGACCCCAAAATGTATGAGCCTGAGGGGGTCTCATTGTATCAGAACCACGAGCCTTTGAAGTGCAGCACTTTATGATGATAGTGAATATCGCTTTCCTTGGTTGCCCGATGTTGGAAGTATGAAAATGAGATAATGTATTAGTTTGTCCTTCATAGTTCAAGTCGTGAATAACTTGAAGCATTGCTGCTATATTTGGATTAGGGACATACTTTTCATCGGTTGCTAACCTAGGCAATTTGAACAAGTGCCTGAACTGAGATCAGTTAAGGGTTAATTCTTACTTGTTGATCTAGAATGTAATCACCCTCTTAGATAGTTGTGAACCCGGGGATAATGATGCGGTGGCCCAAAAGTCTTGCATATAAATTTCGAGAACCGATGCAGTGATTCTAAGGGCATGCTTCAAGGGTGACATGTCGAGGATATTTGTGGCTACTTTGAAAGCAACATAGTTAGGATCAAAATCCTCTCTCAGACGGAAGTTGTTCTCTACTTTGGGAGCCTATCAGTAAGAGGATCTAGTTGGATGTCTTCTTGTTTTTGTTGTGTTTTGGTGAGTGCCATGGTTCCTGTTTAATATCATATAAGCACAATTTGATATATACAAGCATATTCATCGAATTATCCATGAAAGAAAACAAAAGCATGAGATTTAGTACCAAAAAAGTCATCACATTAAACATATTAAGATAAGACAGACAATGTCCAGATGAAACACAATCAATACATTAAGACTAGAAACCTAACAACATGGAAGCATGACACAGACATGTTATTCAAGGGACCCAATCAACCTAGTTATAGTAACTTGAAGATTTAGGTTTCCTGGTTGTCATGACCAATACTTCAGTGGGAGAACTAGTATAAAGCTGACTAGGAAGTTCCACCACCACTTCAGTAGGCCTAGGCATTACTACAACCTCAGAAGGTGTAGGCAAAGCCTTAACCTCAGTAGATTTTGGTAAAACCTCAACCTCAGTTGGTGTTCGTAAAATCTCAACCTCAGTTGGTGTTCGTAAAACCTCAACCTCAGTAGGTTTTGGTAAAACCTCAACCTCAGTAGGTTTTGGTAAAACCTCAACCTCAGTTGGTGTTCGTAAAACCTCAACCTCAGTTGGTGTTCGGAAAACCTCAACCTCAGTAGGTGTGGGTGTTCGTAAAACCTCGATCTCAGTGGGATTGAACTTAGCAACAGATTCCATAGCCTGAGAACAAAACACAATATATGGAATAAATAATTTTATCTCTTTAGTTTACAGAAATTTCAACTTATAAGATAAGATGAATTTTTGTAATAAGAAACCTTTCAAGTATTCTTAAGAGAAAAAAATTAATTAACTCCAATAAAAATTGTGTTCGTGTGAAAGGCCTTAATTCTAACGACCTCGACAAAGTCTATGTCTAAATCGAATGAATAAGGAATGAACAAGCTATCTTAATAAATTAGTGACACATAGTACTTAACAACACCCAACTAATCGCAAAAAAAACTATAAGGCATAAGTTCTATTATAATAACATACATCTATCCATCGCAATGTTCACTATTGATAGCCATCTTAATATCCAACTAGAGGTTCCATCGCAATGTCTACGATTGAGTGCTATCGTAAAAGCCAACTAGGGGTTCCATCGGAATGTATAAACTATCATGATGTCTCACCTATCGTAGAAACGCATCGCAATATCCATCGCAAAAAGCATCATAATATTCCATCGCAATAGTCATCGTAATGACCGTCGCAATAGAGCATCGCAATACCCATCGCAAAAGAGCATCGCAATATCTATCGCAATAAGACATCGCAATATTCCATCGCAATAGTCATCGGAATGACCGTCGCAATAGAGCATCGCAATACCCATCGCAATATAGCATCGCAATATCAATCGCAATGACCATCGCAATGAGGCATCACAATACTCATCGCAACATGTCATCGTAATGACCGTCGCAATGTAGTAGCGCAATACCCCGTCGCAATGATCATCATAAACTGGACGAGAAAACCAATGTAATCCTGGGGATTCGATTTTTTTCGGGCACGAGACTGAACCTTAAGCTTATCCATGCAAAAGCTAAGTAATTCTAGATCAAAAAACTAAAACTCCCTTACGCTATTACAACATTGAGCACAAATCCACCTAAGACCCTAATTAGAGACGATGATCATGATAGAACGAAATCCATGAATAGGCACAGTTAAACGATATAAGGCAAGTTATAAGTAATACCTAGATCAGTAAACACAGTAGATAAACACAGCAAAATGAGGGATGTGAAAACTTGTTTATGGCCGCAAGAAGTTAGTATGAGTGTGTGTTTCGACAGACGGGAATGAAAAGAAACAAAGGGGGGAGGGGTTTGACTAAGGTCAATCTTTCTAACCAAATTTGCCAATATTGCAAATTGGTCCCCCCAGTTTTGAAACATGTAAGAAAACTAGTAATAAAACTAGTTAACAACACATTCTCCCGATTTCTTGTGAGTTACAAATACAAACATGCCAATAAAACCTATTGCCAAATCAAAAATCCATACAAGGCACACATTTCACATAATGCACATAAGGTAAGATGACTGACAGATTATGTGAAGACCAAATCATGTTCAAGATGATTTGATATTTGCTCCCCCTCAAATGCTGACCCGTTTTCTATTTAAGGAGATGTAGTCATTGCATTTAATGAGACAAATATCTATGAAGACCTTTTATGTTTAATGATTTTCTGAAAGGATTCTGGGGGCAATAAGATTTCTCTTATTTTAACAAAATAAGTGCACTAAAACATACACTAATTTGTGTTAGACCAAGTTATAAAGTAAACTTGATCCCTTACAAGGTTTTTAAGTAAACCTTGCCCGAGAAAATTAATTCCTGTTGTGAGCCAACGTTTTCAAAAGAAATACGTGACTTTAATGTGAAAAACGGGTTGTAGTCTGAAAGAACTACAAGCCATATGGGCATGTTTTAAAATATGTTCAATTTTTATACGGACTTTATTTATGGCGCCGTGTCAATTTTAGTCGACATTTCTAAGGCCGTAAATATTACCGTACTAAAAGACATGCCCGATTTAAAATGAAAAATATTTTTGGATTTTCTTGATTTTATATTTTTTATGTTTTTTGTATGTTTTATATTTTTGTATTTGACTTTTTGTGGTTTAATTATATACGATAATATACAAGATCACGATCAAAGGATACTCTAGAATAGTTTACCACCACTATTCTTTAGATTCTTCTGCCAACTCCTTAAGTGTCGCTGGGGAGAATGATTTCATGCCTAGCTTTTCGATCAAAAACTCGATACGTCCTCGATCTAATGCCTTTGTGAATATATCTGCCAACTGATACTCAGTGTTGATGAAGTACAGTTAGATCACTCCATTTTCCACTTACTCTTTGATGAAGTGGTAGCGTATGTCAATGTGCTTCGCCCGGTGATGAGATGGCATTTATACATGATCTCATCGGTCTTTTCGGGCTTTAAATGCATAAAAATGTCATAAAATACCATATAT
The DNA here is from genome assembly GCA_025667525.1 of Glebionis coronaria. NCBI lineage: Eukaryota > Viridiplantae > Streptophyta > Magnoliopsida > Asterales > Asteraceae > Glebionis > Glebionis coronaria. The sequence continues at coordinate 253,921,273 of CM046880.1, forward strand.
ATGCTTGTGTTTGTTTACATGTGTATTTTAGGTATGGATATCGTGAAAAAGACAAAAGATCACAAGAAACAAGGAAAAACGGACAGGAGAAACGAAGCCGTACAAAGAACTGGGCCCTAGTTCATGATTTATCCAACAATTACCCTTGAAGACTTGAAGACATGCAAGATTGATCCTCAATGAATGAAGAAATGACACTTAAAACCCTTGTATATTGATAATTACAAGTTTGGTCCCTTAAGTTTGTCAAAATTACACAAATGGTCCTTCAACTTTGAAGAAATGGCAAGTTTTGTCCCTCAACAATTCTAAATTGCCAATTATGGTCCCTCATGAAGTCAACGTTACATTGAAGACCTTTGAAGATCAACAATGTCCAAGATTAGTCCTTGAATTATCCAAAAATTGCAAAAACAATCCTTGTAACCCTTTTTCCAAGTTTGGTGCCAAAAGTGTAAAGTTATGAAAGTTATTATCAAAGGAAATCAAGTATTTGGGCTGAAAAACGTTTTATACCACATCTGCCAAAAAACAAGGAATTAAGTTACCACATTTGAAACATTCAAATGTTTTTGCGCCAAACACAAACACAATCAACCAAAATCGGATCAAAAGGTGTCACTATAGCAGTTAAGAACCCAGTTTTTTACTCCACTTAAAACAAATGGTAAAATGAAATTACCCTTACCCACAATTGATTCACACGCCCAGAAACCCTTCCCAACCTTAAAACACTCACTCCCACTCACCATGTGACCCCACGCCTAAAACCGTTTCACCATCATGTGACAACTTATTCCCCAAGTACTGCCACGTGTCAAGATCAACAGCCCACATCCTTTGCTTCACTCCAAAGCTATTTTAAATGGGTTGGATCAATTTGGACAGTATATAGCCACGAATCGTCTAGAAGACCTCAAGGACAAATAGGGAAATTCACTTCTAGGGTTTGTGAATAGTGCATAGCTAGCATACGTCTATAAAAGGAGACCTCAACATGTGAGAGTCCCTTTGTTCCAGATTTTAGCTTTTAAATCTTTGTAATTCCTTTTTAGGAAATAAAGTTTGAATTTATGAAAATTTTGAATTCTCATTTGTTATTTATAAAAGTTTGGTATCTGATAAGCTAAAATCTGAGTTCCATATTCATGTTTGAAGGTTTTTGAAGGAAGGTTTTAGTTGATAAAGCTTGGGTTTCAAAAGTCAGAAAGTGCTTGTTTATTTTGATCTCACCTTATTGTTTGTTCATCTTAGCAGCATTGGAAGTTGCTACTTGTTCTGCTAGTACCTCAGCTAAAACAATCGAAGGCCTGGATGTAGGTCTTGGAGGTTTGCATCCTTCTCCCTTTTCATTTCTTCTTTAAATTTCTGAATATTTGTGATTTTTGTATGATTGTTCTTGAATCTGTGTTTTTGTGGTTGATTATTGTTCATTTGGTATTGTTTGATGTTTATGAGGTGTTGTTAGTTGGATTTGTGGGTTGAATCTGGATAATACTTTGAAAATTTGTGAAAACAGGTTTTTAAGGGGTGTTTGGGTTAACTACATAGGTTGGATTTGTGTGATTTTGAGTGAAAGCTTTGTGATACTTTGTGCTTATATCTGTTCTACTGGTATACTTGACCATCTGTTTGCAGGTTTTGTGGTTTGAAACACCTTTATTCATAAAAAGGGTATAAAATCTTTGTTACTTGGTAAAATTGGCTAGAATTTTGAGGACACCTAGATCTAAGCATAGACTAGGGTTAACAAGTGCTAGATCTTAGTTAACTACACCAGGAAAAGAGATTTGAGTGCCTGAATTTGGATCTTTGGTCAATTAGATCAGCAAAGTAGGCTTGTGTTCTTGTAGTTCATATTAGTAACATTTATCTGCTTTGATCTCGTTATTTACTTTGATCTTGTTATTTACTTTGATTCAGTGTTTGATTTAAGTTTATTTGTGCTTATTCATAGTTTATATAGCTTGTGTATGTATCCTGTTGAATTTGGTTGGCTTATTCATGCTATATTTGCTTATTTGTGCATAACTGCTTATTTCACATGTATGTGCAATATCTGGTGACTGTTTGATTGATTCTGGCTTATTGTGTGAACCAAATTGTGATTTTCTTGTTGATATTGACTCTTTGTGATTCACTGATCACAAGGGTGCCCTTGTCTCCAATTGAATCCAACGAAATCTCTCTAAAAAGCTTGGTCAAATAGTTAAAGCAGTGGGAACTCCTTTCCCCTGCTGCTAGCCACTGCTAGTATATTTTGGGTTTCAGCTTATCATTAAGCTATAATAGCTTATTTTAACCAACAACAACTTGGATTTTGTAATAGGTGCTCATTATTTGACCCATTTGTTCATACTGGAGCATTTGGTGTGTTGACTTTAGGGTTTGACTAGAAAACCAACTTAATTGACTTTTTCATAAGTGCTTATTGGCTTATTTTGGTTTATTGGTTTTGCTTATTGGAATTTTGTTGATTGTTTTGGCTTTTTGAGTTCATTTGTAACATTTTGCAAGTTGAATCAAGTCCTGAGGTGCCTTATTTCTCAAACCCGACTATTTTCTCGTTTTGTGAAATATTACTTTGCTTATTTCTGGCTTATTGAGTGTGCTTTTTCAAAATTTCTTTTTACAGATCTCTTAAGCATCCCAAAAGAAGGTTGTGTGTCAAATTAGAGCTTATGGCATTAGCTTATTGCTTAATGGGCTAAAAATCCTAATAAGAATAAGGTGTTTGCTTAATAAGCTGTGATAAGCTCACTTTCAGCTTTTGGGCCTTTAGAGTTTTGTATTTAGAATCAAATTTTGAGTCAGATTGGGCTTTTCCAAGTTAATTGGGTCAGGTTTGACTTTTTGGGCTAAAAAGCCCATTTAAGTGGACTATCTTTGGTTTTGGCCCATTTGAAGGCCCAATAGGGGTATTCTGGTCATTTCACTTTCATTTTTTGTTTATTTAGGTTAAAATAAACTAGTTTGCAAGCTTTTAGAATTTTTTATAATTTTTGGATTTTTAATATTATTTTATTATTATTTTATTATTATTTTATTATTATTTTTCAAATTTCACATTTTTCAACTTTTTACATTTTTCTTATCTTAAATACATTAAAATAGGATTTTTCCAACTCTTAGAATAATTTTATCACTTTCAGATTAATTTTTATAGTTATTTTAAGTTTTAATAGTTTTTAAATCATTTTAAATAGTTTTTCTTAGTTTAAAAATTTCTAAAAATAGTTTTTAATCTTTTTAGGTCATTTTAGAGGTTTACAAATTGAAAAATCTTTATTTGGGCTTTTTGATAATTAATTTGATTTTTAGGGCTTTAATTAGCATTTAAAAATTGAATATTTAATTATTTAAAAGGTTTGAAAAAGTTATGATCATTGGTAAACTCTTAGTTTATTTATTTTCATTTTTGGTGAATTTTTGGTAATTTTTAGAATTAATTTTTATTTTAGCTTGTTTTACGATTTTACGTTTTGTCGTCGTAGTATTAATTTCACGTCTTCGTCATCCTCTTTTCTCATCCCCTTCTAAACCAATATTAATCTCAAATCATTTACATCTTAATCACACACATATACCTCCTTGGGAAACGAACATTCACACCACAAGGGTCATTAGTGCTTGATTTTCCTAAATCATCACTTAATACTTACCGCTCATTTACGCTCTTTTGTTTTCCTAAACAAGAGGTGTAATTTACCACAATCATTTTGGCGCCGCTGCCGGGGAGGTGTGTCGTGATAAATTTGTCTTGTTGTTTTTAATATTAACCATAAATAGTATTTGTATTAGTAGAAATCTATTAATACATATTATCGGTTTTATTGGTTTTTCTTGTGAAATTATTATTACTATATTGTATTAAGCATCACAATAAATACAAAGTATCTCCAAAAGTGTGAAAACACAACCTTAATTGGGATTTGATCTCCTAATTATTGTATTCGAATCTCAAACAAAAAGAAAAAGGCAAAAATAGATAAATACTTTCGTGAAGCTCGATTTTGAAAAATACAAACTATAAGGTGGGTATAAGGCGGGTATTATAAAATATACCTTAAGGAAAAAGGCTCTTAAGTGCTTCGCGCCGCCTCGTTTCCCCGCTTGCTTGTGAGTATTTTGAGATTGAAGGCTAATCGAGGGTTTTGCCGCCCAAAGTATTATTACGTATAATATATTTGCTTGATTTCTTTGTGATTAAACCCTCTTGAACAATTTGGTTTTCACGAAAGTTCTAAAGTCATTCGAAGGCGTTCACCCACGTGATCGTTTTCATTCCTTTGAGGATTCTTTAATCAAGAGTTTGATTCGAGGAAAGATTTTGTAGATTGTTGTCTACGAAGATACACCAAAATCCAAAAAAAAATTTAAAAAACAATCAAAAACACAAAAAAAAAATTGAAAATTCACAAAACACCAAAAAAGAATCTTCTTTGCTCACCTCCCATTCTTCGTGAAGTTTATGATCACTCGTAATCAAGCAAAACGAGCTCGTAAACGTCTTCAAAAGCAAGCCAATCAAGAGACGTTGATTGAAGAACAAACTCCAATTGTTGAACCTATTGTAGAACAAGAAGTCGTCATGGCTAATCGTACTATGATGGAGTTGCTACAAGCACCCACCGAGGGTTTTGGAGAGGCCATTGTGATACCCGCTATCCTTGCGGAGAATTTCGAGATTAAGACGGGTTTAATGTCGATGTTGCAAGCAAATAAGTTTAGAGGTCATGAGAAAGACAACCCGCATTATCACATTAGCAATTTTAATCGTCTCACCGCTACTAGCAAGTTTAAGGATGTTCCACATGACGCCATTAAGATGATGTTGTTTCCATACTCGTTAGATGGACCCGCAAAAATTTGGCTTGAGAAAGAACCGCCAAATTCGATTTTGACATGGGGTGATCTCGTTTCTAAGTTTGTGAACAAGTTTTTTCCACCATCTAAAACAACACATTTGAAAAATGAGATTTCACGATTTGTACAACGAAATAATGAAAGTTTTTCAATGGCATGGGAACGCTTTAAAGAAATGTTACATGATGTCCACACCATGATTTTTCGGAATTGCATCAAATTGATACTTTTTATAATGGGCTTAATGATCATGAACGAGATTACTTGAATGCCGCCGCGGGTGGTAATTTTTTTTGCAAAACGACCAATGAAGCTTTACAAATTATCGAGAATAGATCTAAGGTTTATAGCCCTCGTAACACACCGAGTGTTGCCAATTTGGGTTCGTCATCATCGTCATCGTCTCGTAGCATTAATGCCTTACATGATGAAGCTAATGAGGAAAATCGGTTTTTCAATAGATTTGCTAATCTTATATCCAATTGGAAAGCTCAAGAAGCTTTAAATTCCGCTTCGGTTAAAGCAGTTGCTAAGAGTTGTTTGTCTTGTGGTGGAGCTCATGATCTTTCCGAGTGCATTACCGCGGATGGTAACACTTCGAGTGCTTATGTAGCAACGGGAACTTACAACCAAAACGGCCAAGGTTCCCGCCCAAATCAAGCTCCACCAAATCAAAATGCTAATAACTATCGAAACAACAACAAAGGTGGTAATTACCAAGGCAATTCACGTAACTACAACAAGGGGAATTATCAAAGTAGGAATGGACAAGTCACTAATCAAAACCAAAACCGTGATTTTCAAAACACTACACAAGGTTTTCAAAATGCTGACACTAAAAATCTTCAAGGAGAATTTTTGGATTATGCTAAATCAAATGATGCTAAGTTTGATAACATGCAACGTGAGATGATTAGCTTAAGATCCAAGTTGAAAAACGAGCTTAAAAACGAACTTGCTAATGAACTTAAAACTCATGCAAATAAAATGGAAGGAAATGTTCAACGTCTTCAACAAAATCAACAAAAGATGGAACAAGGACAACATGAGATTAAGCAAGAGTTGTTAAAAGCGGATGCTAGGCAATTAAAACTTGAGGACTGAATGGAAAAAATGTTTGAAGCAATCATGTGTAAACCCTCTTCCTCGGGTGGTCTTCCTAGTGATACCATTAACAACCCGAGGGGAGAAATGAAGGTTATTACTACACGAAGTGGTAAAACTTTCAAGGAACCAATCTCTCGTCCAAGTACTTCTACGGAGAAGGAAATCGAGAAAGAGCCCGAGGTGATGGTCGAAAAGGAGCACATGACAATCCCACGAAGTACCGCTCAAACCACACCTACGGTTGAACCAATACCAATTGTGGAACCCGAGATTCCAAGGCCGTTGCCTAATGTCCAACCCACACCACCCTTACCTTACCCTTCGAGACGTAACAAGGAAAAAGCACAAGAACGGAATAATTATCAATTTGAGCTATTTATGAAAATGTTTCGTGATATACATTTTAACATAAGTTTTTCCGACGCTCTTATCATGATGCCTCGATTCGCCGCAGACTTCAAAAGTATGCTAAACAACAAAGAGAAGTTACAGCAATCGTCTAGTTGTTCATCGGTTTTTCTTAGCCGCATACCACAAAAAGTCGGTGATCTCGGTAAATTTTTGATTCCGTGTGCAATTCAAGATATGGATGAATGCTACGCCTTGGACGATCTTGGTGCTAGTATTAATTTAATGCCTCTTGAGATTTTCAAATCACTTTCGCTTCCGGCTCTTATTCCTTCGAACATGTCTATCGAGATGGCCGATCATTTTGCGATTTTAGCATGTGGAGTAGTCGAGGACGTTTTCGTTAAAGTCGGAGAGTTTTACTATCCCGTTGACTTTATCGTTGTAGACATTCCTATCGATCGAAAAGTTCCTCTCATTTTGGGTCGTTCATTTTTGGATACATCAAGAGCACTTATCGATGTTCATGCTCGAAAAATCACCCTTCGTTTCAATGAGGAAGAACTTGTCATCAATGCAACACAAAACTCCAATCTTTCTCATGTCTATTCTATTGCAACTTTAAACCATGGTAATTCAACCAATGTCGTTTGCAAAGAACTTTCACCAAGAGTTTTAGGAAATGTCGCCAAAAACAATTTACTATTTCCTCCGCCGGTGGAGGTTATGAGTGTAAAGCCTACAAAGAAGAAACCATCAATACTTGAATCGAAAAATCCTTCGTCTCACCTCGAACATTCATTCTTGAAAAGTGTTGATAAGTTGCCGGTTTCTACGGAAGATATTTCGGATGACGAATATGTTGACCCCGATGGGGAGGTTTTCTTTGTCGATAAACGTTTTGATAACTTACCACCACCGAAACCAAGACGGTTTTCAAATGTGAGAATTTTTAGTGTGACTAACATCGTCTTAGAAACACCAAATATTTTCGACATAATCAAAAAGGATTTTCATAAGGAGAGTTTAAAAGATAAAAAAGGAAAAGATTTTAAATGTGATTTAAAAGATTTTTCTACAAATCCAACTCCGTAATCACCACGTGTTTTGAGTGCTACGAGCTCGTCTACTCCTTTTGACGATGCTTTGTGTGGTTTTAGTATGGGGGAAGCCCCTTATGTTCCCTCATCCTTGTCCACCGAGGACGAGATATTCGATCCTGGAATTTCATGTAAAGGGAAATCTCGGTCTTCCACCGATGCAATAAATGGAAACTATATCTATTTGCTTGGTGCGAGTCTACCTCGAGTAGCTCAAAAGTTTGTCTTACCAATTGTCTCACTCTTCTATTTCTTCTCATCTATTTTCTTCAAACTCTTTGAGTTTATGGCACATGATGAAGTGGCGTCGATTTGTTTTTCCAATGACAACGAGAACGCCATCTTCATCCCGGTATTTTGCATCATCAAAGGACTTAGTCCTTAATACCGGTTGTTTTTGGGCCTTGTTTATCATGTAAGCCCTACCAAAAATTGACCATACCATGATTTTCCCTAAATGTTCACATTTTGAGGGGATCGAGTCGAGCTCATGACTCGGTAATCAAAAACGAGGAGCCTCGTGGGGGAGATCCCATGCTTATCCTTTTATGCTTACTATTCACTAATAAGGGGACTTGTACCCTTCAAACTCGTTGTCTCGTGGTTGTTTGTGATTGTGTTATCTAGATCATCATCATCATCTACGATTGAAGACTCTCGTGTTCGTTTACGTGAGCCTCCATCGTTTGCTTGAAGAAGTTTTTCACGAATCCATTGAAATATCCTTTATTGTTCTTACAATTATCTTTTAGCATACTTGATAAACGGCTTTAGATATATTGTTGATCACCCTTTCCATGCTAGATCCTAAGCATTCGATTCTTCGTCTCTAGTATGGAGGTGCTCCACCCTTAGAATCGAAACATTGAGGATAATGTTTACTTTTAGTATGGGGGGTGAATAGGTACTTGCTTTGCTACGCCCTCACGCTCTCCAATTTTCAGTGTTTTCTTTTGTTGCTAATAAGGCTAAAAATGGCCAAATTTTAAAAAAAAATTTCTTAGTTTTCATAAGTGATTTTAAGACACGAATGTATATTTTCCGATGGGTAGAATAAGAGCTAATATTTGACTTGATGGTCATTTGGAGCCATTTACATTCCTTAACCCGCTCAATTCAAGTTTTGCTAGACTTTTATATAGGGAGCTTTAAAACGCGAAAGTCTTAACTCATTCGGGTTAAGAACAAGAACTTTTCGCAAGTTCCTATAATTGATCCTAGAAAGTCACTTATCAAGGGAACTATAAAATGCATTCTCTAAACTTGAAAAAGTCCAAGAAAGTGCAAGATCCTATAGGTGACTTGAAAACCCAAAACTTTGATTTGATATAGTCTAAATGAAAGCTAATCAAAATTTGGCTTAATTTTGACTTGCATGGCTAAGTATTCACGAGTCTCTTTAATTAGAGGTCTTTATATAGTGAAGAACGATAGATGATAGAGTTAGACAAGTGATCATGCTAAACGTAGAACATGAAAATGTTCTTTCAAAAACTCATATGTTTTTAATTGTGGCTTTTTCTTCCCATAAGATCAATGCATTAGGAATAAAAATAATTGCAATAAGTAAGGTCGTACGATTTGAAAGGTTACTTAGCCTCTAGCGCAAGATCGTTTAAAAGTTGCTCGGGGTTGAATAGAGTTCATAGCCAAGGCATAACTTATTGAAGCGGGACGCGAAGATTGATGATCATCCAAAAAGGCCCTAACAAGGCATGAGGAGCTCTATTTTTGCTAAAGATCCAAGATGATGTGAAGTATCATTATTCCTAAATCAATATGAAGGATCGAGACACACGACGAAAAACAATTACTCCCCTAAAGATCATGGAGAAAGTCTATCCGAAAAGACCCTTACAAGGTATGAGGATAAATATATCCAAGTCTGAAAAGGAGGCGGATAGTTGTATATCAAAATCCAAAGTAGAGATTGAAGAAAAATGATGAAGTCGTGGTCCAAATATGAAGAATCTCTCAAAAACGTCAAGTGAAGAAATTCCAAATATATGAAGAGAAGACCATAATTTCAAGAACGTCTTCCAAAGATTTGAAGTATGAAGTACATGCCAAATATCGGTCCGAGAAAGGTCTCAAATCGTGAAATGAGTTATGCCAAGATATGAACTTAAGGAGATACACGAGAAGCCGTTTTAAAAGATTTTGTCCTTCGGCTAACTATCGATTAAATCGTGCTACTTTGCTTTCGGACTAATAACTACTCAAATAAGTCAATATGAATCACTTGTGATCCATGACAAATAGTTAAAAAATGCTAGTAACCCATTTCCTTTTATAATAACTAGGATTGTGGGGAGAAAAAGTATTACACAATTTGGACGTATGAGTAGTGTTAGCATTGTGACTTGTACCAACAATGATCTCGTTTTTGCACTTAGCATGGAATGTATGACAATCAAGGATGACGAAGTTTACTCTAAGGGACATTTACTTGTTTCTATTCTTTGACCCTAAAAGTCGCATTTTGTGATGAAAATCATACATTATGTCTTTACACATCTTCGTAGTATGTTGCAAGTCTTTTACTCTTCAATAAAGGTTAATAAAATTTAACTTTGGTGATGCTTAGATACTTTACTCTAGCATTGCGTGAGGGTACGACAATGGCTTAGTATGGGGGAGTGATGAGATGAAATTTATACATGATCTCATCGGTCTTTTCGGGCTTTAAATGCATAAAAATGTCATAAAATACCATATATATGCTTGTGTTTGTTTACTTGTGTATTTTAGGTATGGATATCGTGAAAAATACAAAAGATCACAAGAAACAAGGAAAAACGGACATGAGAAACGAAGCCGTACAAAGAACCGGGCCCTAGTTCATGATTTATCCAACAATTACCCTTGAAGACTTGAAGACATGCAAGATTGATCCTCAATGAATGAAGAAATGACACTTAACACCCTTTTATATTGATAATTACAAGTTTGGTCCCTTAAGTTTGTCAAAATTACACAAATGGTCCTTCAACTTTGAAGAAATGGCAAGTTTAGTCCCTCAACAATTCTAAATTGCCAATTATGGTCCCTCATGAAGTCAAAGTTACATTAAAGACCTTTGAAGATCAACAATGTCCAAGATCAGTCCTTGAATTATCTAAAAATGGCAAAAACAACCCTTGTAACCCTTTTTCCAAAGTTTGGTGCCAAAAGTGTAAAGTTATGAAAGTTATTATCAAAGGGAATCAAGTATTTGGGCTGAAAAACGTTTTATACCACATCTGCCAAAAAACAAGGACATAAGTTGCCACATTTGAAACATTCAAATATTTTTGCGCCAAACACAAACACAATCCACCAAAATCGGATCAAAAGGTGTCACTGTAGCAGTTAAGAACCCATTTTTTTACTCCACTTAAAACAAAGGGTAAAATGAAATTACCCTTACCCACACTTGATTCACACGCCCAGAAACCCTTACCAACCTTAAAACACTCACTCCCACTCACCATGTGACCCCACACCCAAAACCGTTTCACCATCATGTGACAACTTATTCCCCAAGTATTGCCACGTGTCAAGATCAACAGCCCACATCCTTTGCTTCACTCCAAAGCTATTTTAAACGGTTTGGATCAATTTGGACAGCATATACCCAAGAATCGTCTAGAAGACCTCAAGGACAAATAGGGAAATTCACTTCTAGGGTTTGTGAATAGTGCATAACTAGCATACGTCTATAAAAGGAGACCTCAACATGTGAGAGTCCCTTTGTTCCAGATTTTAGCTTTAAATCTTTGTAATTCCTTTTGATGAAATAAAGTTGGAATTTCTGAAAATTTTGAATTCTCATTTGTTATTTATAAAAGTTTGGTATCTGATAAGCTAAAATCTGAGTTCCATATTCATGTTTGAAGGTTTTTGAAGCAAGGTTTTAGTTGATAAAGCTTGGGTTTCAAAAATCAGAAAGTGCTTGTTTATTTTGATCTCACCTTATTGTTTGTTCATCTTAGCAGCATTGGAAGCTGGTACTTGTTCTGCTAGTACCTCAGCTCAAACAATCCAAGGCCTGGATGTAGGTCTTGGAGGTTTGCATCCTTCTCCCTTTTCATTTCCTCTTTAAATTTCTGAATATTTGTGATTTTTGTTTGATTGTTCTTGAATCTGTGTTTTTGTGGTTGATTATTGTTCATTTGGTATTGTTTGATGTTTATGAGGTGTTGTTAGTTGGACTTGTGGGTTGAATCTGGATAATACTTTGAAAATTTGTGAAAACAGGTTTTTAAGGGGTGTTTGGGTTAACTGCATAGGTTGGATTTGTGTGATTTTGAGTGAAAGCTTTGTGATACTTTGTGCTTATATCTGTTCTACTGGTATACTTGACCATCTGTTTGCAGGTTTTGTGGTTTGAAACACCTTTATTCATAAAAAGGTTATAAAATCTTTGTTACTTGGTAAAATTGGCTAGAATTTTGAGGACACCTAGATCTAAGCATAGACTAGGATTAACAAGTGCTAGATCTGAGTTAACTACACCAAGAAAAGAGATTTGAGTGCCTGAATTTGGATCTTTGGTCAATTAGATCAGCAAAGTAGGCTTGTGTTCTTGTAGTTCATATCAGTAACATTTATCTGTTTGATCTTGTTATTTACTTTGATTCCGTGTTTGATTTAAGTTTATTTGTGCTTATTCATAGTTTATATAGCTTGTGCATGCATCCTGTTGAATTTGGTTGGCTTATTCATGTTATATCTGCTTATTTGTGCATAACGGCTTATTTCACATGTCTGTGCAATATCTGGTTACTGTTTGATTGATTCTGGCTTATTGTGTGAACCAAATTGTGATTTTCTTGTTGATATTGACTCCTTGTGATTCACTGATCACAAGGGTGCCCTTGTTTCCAATTGAATCCAACTAAATCTCTCTAAAAAGCTTGGTAAAATAGTCAAAGCAGTGGGAACTCCTTTCCCCTGCTGCTAGCCACTGCTAGTGTATTTTGGGTTTCAGCTTATCATTAAGCTATAATAGCTTATTTTAACCAGCAACAACTTGGATTTTGTAATAGGTGCTCATTATTTGACCCATTTGTTCATACTGGAGCATTTGGTGGGTTGACTTTAGGGTTTGACTAGAAAACCAACTTAATTGACTTTTTCATAAGTGCTTATTGGCTTATTCTGGCTTATTGGTTTTGCTTATTGGAATTTTGTTGATTGTTTTGGCTTTTTGAGTTCATTTGTGACATTTTTCAAGTTGAATCAAGTCCTGAGGTGCCTTATTTCTCAAACCCGACTATTTTGTCGTTTTGTGAAATATTACTTTGCTTATTTCTGGCTTATTGAGTGTGCTTTTTCAAAATTTCTTTTTACAGATCTCTTAAGCATCCCAAAAGAAGGTTGTGTGTCAAATTAGAGCTTATGGCATTAGCTTATTGCTTAATGGGCTAAAAAGCCCAATAAGAATAAGTTGTTTGCTTAATAAGCTGTGATAAGCTCACTTTTAGCTTTTGGGCCTTTAGAGTTTTGTGTTTAGAATCAAATTTTGAGTCATATTGGGCTTTTCCAAGTTAATTGGGCCAGGTTTGACTTTTTGGGCTAAAAAGCCCATTTAAGTGGACTGTTTTTGGTTTTGGCCCATTTGAAGGCCCAATAGGGGTATTCTGGTCATTTCACTTTTATTTTCTATTTATTTAGGTTAAAATAAACTAGTTTCCACGTTTTTAGAATTTTTTATAATTTTTGGATTTTTAATATTATTTTATTATTATTTTATTATTATTTTTCAAATTTTACATTTTTCAACTTTTTACATTTTTCTTAGCTTAAATACATTAAAATAGGATTTTTGCAACTCTTAGAATAATTTTATCACTTTTAGATTAATTTTTATAATTATTTTAAGTTTTAATAGTTTTTAAATCATTTTAAATAGTTTTTCTTGGTTTAAAAATTTCTAAAAATAGTTTTTAATCTTTTTAGGTCATTTTAGAGGTTTACCAATTGAAAAAATTTTATTTGGGCTTTTTGATAATTAATTTGATTTTTAGGGCTTTAATTAGCATTTAAAAATTGAATATTTAATTATTTAAAAGGTTTGAAAAAGTTTTGATCATTGGTAAACTCTTATTTTATTTATTTTGATTTTTGGTGAATTTTTGGTAATTTTTAGAATTAATTTTTATTTTAGCTTGTTTTACGATTTTACGTTTTGTCGTCGTAGTATTAATTTCACGTCTTCGTCATCTTCTTTTCTCATCCCCTTCTAAACCAATATTAATCTCAAATCATTTACATCTTAGTCACACACATATACCTCCTTGGGAAACGAACTTGGAACTTCATTGGGTCATTAGTGCTTGATTTTCCTAAATCATCACTCAATACTTACCGCTTTTACGCTCCTTTTCCTGAAGGACGTAATTTACCACAATCACCCAGGAATGTTGAACGTAGTTGCAGCACAGAGCAATTGCACTTTTGTTATCACAGTACATCGGGATTTTGTTGAAGCCAAGACCGTAGTCAGTTAATTGTGATCTCATCCAAAGAACTTCAGCACAACAACCGGACATAGCAATATATTCAGCCTTTGTACTTGATATCGCAGCGCTTCTCTGCCTTTTAGATGCCCAACTAATAAGTCTATCTCCAAGAAGTTGCACACTGCCAGAAGTGCTACGTCTAGTATCTTGACAACCAGCATAATCCGCATCTGCATATGAGATTAGTGCAATAAAGGAATCCTTCGGATACCACAGACCACGATTAAGTGTTCCTTTAAGATACCGAAAGATCCTTTTCACAACATGTAAGTCCTTTTAGGTAGGCCGAGCCTGATACCGGGCACACATGCATATAGCAAATTGCAAATCAGGCCTGCTAGCAGTCAGATAGAGAAGGGTGTCGATCATTCCACGGTAAAGTTTAGGATCGACAGCTATCCCTTCCTTATCTTCATCTAACTTGGATATCTCCACCATTGGAGTATCCACTGGGTCACAATTTTCAAAATGATATTTCTTTAATGATTCAAGGGCAAATTTGAATTGATTAATGAAGATGCCTCTGGGATTCTGAGAAATTTGCAACCCAAAGAAAAATGAAAATTTTCCCGTCATCGACATCTTAAAGCGTGTGGACATAATTTTTTCAAAATGGTCAGACAGTCGTTGAGTAGTGGCAGCAAATATTATATCATCAACATAAATTTGTACTAGTATTATGTCGTTGTCCTCCTTGAGAATAAATAATGTTGGGTTCACTTTGCCTTTGGAGAAGCCTTTCGAGATGAGATACGACGACATGAGATCGTACAACGCGCGTGGAGCTTGTTTCAACCCGTAAAGATCGTTCTTGAGCTTGTACACGTGATTAGGATACGCCGAGTTGGCGAATCCATTTGGATGGCTTACGTAGACATCTTCCCTTAATTCACCATAGAGAAATGCCGTCTTAACATCCATTTGGTAGACGATCATGTTCATGTGAGCAGCATAAGCAAGGAATAGTCTAATTGCCTCCGATCGTGTAACAGGAGCAAAGGATTCTTCAAATCATTACCCGAAGCTTGTGTGTAACCTCTAGCAACCAATCTAGCTTTGTTCTTTATCACTCCAACTAACTCATCGAGTTTAACCTTATATACCTACAACAATGTAAGGATTTCGACGTTGTTGGGTAAAGGAACTAATTCCCACACTTTAAGACGTTGAAATTCATTAAGTTCCTCTTGGATGGCTTCAATCCAAGATGATTTAGTCATGGCTTGTTGCCAGTTTTTAGGTTTAGTATCGGAAAGAAATGCATCAAAGTAGCAATATAATGCATGTTCTTGGAGTTGGTGGCGTGTTAAGATTGGTCGATCGATGTCACCAATAATATTTCAGATTGGGTGATCCTTTGTCCATTTGGTGTTGTGAGTTTCAATCTGTGGTGGTCAGGAGTGAACGATTGCAGGAGCTTCCTCTGAGGTAGACGCACCGTTAGGGTCTTCAGGTATTTGTGAACCAAAGAAAGGAAGCTCTTGTAAGTGAGCAAATTCCAAATCGTGATCATAGGGATCCTCTTCAACATCATTAGGAACGATTGGGGGTGATGATTCAGGTGTAGTTTGTGAATTGGTGGGGTATGGGACATCTGGTTCAAGAGTAACAGTAGATGTCTCAAACTGATTTCCATTATCTTGAGCAAAAACTTCGGGAAATAGAGCTACTACTGTAGGTGTTGGAGAATCATTACTAGGTGGATCAAAGAATTCATCCAACATAGGTTGAAATAACTCATCCCACTCGGACCTTGTAGGTGGTATAAATGATGGAGAAGTAAGATTATTGGGAGTTAATCCGGAACTGATTGTACCGGTTCCCATCTCATGTAATGCGGGTTCAGAGCTGTGTTGCTCAGAAGCCATCGCTGTCAGCTCATCAAAATCGGCATCTAAAGTTTCTACTATCTTGCCAAGATGACGGTTATAAATTCGGTAAGCTTTCTTTGCAGGTGAGTAACCAATAAAAATTCCAATATCAGCCTTCGGTTGAAGCTTGCCCAAATTCTCACTATTTGTATTTGGATAACACAGTGCACCAAACACATGAAGAAATGAAATATCGGGTTTGTGTCCATCAAGTAGCTCATATGGATTTTTACCATGGCGTTTGCGAATGATGGAGCGGTTTTGGGTATAACATGCGGTTGCTACTACTTCAGCCCATAAGAATAAAGGAGCATTCGTATAAATCAACATAGTTCTAGCAGCTTCCATAAGTGTACGGTTACGTCTTTCCACGACACCGTTTTGTTGTAGAGTGCGAGCAATAGAAGTTTCATGTGAAATACCGACCTCTTCATAATAGTCTCGTAGAGTTTGATTAACGAACTCAGTTCCATTATCAGTGCGAATGCGGCGAACAGTAGCATTAAGACGTATTTGGATCATCTTTAAGAAAGTAATAATATACTTTGGTGCATGATCCTTGGATGCTAAAAATTTTACCCATGTAAACCTTGAGAAATCACCCGCCATGACGAGGATGTATTTTCTACCACTCATACTAGTTGTACGCATTGGCCCATAAAGATCCATGTGCAAAAGATACAGTGGTTCTTGGTTGGTGTCTTCAGCTTTAGGTTTGTATGATTTCTTGGTGCTTTTCCCCATAGAACACGCGGAACATAAATTATCCTTGTCGAACTTAAGGTTTGGAAGACCACGAACAAGTTCGTTTTTAGCCAAATAGTTTATAGCATCAAAGTTAAGATGAGATAACCGGCGATGCCACAACCATGAATTGGTATTGGATGCTTTGGAGAGAACGCATACAGGAGAGGCGGCAATCATGTTTTGAATGGACAGTGTGTAGAGATTATCCCCTCGAGAACCCTTTAACAAATCATTTCCTGCAAGATCGCGAATAAAGCAAGTATGTTGTCGAAAATCCACCTCAAGGTTTGAATCGCAAAATTGTCCCCCTGAAAATAGATTGTGACCAATTCCCTCCACATAATATACCCTTGAAATCGTAACATTCCCAATTTGGTATTCACCATAACCCATGATCTTCGCAATATGGTTGTTGCCGAATTTAACCGTTCCTAGAAACTTGCTGACGAAATTTCTGAGCATCGAGCGATCTCCGGTCATATGCTTTGAGCATCCAGAGTCCAAGTACCAGAGGATGATTTGGACCACCTGAAAATATCACCAGACAAAGACGATGTATCGGAATCTAGTAGTTCCTCTGTGTTAGCAGGTACAGATATAATTATCTTAGATTTGCTAACCAAAGAATTCTTAGGCTTCCAAACTTGCTTCCTAAATGCCGACTTGGATTCTAGTTGTCTAAGATCCTGAGGTACTTCTTCACTAGTAGGCACAATAGTGGGGGCAGACCTAGTTAAAGGGCGCTTTTTCCATTTCTTAGTGCTAGTGTTCCTATTTAAAGGACGCTGAGACCTAACTTCCGTGTATGTGATCCTAGTTAAAGGGCACTTTGTTCCATTAGCAGTAAAGGTCCTACCAGTGGGTTTCTATTGCCAACCAACTTAGGTGAATTTCTTGCCCGTTGGAATCCATTCAAGATTGTTCCTAATTGCATACATTTCATTCACGTGATCAACAAAGCATAAATCATGACGCTAAGAAAACATGCATTCATTACAATTCCAACATTACAAATTCGAATTCACATTTTGCTTAGGCTTCTGCACAGAAGCAGATCCTTTTGTCTTAGATACATGATTATTTTTATTTGAAACTGAAATAACATTCCTAGGGTGAACTTCTACTTTCTTCTTTGCAGTCCTACTAGTGGAAGGCTTGATCCTATCTTTCTTGTCTTGAGATCCTTTAGCCTTAGTAGACATAATTACTCTTGTAGAAGCCATGGGAACATTAGTGACAAATTTTGATGTAGCCTTGATGGGTGTGTTTAATATAGGCTTAGATCCTGGATTCTTATTTATTGGAGTAATGGCAATGGGGGGGGGGGTTTGTTGTTTCGGAGGTTCAGATATCGGTTGCCCAATGTACTCTAAGTTTGCTAAACAATCTTGAACGTGATCCACATATAATAAAAGCTCATATAGAAATGACTTGTGGGATCTAGTTCACGCATGTCATCAACAATCTCTCTAGCTAGATCTGCATGTTCTAAGGCATTTTTCATGTATGTGGTAAACTTAGTTGGACTATTCTTAAATTTTGGGTCCCGATATAGCACACGTGGGTTGGGTTTGGGAGCACTAGAGGTCGAGGCAGAGATGGTGGCTGGATTATCAACATCTTCTTGTCCTTTGAGTTGAAGTGTCTCCTTTAATTCAGCCAAAACCATGTTTTTGTCTATGAGTTGAATATTTAAGTCAGAGATTTCCTCGCACTTACGGTTCAATTGTTCAACAAGTGGCTTTTGCTCTGCCGCATTAAAAGCGAAGCGTTCTTCTAACGAACCATAAATATCTGAGAAACCCTGCTTTACTTTATCAAACTCCCCTAGCATAGAAGTAATTCTATCTTCTAGGACATGATTTTTAATCTCTACAGCCTCTAGTTGCAATTTCTCTGCTACTGATTCTCTCTTAAGTCTCATAATTTCTTCCTCTAATGCCTGAACCACCTGAATCATCTTGTCACTAGTCTCAACGGAGTTTTCACAATCATTTGTTTTTGAAAGAGTTTCATTTTTAGATTGATTTTCAATTTCAAGAGATATACAATATTGTTGAAGCTCATTAAAACGTTTTGAAAGTGTGTTATAAGAATCTTGAAGCTTTAAAAATTCAGTGTTGGATTCATGACAAGAATGATTATCTACATTAATCACAGGCTGAACAATATTCACAGACATATCATGCACATCATAACATTTATTCACAGCAGATGTAATCTCAAGAGGATATTCATTAGTAACAACTTCCATCACTTCGAGAGACACTATATGTTCTAAGAATCGGTCATATTCGGATAAAATCTTTTCTTTCTCAATTAAATGTTGTTCATAAGCATCATCCATTTCATAGAAAACTTTTTGAAATTCACCCATTTCAAAACTTAGATTTCTCGCGAGATAATAGACTCCATTTTTAATATTGTTTACAAACCGAACGATCTCTTTCTCAAACACCGTTTTTATGTGTTCGAAATCCCATCCTCCAGCGGTTTGAGCCGTTGAAGTCGTACATTCCAGGATGAACTTGTCAAACTCGGTAAGGTATCGCTCAATCTCTTCCAAGCTTAGCTTTACCGTACTTACCGGTGGAAGATTCTTAGGAATTTCCTTCGGTTCGTCCGAGTTAACAAGTGTAGGAAGTATACTAAGGCTTTCTCTAGTAGGCATGTAAGCGGATGTATGGATAGATTCCTTTTGCATATTAAATCCAGTTCTAAGATCTATTTTTGCATTGGATGCATTCATTTGTGCATAATCATACTTAGGATATGTAGGAAGTAATTTTAACCGATTCTCTTCATGTAGTGACATGCTCTCAGATTCATTTAAAAACACAATCAGATCTAATACCAATCCTAACTTGGTTGCATCTTAAAGTCGTGAGTTGTGGTGAAATGCTTGCTTTGCATACCTCGGGTTCGGTGGTAGGTCTATTAGACGCGATAGATTGATCTCTTGAAAAGAAGAATGAAACAAGTGTACTAAATGTGAAGAAGAGTATTGTTTTAAAAGCAAAATTTCAGTCTTTTTAACTCTCTCAAACGCCTTAAAATCTGTTTCAACCCTTTTAGACTCGATAATTTCGAAATTCGTTTGTATTTTTTTAAAATTATTAACGAGTGACTCTTTTTCTTTAAGTTCTTTTGAATGACTTGCTCTTAAACTCTCAATTTTTAGTAGATTATCCATTTGGACTTGCCTAAACCTATCAAATTCAGGATTGGTTAAGGTAGTGGACACTGGAGTTAATTCCAAGGTTTTAACCTTTTTCATTATGCAAAGCAAGCTCGACAGATAAATTCTGATAAACACTGATGGTTTCAAGGACTGCATTATTCATTTGGCTAAGCATAGATGCGGAGACCATAACCAAATCAGGTTGAGCAAACGAATTTGTAGTCGTAATAGCTCCTGGTTGTGGTTCACTCAAAGTCTAGGGACTTGCATTGATATTTCTTTCATTCTTTGTCTCCTCGATTGAGTTACTAACCACCGGAGGCTGTTCCGGATACTCGGATATTTGCTCAACTTGATAAGGTATAATACTAGTATCCATAGCAGTATTTGGTACCTCAGAAATTGTGTCAGCTACATAAAGTGAAAGATTTGCCATGAGAGCTGCTTTGGCGGTATTGAGATCATCACAGTCAGAGTCGTATGCATCCAAATCATCAAATTGATATGCGGCATTATTTGTGATGGCTGTTGTGAGACCGTCAGTGTCCGCGACTCTCGGATCTGCGAGAAATGCCAACTCTTCTTCATAGAGCTCACGTCCTTGGGCTTGAGCATTCACCAAGTAGATCTTTTCTTGAAACCATGTGCTATCCCTTTTCCTCTTGGGCTGCTTACACTCTCGGGCCATGTGCCCTTCCCCTTTGCAGTTGTAGCATATAATCATCTTCATTTTTCCAGTGCTATTACCTCTTGTAGCAGTAGTGTTAGATGAACGTGCACCAGCAGTAGATGAATTGGGTCTCCCTTGAAGTGGTTGCACCATGACTCTACCATCTTGAATTGTAGCCTGTTGTCGAGAGTTAGAAGAGTTCCTTAACTGATTGTTAGTTGTTGATGGTCCTCTGTAACCTCGTTTGTTCAATGTTTGAGTGAGATAAGTAGACATTTGAGCAAGTATATCAGTAGGACTATCCCCTTGTCTAAACTCAGGGACAGGGATCTCATCATCACAATAGAATGCTGGTGCTGATTGAGCTACAAGCTTATTTGATGGAACACTAAGTTGTTGTGAGTAATGGGGGTTGAGGAGCCTCAAGTTGTTGATAGGTAATGGCAGGGTTTGTTGGAGGTTGATAAGGTGAATACTAGTGTGAAGCATAAGGTAACGGATGTGAATCTCCTTGTGATGATGTTGCTGGTTGCCTGTATTGTTGGTGATAAGATGTAGGCGGTTGTGGCAGGATCGAGTACTGTGGGAAGCTTGGTGTTTGATACAATGGTTGATAGGAAGAGTGGTGTCCCAAAGAAAGCGGAGAGTTGTGATATGAGAATGTAGGATGGTTTGCCATTAATGCCAATGGTTCTTGATAAGAACCCTGAGAGATGCGTTTTTGGATCACGTGCTTCTCGTGTTGTTACAAGAAGGAATAAAGTAGATCTAAATTTGACTTGTGCAAATCTCGAATCATCTTAACATCGATGACATACTGACTCCATTCTTGGGGTAACGTGTTCAAGAACTTTGTGTTTAGTTGAAACTGAGCAAACCTTAGATTATACACGTTCATATCATTCATCAAAGTAGTGAAACGCCAGTAGTAATCGTGAAGAGTCTCCCCTGGAATGTATGTAAACCTATCAAACAAGTCATACAATTGACACTCTCGTTCTTGCTTAGTTAGAGAGGTCCCTTGTAACAAAACAGCAAATCGATCCCAAAGATCCTTTGCCACTGTGTGTTCACTTACCGTTCTATAGATATCGGGTAGAAGGGCTTGAAGTATTGTCTGAACGGCCCTTTCATCTGCATCGGCAATGATTTTGTTAGCATTGGTTAACTCATGATACAATCTTTCTCGCGTCACATTGTTGACGGTAACTTCTCCCCAATCTAATGGACCTTTTTCAATTGATTGAAGCATAAGTCTACCATTGGGTTTGCCCATGATGTAAGTTTTCATGCGACCTTGCCATGCTTCAAATAAATCTTTGATGAGAAAAGGTGGGCGAGTGTTGGTACCCGAGATGATTGAGATATCAGTAAGCGAAGTCATGGTTGGCATATATGAATTTGAATTCATTTTATGATCCCTTGAAAAAACGATTATCAAACAATGATCGAGCAATGAAATAAGGTTAAGTGTTTTAATGTTGTTGAAACAAAGATGGTGTTATCTTGATGTTGTGTGTTTTTGTGAAAATGATAAACTTGAAAAAATCCTCTAAATGACTCCAATCGCAATGTCCAATCGCAATACCCAATCGCAATCTATCTCAATCGCAATAATGAATCTCAATCTCCATCGTAATATCCAATTGCAATCTCAGTCGTAATATCCAATCGCAATCTTAGTCGTAATATCCAATCGCAATCTTAGTCGTAATATCCAATCGCAATCACAATCGCCATATTCAATCACAATCTTCAATCGCAATATCCAATCGCACTCTCAGTCGTAATATCCAATCGCAATCACTATCGTAATATCTTATCGCAATCTTCAATCGCAATAACGGCCAATCGCAATCTCAATCTGAATATTAATCGCAAAGAGAAACCCTTTTCCTTTGCGATGGTTTCCAATCGCAATAAGGGGCTGTTATTTTTGACAAGAAATCCGTGAATTTAACCAACCCAAAGTTCCCAAATCTCTACCACAACTATGTAGAAGATATATGGAACACTTGGACTCACAAAAAACACAAAAAAATGAATCTTGGGTAAAGATCAATCAAAAACACAAGAACACACTAAAATAAGTATGAACAACACAAAACCAACCTCTATTTCATCCCAAAGCTCTTGATACCAATTGTAGAAGTATGATAATCTTTGATATATCAAGAGGGTTGATGTTTCTAGTGAGAGAAAGTAGAGAGAGAGAGATGAGAGAAAAATGTAAAAGTGATATTAATCAAATGAAACAACCAACACCTCTTTTCATGGTGGAAAGAGGTTTATATACCCAAGTCCTTAATGGACTTGGGCCTCCGGCCCATGAACATGCTCATGGGTCGGGCTATTCAATAAATGTAACTTAAACACAACTATGAGCCTATAACTATATTGTTGGAGTAACCGAGACTTTCTTTATACGTAAAATGTATTTCCAACACTGAAGCGATTCAACAAGCAACGTCCGCGATCCTTCGTGAAGACTGACAACCCCAATGAGGCTGAGAGCTGGCTAGCTCATATAGAGAAGACTTTTGATGTGATAGGTTGCGACCCTGTCTTCAAGGCAAGGTTGGCCTGTTACATGTTTGAAAGAGACGTGTTTAGATGGTGGAAGTCCGTGAAGCAAGCCGAGGGAGGCGACAATTGGGTGGCTGGCTTGACTTGGGCTCAGTTCAGGGAGTTGGTTATGGGATAGTTCTTCCCCAAGGCTGAGCAAGATAAGCTGAAGAGGGAGTACCACGGGATTAGGCAGAGAGTTGGAGAGAACAACAACGAGTTCATGCAGAGGTTTCTTCGTTTCGCTGGTTTTCTTGGCGCAGCAACAAGTACTGTAGAGGAGCAAGCGTACCACTTTCGCTGGGCTCTTCGTACATCGGTCACCAATAACTTGGTGTGTGCAACCTTCAACACGGTGGCACAAGTAGCTGATGCAGCACGTAAGTTGGAGATGCTACAGGAGAGGGATGAGTTTGGAGAGGAAGAGAGACCCGAGAAGAGGTATATTTCGTCACTCAGCGGTGATCATTTCAATTCATTCAGTACTATCCAAATATTTATCTTTCTCTATAAATTGCATCTTTCAGGCAGAAGACTGGGGACCGGTCTCAACCGGCTACTCAGCAGCACCCTAGTTAGCACAAGTGTAACGGTCAGACCCAAGACCGTTCTGCTTAGGATAGGCGTGGCGGTAATGCTAATTACCGTAACAACGCTGGAAACTCCAACAGCAGCAGGTCCCTAAACTTACTCATTTCTTATGTTTCATGCTTATTATTTATAATTCTGACACTTCAACATCTTCTACCAGGAATCATGGCAACGGGAGGGAGCAGGACCGCAGAGGTTCACAACCCAACCGTACAACTATAACTGGTATTATGTCTTACGATTTTCTGCATTGTCATGTTTGTACCCATAAACCATGTCTCATGTATAAATTTCTAAACAGGCTCCCATCCAACAACGGCACATGTTGGAGGGTATACTCACCCTCTCTGCACTACCTGTAACCGTAGGCACCCAGGGCCATATTGTTGCGACAGCGATGCTTGCTTCAAGTGTGGCCAGCTAGGCCATCGCATGAAGGACTGCCGCAAGGGGGAGATAGAGGGTACATCTGGACATGCCGACTCCAAGCCACCTCCTACTACTGGACGGGTGTACACGACCTCACGTGATCAGGCCAACAAGTTAACAAGTACCATCACTGGAATCTTGTATATGTATGGTCAAGCTGCATGTGTTTTATTTGACACAGGTGCTACTCATTCGGCCATCTCTACTGCTTATGCCAAGAATGTTAGGATATCCCCTATGCTATTAGAGAATGTATTAAACATTTCCACGCCCTTAAGAGACTCTGTACGCAAAACACATGGGTACAAGAGTCTTCCCCTCGAGTTTGACGATAAGATTAGCCCAGCTGACGCACTTCCATTGGACATGTGCGATCTCGACATGATATTAGGCATGGACTGGCTATCCAAACATCATACCACGACTGCCATTCATATCGGGTCATCTTCGGTGATGTAAAAGCACCAGAGTGCATTCACAACGGTTTTATACCCGAATGGTCTGTAAAAATAATTTCAACCTTACAAGCACGTGCATTACTGTCACATGGTTGTGAGGGCTATCTTGCTACTGTTCATGATCTGGAGGCTAAATCTCTAACTATCCAAAATCAGTCGATCGTGTCAGAATTCCCAGACGTGTTTCCAGAGGAACTTCCGGGCATACCAATTGCTCGTGAAGTAGAGTTTAATATTAAGCTCATCCCATGAGCTGAGCCAATTTCTAAGGCTCCTTATCGCATGGCTCCCATATAGTTGAAGGAGTTAAAGGAACAACTACAGGAACTGTTGGAACGCGGTTTCATCCGACCTAGTGCTTCTCCATGGGGCGCACCGGTTCTATTCATAAAGAAGAAGGACGATTTGTTTGACTAATTTCAAGGGGCAAAATTTTTCTTAAAGATTGATCTGAGGTCGGGCTATCATCAGTTACGGGTTAAGGAGCAGGACATCGCCAAGACTGCTTTTCGTACACGTTATGGGCACTACGAATTTGTAATCATGCCATTTGGCCTTACCAATGCTCCAGCTGTTTTCATGGACTTGATGAACTGTATCTGCCATGAGTTTCTAGACAAGTTCATCATTGTCTTCATTGACGATATTCTGATTTTCTCTAAGTCAAAGGAGGAACACGAAGATCATTTCGAACAGTATTAAAGATACATCGCCATAAGCAGTTGTATGCCAAATTCTCCAAATGTGAATTCTGGTTAGACAAGCTGGCGTTCCTAGGATACATTGTATCAGCAGAAGGAATAACCATGGATCCAGAAAAGGTTGAGGCTATTACCAAGTGGCCAAGACCAACATCAGCGACTGAAGTTTGCAGTTTCCTAGGCTTAGCTGGTTACTACCTAGGTTCGTAGAGAACCTTTCCCGTTTAGCACTGCCATTGACCAAACTAACGCGGAAAGGGTAGAAATTCGTTTGGATTGAAGAAAGAGAGAAGAGCTTTGAAGACCTAAAGCAGAGGCTGGTATCTCCACCGATTCTTACTCTCCCATCGGGTATAGGTGGATTTCAAATCTATAGTGATGCTTCAAGGAAGGTACTCGGCTGTGTTCTCATGCAACATGCGAAAGTGATTGCTTACGCATCACGACAGCTTAAGCCTTATGAGGAGAACTACCCCACGCATGACTTGGAACTTGCAGCAGTCGTACTTGCATTGAAGATATGGAGGCACTACTTGTATGGCGAATCATGTGATATCTTCACAGATCACACGAGCCTGAAATACATCTTCACTCAGTGTGAACTGAACATGAGGCAGAGAAGATGGTTTGAGCTGTTGAAGGATTATGACAATAATCTATAGTATCATCCTGGCAAGGTGAATGTAGTAACAGATGCTCTTAGTAGAAAGTCGGGTATGATCAACGACATCAAGATAGAGGAAGAGATTATAAGAGACTTGGAGCGACTAGACATTAAGATCATGGTACGTGGACAACACGGTTACTTGGCTAATCTTAGAGCGGAACCTGAATTACTCTCTAGGATCAAGGAAGATTAGAAGGATGATGGTGAAATTTGTGAAATCATTCAGAACTTAGATTAGCAGACGGATTTTCGGTTGGATGACGACGGTATCTTATGGCACGACACCAAATTTTGTGTTCCTGATGATCTTACGCTCTGGGAAGCGTTATTGGCTGAAGCTCATAGCTCCCCATTCTCCATTAATCCTGGTTCAACCAAGATGTACCACGACATCAAGCAGTACTTTTGGTGGAGTGGTATAGGTAGGAAGTTGCTACCTATGTCTCCAAATGTGTTACCTTCCAACAGGTTAAGATCGAGCATCAGCGGTCTAGTGGTCTACTATAACCGTTAGACATTCCAGAGTGGTGGTGGACAAGATCACCATGGATTTTGTTACCAGTCTTCCGCATACCAAGAGGAAGCATGGTACGATTTGGGTTATCGTTGATCGACTTACTAAGTCAGCTCATTTCTTACCGATCCGCAAGGATGATCCGGTTAGGAAACTCGCCGACACTTACAAGAAGGAGATCATGATACTTCCTGGTGCTCCATCCAGTATCATCTCGGACAGAGATCCTCAGTTTACTTCGGGGTTTTTGAGAAGTCTGTAGAAAGCTTGGGGTACAAAACTTAAGCTTAGCACGGCTTTTCAACCTCAAACAGACGGACAGTTGGAGAGAACCATTCAGACATTGGAGGACATGCTTCGAGCATGTACATTGGAGTGGACAAGATATTGGGATGATTACATCTGCTTGGCAGAGTTTGCATACAACATTTGGCACGTCAGCATCAAGTGGGCACCGTTTGAGATGTTGTATAGCAGAAAGTGTCGTGCCCCAATCTGCTGGGATCAGGTTGGTGAGCGAATACTTGAAGGACCAGAGATGATAGAGTTGACCAACATGAAGGTCGTTGTAGCTAAGGCGAGATTACAGGAAGCTCGTGCACGTCAGAAGAGTTATGCCAACAAGCAACGTAGGGACTTACATTTCAACGTGGGAGATCATGTCTTTCTTAAGGTATCACCGGCACGTGGTGTTAGACGTTTTGGAATCAAATGGAAACTCATTCCTCGATTCAACGGACCGTTTGATATCATCGAGCGAGTCGGTGAAGTATCATATCGTTTAGAGTTACCTTCGCAGATTTCTCACGTTCATGACGTTTTCCATGTGTCCTTACTCAGAGGGTATAATTACCATCCCCATACACACGGTTCAGTATCCACTGGTACAGATTCGTGAAGATCTTACCTTCATCGAGGAACCCGAACGAGTTCTTGACAGGCAAGAACGAGTCATGAGGAAGAAGACGATTCCGTTCGTCAAAATCCTATTGACATACCGAGCGGGAAACCACTTGGGAAACAGAGGAGTCTATCCGGGATTCTTACCCTCATTTCAAGTTTTGAATTCGGGTATGTTCCTCTTTCAATTTATTTTATCAATAATTCGGGGAGGAATTATTCTTTTTAGGGGGGAAGAGTTGTAAAACCCGCATACTTTTACCATGAACAGTACACTTAATAAACGTATGTACCTATAAAAACGTTCCTTTTATAGCATGAACACGTGTCACGAATATTTATTACAGAAACTACCTACGTGTTATTGCACGATAAGTATTAAATACATGGTATTACACGATAGTTATAAACCATAATAATTATAATCACGAACATGAAATCATGAACGTTAAATCACGAACACGTAGTTACGTATGTTTTTATTATAATACGATAAATATCGTTTACGTACAAGTATTAGTTACTACACGATTAATTAATTATGATATAACACGAAAACACTAACGAATGAACACAAAAATTATAAGACGTGAAAATCGTACGGGTTTCCCTTGTGGGCCCCTTATAGTCGTGGACAACAAGACAAGGGAGGGCCTAGGTCCAGTTTGGTTTTTAACTAAATAAACAAAAAGGGAAAACCTTTTCATTCTATAGAGTTTTTCATAAAAAAAATAAAACCCTACCATGCTCTTGCTCTCTCCTTGGCGGCTGGCTATATCAACACCAAAAGGGGTGTTTGTTTGATTTTGGGTTATTGAAATCAAGTGTTAGTGTTCGTGTTATTGGTTCTTATTTGATTCACGCATTCGGCAAACCTTTTAATTCCTTTTCTTTTTATTTAAATCAAGAACACATGAATATGTGAATCATAAAAACAAGTAATAAACATGTTGGTAATCATGGAGAAATAAAAGAATGGATTTGGGTTGGGGGTTTGTTCGGACGAATCACACGAATCGAGAGTCGTGGCTCTCGGCTTGGTTAGATCACACCACCACCGAGACCCAAGGTCTCGGCGTGGCTAGGGGTGGGTCGACAGAAGGCAACAACGGACCCCGACGTGAGTCGGGGTGGCCTTATGGTCGTTGTAGCCTCGGCACATAAGCAACAATACCACCGACTTAAGCCGGTGGCTGTCGTGGTCTTTCGGTGGGAATACAAAACAGGGCAGGGGCAACCACCGGCTTAAGCCGTTGGTGAATATGTGCTATCAGTGGCAACCGGCTAGGCCGGGTAGCCACTGCTAAGGGGGTGTTTGTTTCGGTCCGGTTCAAGGGGAATCCGGTCCGGTTCATGTTCGGTCTGAATTAAAAACACGTGTTCAGTTCATGGGTAAATTTTACAAGTTTATACTTTTACAAGTTATATTATTTTAACAAGAAAATTAAATTAATTTAATCATGGCTAGTAATTAATTTAATTTAACATGGACTTAGGTTATTATTATTTTAGTAATAATACATGTTTTAACCTAAGTGTTTTATTATTTAATTTAGACTATAGTATTAATTAATTAATAAACATGACTTAGGTTATAAATAATATATTATTAATACATGTTTAACCTAAGTATTTTATATACCTTAATTTATTTAAACCATGCTTATATTTAATTAAATCGTATAACCTATAGTTTATTTAATAACATGTTATTATTAATAAACTATATAAATAATTACATGACTTATGATATTTAACCAGTAAACTTAAGCTTATATTATTAGCTTATTAATCCAGCTTATTTCTAAGTATGGAAACTTTTTATTTCAGGAAACTCACTGTTTTTGGAAACATTCTATTTTTAGGAAAACTGATCTATTTTTAGAAGCTAATATATTTTTGGAAACTTTCTATTTTTGAAAACTTTCTATTTTTGAAAAATTTCTCATTTAGGAAACCTGCTATTTTTAGAAAGTTACTTATTATTACACAACAAGTATAATAATACAAGAATACAAGTTAATACTAAAACAGAATACCAGAAATACATGATACACACAGTATAATAATAAAATCAGTAAAACAAGACAAGAACATATAAAACAAGCAAAGACATGATATAATCAGTTACGTACTCAGTAAACAAAATACTTATACATGTCCCTTATTTTTTTAGCATTAGTGAGATCGAAGTAGGACTTTCATTCTTTCATCTTCTTCGTTCACTGGAAACAAGGTACGGATTTCCCGTCCTTCAGTATGGACATTCTTTCCTTATTAGGATTCCTGTTTGCAGCCAACTGTTTTCCCAGTATTGTTTTATATGTTTGATATTTATGTTAGAATAATTGCCTAAGCCATATACATGCATGACTAGTGTCACCTAGTTATGGAGGTACCATAACCTTAACACTAGCGGCACTAGTGTTATGACTTCCCCACGGCGGATTGATTGCTCGTGGCGTCCCTTTTCAGTTTTGGTCACATATTTATATTATCATGTGGGGCGTATGGGTGCATCCTAGTTACATGTTTTTACAGGATTTTCATGGTGAATGCGATGTGTGCCTTGCATCCTTCACAAGGAGTTGATCCCTCCTACCTATACTATTTAATTAGAGGAAACCCCTCTAATTGCATGACGAGGTCTCCCCTCCAAGTATTCGTACACGGTGGAACCTCATGACCTATATGGGCTATTGGCTAATTAATACAGATTTTCCATAAAAACATAAGTCTTTTCAAACTATAAAACCAGTTTTATGAACATGTTCCAGGTTACTTAGGACTTATACATTTTCGGAGCTATTAGTCTTTTATGCATATGTTATTCCATGTTATACTTGTATATCCGTTCACTAGGCGTTATGCTTAGCCATTTTCCTTTCATGTTCCCAAACGGCAGGTACTCAAGGGCGCTCGTAGACTTTAAGCGTACGTGCGTATGGAATGGAAGCTATCTAGCCTTCTCTTTTTTATGCATTTCATCATACATTTTGCTACTTATTTCTTTAGACATTGTTTAGTCCTTCTCCTTTACAGTAGTTATGTTTGTGTGTGATAAGCTTACACTTGGACTACCGATGTTTGTTTCCGGTATCTCCATTCATGGTCATTTAATGTTTTAAGACATGTACCTTGTATGCTTTGATGACACGCCATAATCACACGTGACATTCCATTTACCAAAATGGGGTTTTACATTTAACAAAGCAGAGTATACTTTTAAACTAAAATCAAACAAGAATAGAGCAAAAACAACTCACATAAGCATAAATAGATGAAATTAAGAAACTAAAACAAGAAATTATGCAAAGCATATACAGATACATAAAGCACAAAATAGACAGACTAAGCTAAGAGGGAGTTTATAGTACCTCAAGTAGGTCTACAACAACTTTGGATTATCTAGAGAGAGAAAGGATAGAGAGAGAGGGTTAAACACACACACTTAGAGAGAAAAAGTAGAGAAATAAAGGAAAAGGAAAATAAGATTGAATGAGAAAAGTGAAATGAGCAACCAACCCCTTTTAACATGTTGGAGGGGTTTTATATAACCCATGCTAAATGTGGGCATTAATGGGTTATATGAAATATTACCTCTTACTACGAGCCCGTTACTAAGTATCGTTAGAGTGACCGATCCTTCCAAATATGTAAAAACATATTTCCAACAATCTGCCCCTAAGGGAGGTCACTCCAAGTAACAAAGTCCTAAATCTAGCATACTATGTGTGACCTAAGTCTTGAGCTCGTAGTCCTTAGCTAGCTATGCTAACTATGATGTGACCAAGACTTTCTTAGGAAATCCGTATTCCTAACAATCTTCCCAAAGGGACGTCACACCCTTTTACAAAATCTTTAATCTAGCATACTATGCTTGAGTCTTTGATCTTATGCTTGTAAACCTCCTTTATGAATATGTTTATATGATCATTTGACTTTAGGCTTGAACTTGCTCACTTGCCTTGATCTTGTGTGATTCTTGCCTCCTTGTAAAGTTGTGACTTCTAAATCGGCATAATCATATTTGTTGAATTCTTGAAAGCTTTAGAGTTTGATACAACGTAAGACTTAATCTTTTGCTTTATTGAATTATTTAAAGTCATTAGCGTTAAGTATGAGCATGTGGGGACTACTTTTTCATAGGATGGAGCATCGTGACACCACCTTTTTGTTATGTTGCATAAGACAATTAGCAACAAAACATAGACACGGATGAAATGGCTTTGTCATTCATCATAATTTGGTAGCGTTTTACCTCCGTTCGGTGATGACGGTTAGACGGTATTAGATATCGTACCTATTATAGTTAGATTCAATCAAGAATCTCCTTGACAGGGTTTTGCGACTACACTGGCCTGTTCTTGTTACCTGAACATCTCAATGCAGACAGCGAGGTAAGAGTGAATCATTTGGATAATATGTTGGGAATAAAATTAAGTAAGTCACTGGGACACTGACAAGAGTAAAAGAGGCGCTGATAGGTGAACACTGACAAAGCATATTTGAGCGCTGACAAAAGAAAAGTTCAACCACTGATGGAATACTTAGTCTAAACGTTTTGTATTTCTAATAAAGATATGTTCAATATTGTATTTTATATATTTATCTTTACCTAGAATAGTTGATAGGTAGACCTTTTTACACGACTCCTTGTGTTAGAAAAGGTGGTCGTAGGGTTAATAAGATATAACAAGTTTTCATACTCTCATTGTACGCAAGTTTTAGCATTAAAGTGAAAGTTTGGGTTACATTGTTTTGCTTTGTTCTTTGTTCTAAGTGTTAATTTCGCATAACACTTAGATTGTTGAATAAATAAAGTTTCTCTACGTGTTAAACTTGATTTATTCTCGTTAACAAAGCTAAATCGATCTAAGTTTGGGATCAATAAGTGGTATCAGAGCTTGTTGAGTAATAAGTGTGAAAACACTTATCCTTTTACCACTTAATTATAATAATAACCAAGCCAAAACGTGTATTTAATGTCGTAAATGTCAGAACTATGCGTGGTTTCTGTTTTTGTTGTGATTTAGGACCAAAATGTGAAAAGGGAAGAAAACACGGGCTTTCACGGGCTTTTATCGAATAAAAAGACAAAAGACGAAGTCAAAAGATCAAGAGGGCAAAAAGAACGGAAGTCCAAGGACTGTTATGAAGATTTATCGAAGAAAAAGTCTAAAGACGGAAGTTTAATGAAGTCGAAGAACCAAATCTAATAAAAGAAGAAAATTAGAAGACGAGTTCGTTTCATATCGACTAATCCCGAGACAACGTCGAGAAAGACGAAGAATTTAAAGTCGAGAAGAAAGAAGAAAGCACCAACACATTTTCCTCCTGCTATATATAGTCCTTAAACACTTCATTAGGGAGTGGTAGATTTTAGTTTAATTTTTGTAAGGTAATTAGGAGTAGCTTAATATTACATTCTCTCTCTAGCTTTTCTTAATGTTTTTCAAGCTTTTACTTTAATCTTGCATTTTTGAATCTTTAATCATCTTAATTTCAAGCTTTTTCAATTAATCATTCTCATTCTACGTTTCTTTATTTTTAATCTAGTTTTGATTTAGATAATCATGTAGTTTGTTAATCATGTTCTTTGATTGATTGATGTTTATGTTTGATTTTTCTTATTGATTTTTAAGTGTTTGATTTTTATAGCTTATATTGTCTAGTGCTTATTATGTTATTTTTCTTATTTTTAATTAAGTGCTTATTAGTATTTTATAAAAAGTTGATTATAAATATTTTGATTATTTAGTGTTTTTGAAAGTTTTTAGATTTTAGTTTATTAGCTTTTTCTTAAACTTTATTTGGTTAAGTTTTACGTAAGTGCTTATTTGATTTATAGCTTATTTTTACATTTTGCTTATTTTTGTTTTAAGTCGGATTCCTTTAAAACCCTTTTATCCCGAATTAGGTGTAGGACAAAACTTTTCCGAATTACTTGCAATTGTCCTTTTCCCGAATTACATGTATGATGTTCATTCCGAATTAAGTACAACACAGACGGATTCCGAATTAGAATTGCAACTCGTATTACGAATTACGTCCAAAACAAGCATTTCCCGAATTAGGTATATCATTATGTTTTCCGAACTAGGTTGTAGATTCTGAATTAGAAGTATGACTTCGATTCCGAATTAGGTGGTGGATTATATTTCGACTTAGTTGGGTTTTCCACATTCCGAATTACTTGTGGATTACACATTCCGACTTAGGTGGGTTTTATAGATTCCGAATTATACCTAGGACTCGTATTCCGAACTACATTCAGGATGATGGATTCCGAACTGCATGCATGATTTTGTATTCCGGATTAGGTCCAGTATTTGTTTCCCGAATTAGGTTTAGTTCTTGTTTTTAGTATTATTTTTAAATCTTTATTTTTCCCGCCATTTTCTTAAGTGTCATTTTAATTGTTTTACGTTAGATTTATTTTTATTTTACATTTTTATTAAATTGTCAAATTTATTTTTCGTCAAGCTTTAATTTCTCGTCATTTAATTAATTTACTTTTAAAATCTTAATTTTTCACCATTTACTTTTTAAACATTTTTAGCTTTATTTACTCTTCCTTTTACGTTAAAGTTTGCATTTTTATTTTACAACAACGACCAAAATCTATTTCTTTTACACCAAGAACAACTGAGTCACACTTTTAACCGGTAATCAATTCGAATAGACACACTTCAAAGACGAAATTTTTCGATTTATTAAAATGGCGCCGCTGCCGGCTCTTTTCGTGAAGATTAACGGTTTATTGTGAGAGACGCGTTGGATTTTGGGATCCGTTCACTTTTGAACTTTATTTTTCGTGTCAAAAATTTTCAAAAATCCATAAAAATTAAAAATTTCGAAAATCTAAAAATATTTAAAAAATCATAAAAACATTTCTTTTTCAAAGTTTTGCACAAAAAATATTTTCTTTTTACGTTAACTTTATTTCTTCTATTTCTTTGCTATTCTTTTATTTTGTAGGTGTATGCGTACTCGATCACGCAAAAGGAAATCCATTCAAGCCTCTATTATTGATCCTCCTGTTGTAGAGCCTCCCGTTTCAACAAAATGGAGAACCGTCCAATGATCGAGCTCTTGCAATCACACGTCGATGGCAACGATTATGCGATTGAGGTGCCGGCTATTGACGCTAACAACTTCGAGCTCAAGTCCGGTTTCATTCAAATGGTTTCCGCAACACCATTCTTAGGTCGCACTAATGATGATCCACACGATCACATTAAAAGGTTTGTACACTTATCCAATACTGTTAAATACAATGGGGTCTCACAAGAGGCAATTCGTTTGCTCCTCTTTCCTTTCTCCTTCGAGGGACAAGCCCGGACTTGGCTTAATAAGGAACCATCCTAGAGTATTATCACATGGACGGACCTTGAGACCAAGTTTATCAATTACTTTTTCCCACCCTCACGTATTACCGCTTTGCGGAATGACATTATCAATTTTGAACAAAAGTACGGTGAGACGTTTGGTGAATCTTGGGATCGTTTTAAGGAACTTTGCGAAAGTGTCCACAACACGGTTTTACAAAGGTACATCAAATTAATACTTTCTATAATGGAATAACTTTGAGTGACCAAGATTCACTAAACAGTGCTTCGAGGGGTAATATTCTTGTCTAAACCATTAATGAGGCTTGGGCAATCATAGAGAACAAGGCCAAAGTCCAAACCAAGAGTGTTATGCTACTATGGCTAGTGCCAGTGAGAGTGAGTTGACCAATCATCTTAAGGAACTTACTTCAGCTGTAAAGCAACTTGTTTTAAGAGATAACCCTCCTAATCAACATGCCCATGCTCTCAATATTACTTGTGAAACTTATGGTGGGCCACACTATTATGCTAATTGTGATAAAGCTTATGATCAATCTCACGGGGAAGTGTATGCTTACAACAACACCGAGAGAGTTCATTTCAAGCCTAATGTCGATGTTAATCACTTTTCTTACAACTTGACAAATTACTTGGCTCCACCCGGTTTTAAACAAAGACCTCACCCACCCACCCATAACAACCAAGGGCCACCAAGAGCAAATGTTCAACAAAATGAAAATGTGAGGGGCTACAATGGAAACCAAGGTAATTATCCAATGCAAAACGAAGGCTTTCAACACCAAGGTTTCAATCCTCTAGGTTTTCCACCGTATAAAGAATACCCAAACCAAGGTTTTCAACAACAAGGGTTTAATTTACCTCATCCGCACATGGACTTGATTCTACAAAATTAACCGATCATGAGAGAACCATGAAGGAAATGCAAGAGTCCACGGATAGGAAATTCGTTCAAATGTTTCAAACCCTTCGCCCCCAAGGTGCTCTTCCTTCTACAACCGAAACAAATCCTAGAGCGAATGTGAGTGATATTACTACCCGAAGTGGAGCAACTTTAGTAGGACCTTCTACCCCTCCTCTCGTTACTGCATCTACACCTCCTCCACCTCCATGTATCCCTCCTACTACCACACCTAGTACTAGTTCTCCATTACCGTCTCCACCTCTTAATCAAGAAGTACGCAAGCAAAACCCTCCACCAACCCCACCTTCCACCTCTAAACCTTCTACTTCTCAACCCTCAACATCTCCACCTTAGAATTCTACACCTACACCACCTAAACCCAACATCCCTTATCTTTGTCGGTTAGACAAGTGAAAATTGCTTACTAAGGAGGATTCTCAAATTACTTCCTTTTTGAAGATGATCTCCCAAATGAACTTTAACATTAGCCTCGTTGAAGCATGTAAAATCCATGATTTTACCATGATTAAATATAAAAAATTTCCACCTATTAATCCTAGAACACAAACTTATGTGTTATATTTCTATAGGTCATATGTGAACTTGTCTAACATGTACATATACTTTTACATACACACTTGTTGTAATAAGATTCATAATGTAAAACTTGTACATAAGACTAAGGAAAACAAGTAGTAAAATGTATAACCAACATTTGATTAGACAACACTTAACAAAAATGAGAAAATATGTGACATCATGTATTTATAGCCGTGTATATATGTATGCATATTATAGCATGCCTAAACTTTCTTGGACTAGCCCAAGGTTATGTATTATATATGTTCTAGCCCAACACAAACCCACTCTCCCTTTTGGATAGCCATACACGACACCAAAGGCATGTGGAAGGAGAAGGGATGCATGGGAAACACAAAAGCTAACACTTGGCACAGGTGTTCTTACCTACGCAATCATGCCTTTTTCATTCTCTTCCCTCTCTCCTCTTTAAGCCGAAACATACACACATTCTCACATACATGCAATCCAATCTTGTTCTCTCACCCTCTTCTCTCTCAAATCATACGGCTTAAAGCCATATACATCCAAAACCAAATATTAATTCCACCAAGATACTTGTCTTATCTTTACTACAAATCATTAGTAGTATCATTCTCTTGGAATCACTATAAACAAGCCCAAGCTAAGTCATCAAGGCCACGACTTGGTTTGTTTTATGGTTTTCTTCATCATCTTGAGTAGATCTCAAATCTCCTTGTTCATCTTGTTCATTTGTGGTACTTTTAAGCAAGAGAGGTATACATATCATAATCTTTCATTTCCTCATGCATGCATCATCATACATCTATAAACACAAGTGAGTAACATGTTAAAATCAAGATTTGGTAAGGCTATGGCCCTTATAGGTCATGGCATATTTATGCAAACCATGTTCATGATTCACAATCATTTAATAAGAAACTTATGACGTATGTGTTATGTTTTAAACCCTATTTAAAAACCATATGAAACCTTTTATAAATCGAAACATTGCATGGGTTACAAATCTTGTTTATGGGACTTTGGTTAACCAATAACCATAGATCTCATGAAATGAACTTGTGCAACTTAAAGATCATGAAAACCATGACCCTAATGGTCACGGCTAAATTTAATGGTGACCATATGATTTATGAACTTAGTTTTAAAGATGGATATGAAATGTAACATATTAAATGGAATGTTAAAAATCCCAAATACAACTTATGTGTATAAATGTAGTCGTGGGTTACACTAGACCTAAAAATAGGTTAGATGTACATGTTTTATAAACCTATATCTAATGATAAGTGTTAACTTAACATGATATACATTAAATAAGCTAGTAGATCTTATGGGGATATTGGGAGAAAACAATATAGCCGTGGGCTATACATTGTTTGTTGGAATAATAGTAGCCTTGGGAACATGCATGTAACCTAGATAATCATATGATGTGCTTTTGTAAGTATTTACAAGACTTAAAGATTAGCTAAAGTGTTCATCTTGGAAATACCAAGGTTTAAAAATATAGCATTGGTCTATATATGTGTGTACATGGATCTATGCTTGATTTTCAGTTCTAAACATAGTTTAGATCTCATTTTGGACTTGTAACTTGGTTTCTTGATGTGTACATAGTTAGATCTATTTTTGTAACACTTATGAAATACATGCAACCTTAAAATGAGGCTTGACTTATCCTAATAAGCTATGACTAATATTAGCCGTGGGACATAAGCTCCTACTAGGGATTATGACCTACATGTAACCATATAACACACCTAGATCTAATTTGGTATAACACATAAAACAAATCTTAAGTTTTATTCATCTATGTAGATTTAAAACTAAATATAAACAAGCTCATAATAAGCTTATAATGAAATCCTAAGTTAAAACTTACATAAAATGTAAAGTAGTGTTAATGGACTATTTAAGCTCATGAAATGTTAATTCAAAACTTAATGGACCCAATAAGCCCATTTAATAAATCCTAGTAACTTAATGGACATAAGATTACACTTAGGCCCATTTAACTAATTAAAGGACTTAAAAATATAGTTAAGCCCAATAAATGATTTAAAGGCCCATTTAAATAAATTAGTAGACTTGAGATATAGTTAAGCCCACTAAAATAGCCCATTAGATGTTTAGCCCATTTAAGGAGCCCATATACTATTTTGAATGTTAAATAAAAGTTTTTATAATAAAAATATAACTTATAAAAACTTTTTGGGTGAAAATGACAATTTATAAAACTTAAGGACTAAAACTATAACTTATGATACTTGTTTTGATAAAATAGTAAGCACAAGGACTGTAAATGTAAATATCCAAAAGTCTAGGGTTTAATAATTACTATCCGTAGCAAATTAAACCCTAGGGACCATTTTGGGAAGTTTCAAAAAGTTATTTTGTCATTTTAAAACCCTAAGGACTATTTTTGTAATTTGCCGAAACTTAAAGAAGCCCTAGGGGCTGTTTTTTTAATTTTAGTAAAGTTACAAAACCTAGATAAAACTAGGGGACCAAATCTTCCATAAGCCGAAATTTTAACAAGCCCTAGGTACTAAATATGTAAAATCCGAAAGTTACACTTGTTTAAAAATATAGAGGGACTAGTTTTGCCATATCCCGAAACATTACCAAGCCCTAACCCTAAAATCTATTTTAATTATAATAAAACATAATTAAAATACATAGACCATAAGAATTAAGGTATAAATTCTTAAGTTTAAATTATTTTATAAATATTAAAATAATTTATAGAAACTTTAAAGTTAAATAAAATATTATATTTTTTAAATAAAATATTTATATTTACTTTAGGAAATAATTGTATAAACAATTATGAATATGTATTGCTCATACATAATCTCATTTATTTTTAGAAAATAAAATTTGTATGAACGTTGGATAAATTTAATGTTAATATTTAAGTAGAACATCTTACGCCCAACTTAAAATATGAAACTTAATATTAAAGTTTAAATGAATGAGTAAAATAAATGAACTACGACCGTGAACTAATAATAAGTAAAAATTTTATGTTACTTAATAATGAGAATTAATAATAAATGAGTGATTATAATACTTGAACAGAAAACGTAAACTAATATTTTAAGTAAGACCTTATATGTCCACTTAAATAAAGAAACTTAATTGTAAGTTGAATGATTACTATAAATACATGTATGCTAACTGGTGTTAATAGTTAAACATTTTGTGTTTACTTAGAGATGGAACTTATATAAATAAGTTTAATGAATATTGATAAATACTTGAACTATGGTTATTTAGATAAATACCGTAGTATAAATGAACTAACTAAAATCTGTATAAGCATACATATATGTTCTTTGTACTATCTATTAAGACTGTACTATCTGATTAGGCATAACTTTGGCATGAGCTTTAATTGGATATTCGTATTAAACAGTAATTGCCTACTCCCAAGTAAGTTTACAGTCCCATATAAGCTTTTGGTAAATTTTCCCTTTTGGGAAAGAAAATATGCAAACATATAATGGACACAACTGGATTGTATAAACTTGATTATGATTAATTATTATTGAAACTGTTAAATTGTTGTAAATCGCCCGAATGTTATAAATAGACTTATTAGAGATTGACCATCCCCGTATGGGTGAGTCATGCTCATTGTGCCTTGGCCGGGACAACAGACGTATACTATGTTGGAACTAGAATGGGTGTCTTTTTTAAGACACTACGTCCTCATCTGTTGAGGACTATGGAGGTTAAGCTTCAGTTTCTAGTAATAAACAAATGTTATCTACATTTTAGTAAGAATGCTTTGTGCATTATTACTTCTATGACTAATGTATGTCCAAACTAATTAATTGTTAAAAACTGTAAAATCACCAAATTTATGTTGACCCCCCTTTAGTATGTTTTGCACAGTAATATGAAGTTAGTACGTGGTGTGTGCATGGTCTCTAGCATCTTAGAAATCTGCATCATAGGACTTGTCGGGGGTGTTCTATTTGGGAAACTCTTTATCTTATGCTCTATGGACTATATGCTATCGATCCACCCTAGTGACATCTCCGTGGATATTTTCCGCATATTTTGACCCTACCCGGGGTGTCACAGAGAGTGGTATCAGAGCATTAGTTATAGAGAACCAGATAAATTTTTAAATAAAATAAAAATAAAATGATTTTTCTTTTATTTAAAACTGGACTGTAACTTATAAAAACCTTTTTGGGATTTCATTTTGGGACCGTATTATTTAAGCATATAGATCTTAGGGCATTTTATGTTATGTGAACTAGTTGTATATATATATATATATATATATATATATATATATATATATATATATATATATATATATATATATATATATATATATATATATATATATATATATATATATATTTACTAAACTTGATTATTAATACTGTTTAGTGAAATATTGCTATGAAAAATGTTAGACGTGCTAAACTTGAAAATTTTACACTATATAGTAAAATACTGAAATGAGAATATGGGTAATATTAAACCAAACTTCACACTTACAAATTGATAAATGAACTACTTACATGATAATATATATATATATATATATATATATATATATATATATATATATATATATATATATATATATATATATATATATATATATATATATATATATATATATATATATATATATATATATATATATATATATATATATATATATATATATATATATATATATATATATATATATATATATATATATATATATATATATATATATATATATATATATATATATATATATATATATATATATATATATATATATATATGTAAGTATTAATATTTGCAACCTTAAAACATTATAATAATTGTTTAAAAGGGATATATTTCATAAAGCATGTAATCTAAATAATATTATTCTTTGTTTGTAAGCTTAAACTCATTTTAAACTTAAAATAATACTATTTCAGAGCATCATGACTCCGCCTACTACATCCACGACTCTTCTACCCAGAGTAGCTCCTACTCCAGTTGTTTGTTCATCCCCACGATCGACGCAGTGTGGATGGTTGTCAGCCTCGGATTCAGAGGATGACCCAGCCACCAAGGCTGTACTCCAAGAGGACCCTTTTTCTATCTCAGAATCAGCCACACCGGCCCCAACCTCTATGGAGGAGGACCGAGTCCCTCCTAACATACCATCTTCCATGCCACCATCCTTCTCATCAGGCTATTTCTCCAGACCCCCACCCGTCTCCACTTATGAGACCGGGGAAGGCTCCGGGGCAGGACGTGTCGATTCCGTCCAGGCTCAGATCTCTGCACTGGCTGCACGCCATGAGCAAGAGATATCGATCTCCGCAGCCAGTTGGCAGTCAGTCAACAAAGCCATGTTGTGATCTATGATCGTATCGACACTCTTTTTCGCACCATGAGCGGAGATTCCCAGACCGCTAAGGGCATCCAGGCAAGGACGGACGAGGCACTGAAGTGGTTATTGGAGGAAAACTACCGCCTCCACTAGCGCATTCAGGTCATGGAGGGCCTGCAACATCAGACCCATGCTGCTCTTTCCGCTCAGGAGCAATCATTATCCATCTTCTTTGATCTCGCCACTGTCCGGCATGATGGGGTTAGGGGTGTAAACGATCCGAGCCGAGTCGAGTTTTGGCCTAAACGAGCCAGGCTTGTTTATTAACTGTCTGGCTCGAGCTCGACTCGAGCTCGAATAAAACATTATTATCTGGCTCGAGCTCGAACTCGAATATTTTTTTGTTGTTCGAGCTCGAGCTCTAAGCTCGTTTACGATTTTTAACTTTTGTTTAGACTAACTTCTATTATAAATATAGGTGGATAGACCCGTTTATTAACTCAAGCTCGAGCTCGAAAGCTCGTTTATGGGGTTACTGGGGAGATGGCTTATTTCTGAGGGGTCATCGATAGACTCCGGAACCAGCTACTGTCTGCACTCCGTACGCTCAAGGAGACCCGAATGACAGTTCAGACTTTGTGGAACACCAGGAGGAATTCTGCAGCCCCACCAGCTCCATCTGCACCGTCAGCCCCAACATCATCTAGTGGACCATCCAGGCATGATTAGTATAAGACGTACTAGACTTCTTGTACGTCATGATAAGCTAACAGGTTGCATCCCGGCTATCATGACATAGGGCCTTCGTACTTTTATCTCTTTTTCAGCTTTTGATGATGTAATCCCGTACTTATCTTTTCTTTTCTTTTGGGACATGTAACTTTGGGATATGATGTTTTAAAGACTGTGTGTATCATTACTTTGGATTAGGGCCAACCGGCCTATGACTTAGATTGTGTTATGCTAGATGACTGTTAAATTTCTCATGGAAATAATATGTAATCACTTTCTTTATTATATCTGCTGTGCAATGTATTATATTATGGGATCTTGACAGGTTATCCAAATTTGTTATGAAATCAGTGCGTAAGTTTCCTCGTGAAAATAATATAAAAACTGTACTAACGCTTGAACTAATAATCTCATTTTGTATATGATTATAGACAAATGGTGATTACGAGGTCAAATCCCAATAATGCAACCACTTCCAATGCCGACAATGCTGAATTCCTAGAAGCCACTCAAAATGTCACTGCCGCACAACTGCGGGAAATGATAAGTGAAGGCATCACAGCAGCCATGGCAGCCAGAGGAGCTGACCCAAATGCAAACAATGATCCAAACTTCGATGCACGCAGAAACAACACCAACAGGGGTTGCTCTTACCCCGACTTCTTAAAATGTAAACCCTCATACTACCGAGGGAAAGAAGGAGTTGTTGAATTGATGCAGTGGTTTGAAAGGCTAGAGACAGTCTTCCGCATCAGTGGTTGTGCTGACGAGAACAGAGTTAAGTTTTCTATGTGCATCATACTTGAGAGTGCCCTTACCTGGTGGAACTCTGTGGTCGCCATCCTTGGACATGACGCTGCTTATACTCTCATTTGGGCCAACCTCAAGG
Source organism: Glebionis coronaria (assembly GCA_025667525.1). Lineage (NCBI taxonomy): Eukaryota > Viridiplantae > Streptophyta > Magnoliopsida > Asterales > Asteraceae > Glebionis > Glebionis coronaria. The sequence continues at coordinate 253,964,279 of CM046880.1, forward strand.
AAAGAATGACTGAGAAGTATTGTCCTAGAGGAGAAATGAAGAAGTTGGAAGTCGAGCTATGGGATCTCAAGTATAAGAACAATGATATCCTTTGGTACAACCAAAGATTTCAAGATTTAAGCTTGATGTGCACCAGAATGTCCCCTCTAAGGAGTGACAAGATTGAGAAGTATGTCAGCGGACTCCCTGACAACATTCATGATAGTGTGCTAACTTCACGACCCACTACCGTTGAAGGTGCTAAGGAATTTGCAACTGAGCTAATCAGTAAGCAAGCCCGTAATCCGTCCGATAGGCAAACGAACAACAAGAGAAAATCCGATGAAAGCTCTCATAGTCAGTGCCAGTAGTCTTCCAAAAAGCAAAACGTTGGGCAAGGTAAAAACACTACTCCCACACCCCGCACAAAGAACTACTCAGGGACCAAGCCTAAATGTACAAAGTGACACTATCATCATTTTGCTGGAGGACAATGCCAAGGATGCCACGAGTGTGGCCAACAAGGCCACTTTGCTCGTAAGTGTCAAGCAAATGGTGCTACCCCAGGTCGACCTGTTGGAAATACGTTTTTACGTATTTATGAAGGATCGGTCGCTCCAACGATATATTAATGTATTAGGCTCGTGATCCAAATATAGTCCATATAGCCCACATGTAGGGTGGGCTATATATACCCCTCCTAGCATGTTAGGAGGGGTGGTTCATTCATTTACAACAATTTCATTTAATCAAATAGTCTTTCTCTCTCTACTTTTCTTTTCTCTCCTTTCTCTCTCTACATCCCATCTTCATCATCCCCATCTCCTCCACCAAATCAATAGATTAATCCATCATTTAACAAATCCTTAGAGTTCGTAGACCTTCAGTTGGTATCAAGAGCCATGGTTAAATCTTAGGATTTGCATTTTTTTATCTTTTGATTTGGTGGTAAAAATCCTTTCTTTTCTAATTTTTTATCAATCTTTTCATCATTCGATAAACTTTTTATCAGTTTTTATAAATCTTATCAAATTTTATAAAGTTATCTATTTTTCTTCTATCAATTTTATCAATTTTTATTTTTTATTATCTGTTTTATTTTTCCGTGTGTTTTTTATAATCAGTTTTATTATCAGTTTTTTCTTCTATCAGTTTTTTATTATCAGCTTTATCAATTTTTAAATCATCTATTTTTATTAAATTTTTTTTTAAAATAATCAAGTTTTCTCATATTTTCGTATCAATCAGGTTTTTTTTTTTTTTACATCATCAATTTTTTTAAGTTTTGTTTTTGTCCATCAATTTTTGTCCATCAATTTTTGTCCAAAACGGTCCAACTGTCAAAAATCTTCATATCAGTCCAAATCCGTCCAATCTGTCCAATCTGGTCCAATTTCTGTTTTCTTTCATAATCGGTTTTTATTTATAACTAATTTTTGTAACTAATTTTTATTATCAGTTTTTATATATAATCATGTTTTGATCCATCTGTTTCGACTTACTGTTTCCTTCTCTTGTTATTCCGCATAAGCCACTTTTTCCGTATAGACACTTTTTCCGAATAGTCACTTTTTCCGAATAGAAACTTTTTCCGAATAGAAAACTTTCCGAATAGAAAACTTTCCGAATAAAAAACTTTCCGAATAGAAAACTTTCCGAATAGAAAACTTTCCGAATAGAAAACTTTCCGAATAGAAAACTTTCCGAATAGAAAACTTTCCGAATAGAAAACTTTCCGAATAGGAATTTTTCGTATAGGATTTTTTTTCCGTATAGGACTTTTTCCGTATAGACTCGACCCCCATTTTTCACCCACTCCTCGAAAACCATACTCAAAAACACTCTCGACTCTATACAGACTACCCATCCCTCGACTATCACACCGATCCACAACCTCTCGTCTCACACAAAAAACCACCCAAAACCAACACTCTCGTTCACAGACGACTCCACACCCAAACAACAATACAATCAACTGACTCAAACCTTTCTTTTTGACCAACAAAACCCTCTCTCTCGGTCAAACCAACCAACCCCAACAATAACACCCCCTCACCTAACTCACAGACTCAACGACACAATACTCTCCACTCAAACCAAACACAAACCAAAAACAGCCTCAACTCTTGACACAACAAACCAACCTGATTCATTCACGTTCATCCTCAACATCACAAACCAAACACAAGACCAAGTTTAAAACTCATTTTTTTTCCACTGACCCTCAACCTTGCACACTCTACCAAACCACCCAAAACTCGCTCACATCAACCTAGACTCAAAAAGATCTCAGTTTCAAAAAGAAAAACTTTCATAGATCCAAAACACAAACCCACACAAATCTTTTACTCCCTCATCCCAACACTCAACCTACCAAACTGACACACAAAGAAAGACGCTACAGAAGAGAGAGACTCAACAAATAAAAAAAAAAAAAATTAGAAAACCCTACCCGAGACCATTTGAATGATCTTGTTGACGAAATCTTGATTCTTCGTTATTAATGGGTTTAGAAAATCAAGTGTTGTGAATCTGGAAAGTAACGGAGGTTGGGATTGATAGATGATGAAGATTAGGTTCTTGTATTATTCAGATAAGAAGGGGGCGGAGTTTCGTAGATCTGTGTTTTCTTTTTGGAGATAGTTTTGTGTTGAGAGAACATAGAAGAAAGAGGCGGTTGAAACAAGGTGAAAGGTGAGTGGTGTAGGACTTTATTTTAGGTTTAGGTGTGAGGGGCTTTATTATCTACAGTAAGTGGACGGAGGATACAAGAAGGTTATTTGTCAAACACGTGTAGTACGTTTGGTTGTTGGATACACGTTTTCAAGTGAGAGAAAAGTGGGGGAGGTGACACAAAGTCAAAAGCAAGTGGGATATTGTTTTAATTATATCCGGTTATTGGATACCTACTTTTTCAAACCAAATGGAATTTTATTAGATTTTTTTTAGAATGGTTATATTTTGTGTTGTGTTTTTTGTTTAGGTGTGTTGTTAAGTTTACATTTCAAGTGAAATTATATACAAAAATATACATTTGGCGTGTGAAAAGTTTGTGTGTCCGGATTTGAAGACAAAAGTGACGAGACAAAGGTGTCAAGATTTGTAGCCAAAAAGACGCATCAAAGTGACGGGCTTTATTTTTAGTGGCTACATATTTTTGGTCGGGTTTGTTTTATCAACATCTGAGCCGAGTCGAATTGTAAAAATCCGACAACAACATCATTTTTTATCTTTCCTCGATTATCAATGGATTTCTTGATTTCGACATCGAACAAGGGTGAATTGCATCAAGTGCAAGCCACAGCTAGAGAAAGTGGTATAAATTCATTTCAAATGCTTCAGTCTCATCTTGTCACTCTTTCGAGGATTCAAGGAGGGAGCGAATTTGTGACAATCTTTGGACAAGATCGTCATATATTCATCGACTCAATTTTCACCACTTTGACCGAACTCGCCGAGCAACTCAACCGTGACAACTTTAATCACTCTGCATCGGCACTTGCATACAAGACTCTTGTGACACAAATCACGCCTTTCCTCCAACTCAATATCATCACGTCTGAAAGTTCAGTGATTTGCCAATCATTTCTTCGAGATACACATACCGAGCTTCGAGTTTTCCGTGATACAATATTGAAACTCATGACATCAGTGTCGTCTTCGATTTATCAAAGATCACGACTTCAGCAAGCGTATGATAATGGAGTGCAAGAATCAATGACGCAGATGCAAGAGGAGAATGGTCATTCGGTTGAAAACTTGGAGCCTATCGATGGCAAGAGCACGGAATCGGACGGTCAACATGATACCAGTGGCACGTCAGGGAATGTTCACGAGATCCTTCTTGATGACGCCTTACCCGTTTATGACGAAGACCCTGCAAACATGGTACAATGTAATGTTGTTTATGATGTATATGCTGATGACATGCCGCATATTGAGCATTCTGAACCTAATTATGACAAACATGGGATGGAAAAGAGTGATAGAAATACCACTTCTGATTCATCCGATGTGAGTCATAATGGGGGAGAAAGTGTTCAAAATGCTGTAGTTTATCATGATAAATGCTTTACAACTGCCTCGTTAACTGATTCTGATTCCAAGATTAAAGAGCTCGAAACGATCGTAGCTCGGCAATCAAAAGATCTTGAGGATGCCAAACTTGAATTTTCTAAGAAAACGGACAAATTTGAAACATATTTTGAAAAACTTGAAAAATCAAATGTTGTTCTTGAAAGAAAATTGGATCAAAAAGTGTTAGATTCTAAAGCTGAAAAGGATAATCTTTTGAAACGAATTCAACTGCTTGAATCTAAGTTGGCATCCCAAGATAACTTGCTCAAAGAGAATGAGACTTTAAAGGCCCAAGTACAGGAAAAGGTTTTTGCTATAGCTGCGTTGAAAAACGAGTTAAGGAAAAGTAAAGGACCTAGTGTGGACACTAAGCTTGAAAAACCATCAATCTTGGGGAAACCGCCTACAAATCAGTTCGTCAGACAACCGATTGTCAGACAACCTACTGCATTTAGATCCGAGCGACAACAATCCTCGAGACCGCGGTTTGCCTCCCAAGTTGATTTGGTTCATCTTTTTAGACCAGTCACTCCAGCAACTAGGCCCTATGTGATCACTCCAGCTTTAGCAAGACCAAATCATATGATTGCCTCTAGTTTCCCTAAAAATACCAAGACCACGTCTAGAACTAGTTCAAATGACGTTTGCCATAAATCTGGTCTTAGGGAAGCTAAGCAAAAGACACATGTAAGAGATAGCAATGTCAAACCTAGTCAGATGCCTTCTAGATTACCCAACACTGCTAACCGTAGCATGCCATCTTCTAGGAGCATCGATCAATCATCTAGGAATTATTCAGACATTAAATATGCTACTTGTAAAACATGTAGAAAATGTGTCTTTACGGCAAATCATGATGCTTGTGTCAAGAAATTACTTGATGAGGTGAACTCCTGTGCTAGACTTAAATCCCAATGGGTCGCTAAAATCAAACCCATTGGTAAAATGTGGCGCCCCACTGGTAGAACTTTCACTCTTGTAGGAAACGAGTGCCCTTTAACTAGGATAGTCTCCGATTCTACTAAGTCTACTAGGGAGGAAACTGATAAAGATGATACTTCACTTACGCCTAAACTTAAGTTTTTCTATAAAAGGAAACGTTTGCCAGTCAAGACTAGTGAATCATCTACTCAGGTCGCCTCTGACACAAGTAAAGCCAACTGTGAACCCCCATGTGCTTCTATAATTGATATCGCTAACCCACGTCAAAGCATGCAAATTCCTAATGAGATTGCAGGTACCAAAGTTGATGTTCCAAAAGAACGAAGCGGTCCAATCGTTGTGTACCGTTCAACTAAGGACACTCTTAGAGTTTGGTTGCTGAAGAAGAAGATTTCAGAGAAACAAATGTCTCAGGGGATTCATGGTTAAGCTGCAAACAAGGACTTATAGTCACATCACAGACTATAACTCGCTCATCAAAGAAAGGAAAGTTTATCGCCGATGATAAACTTATCCTAAAAACGAGAAATTCATTTTTCTCGGGCATGAGCTTATATCAAAAACATTCCAAGTTTTTAAGCTCATGCATCAAGGCTTATAGATAAATGACAGTCTGTAACCCGTTCTTCAAAGAAAGGAAAGTTTATCGCCGATGATAAACTTATCCTAACAACGAGAAATTAAGTTTTCTCGGGCATGAGCTAATATTAAAAACATTCGAAGTTTTTAAGCTCATGCACAATGACTTACAGTTAAATGTCAAACTGTAACTCGAACTTCAAATAAAGGAAAGTTTATCATTAATGATAAACTTATCCTCATAACGAGAAATTCAATTTTCTCGGTCATGAGCTTGTCTTAAAACATTCGAAGTTTTAAGCTCAGAAAGGAAAGTGTATCTTTTAAATAAGAGAACTTTTCCTCGTAACGAGAAATTAACCTTTCTGGGTCATGAGCTTTCCGTTAAAACAGTAAAAGTTTTCAAGCTCATGAACACGACTTCTAAGTAAATGTCAGCTTAGGACTCGTTCTTCAGATAAAAGGAAAGATTATCGCCGATGATAAACTTATCCTTATCAACGGGAAGTTTACAACTTCTCGGACTTGAGCTCGTTTTATACGATATTCAACATCTTACGCTCAAGTTATTGTTTTTCAAAACTTTGAACACAATTTTTCGAGAATTTCTCAAAAGGTTTTTCTAAATCTTTCAAAATTGTGTGTTCAAAAATGTTTTGATAAAAAGAGCATGTCTTCTGGAATCGATAATATTTATGAACCTAGAAATGTCATTCAATAATGACACGGGGTTGTAAATAAAGTTCGAGCAGAAGTTCAAACTTTTCAAACATGCTCAAAATGGTTTGCTATTATTTCAGATAGCAACCCGCTTTTCATAATCAAGTCAAGCATTTCACCGGAAAGTTTTGACTCAACAACGGGAATTAATTTTCTCGGGGACGTGACGAGGTGACCAACATTCGTGAACAAGAACCATGTGCTTCTTTCATATGATGTTCTCCATTATTCAGGTCCAACCTCGTAACTTGCTAATCTTGTGAATACATTATCATATATGATCCTTGCACGTGATAAATACCTTACACTTGTGTTTAAAAGGTATTTAATTTACGTTTCATCACACCCTCATTAATTTGAGGGGGAGCTTGTGTAACTCATGAAGATAATTGGATTTGCATTTTTCTTCCCAAATTTTCTTAAAAGGCTATTAAATCAATTGATATTAAAAACATCGATTGGGTTAATATTTTTAATATGGGGGAGAAAATGTGATTTAATATGGGAAATGATTAATCACAAATGGTTTGACTTAACGTGTTAGCTCATCCCGACATGTGCGAAATGTTTTCGAATATCGTAGCATATGTTAAGGGGGAGCAAAATGGATTTGCACTTCAAAATGGATTTCATGGTGACATACACTTACCCAAAACATCTCTATTCACGACGGTGAAGATTGTGGTGACATAAGGATGGTAGGATAGGTTAAAGTCCAATGATTTCTCTAGAACCGGAGGAATCTTCCCAAGGACATTCCATAGCTAGAAATAGTAGTCCTTAGGAAAGATGGAGAAAGATTGTGAACGTAGCTGAATGCCGACCAAGTACTTAAGTTAGCACTGGAACAATCACAACAAGGTGCTAGTTATGACGTATTGGTAAGCATTGAAGGGGTTGAAGAATGAAAAAGAATTGTAAAGATAAAGGGTGTAAAGAAAGTAGCCCTCCTTACAACTTAGGCAGAAACCGGGTCAATTCATATGCTATTGAGATCATTTTTAATGATTCTTGATATTGAAGAAAGACATCATGGACCCAGTGATGCAAGGCACAACCCATCCCAGCTAACTCAGATATCTCTCAAAAGATATTTGTTTTAATCACACGGAGACAACACATTATCTATTGATTTATTCACTCCGAATAAATTGGTATTGAAAAGGTGGCACTCCTCTCCAGTCTCCGATCACTAAAAATCCAAAATGCACGGTCGAGTCTAGAGCCATTTGAGATCATCAAATATCTCATTAGGACACACTTTCATTATTCCTTGCTTGTTCACACAATGTGAAAAGTAAGAAAGATATTAAGAGTCCTACGCAAAATCTTCATGATCTTGCCTGAACATCCGAGTAATACGAAAGTATTTACAATGAAGATGGAAATCCTTCTTGAGCGAATATCAAAAAGCTCATGGTAGGTGACTTGTTCGATTCTTTATGAATCAAACTTGTGATAACTGGAAAGCAACAGCTGTTTAATTCTTAAATGAATTTAAACACGTTCCAGGCCTCTACGCAATATCTTAGTGATCTTGCCAGAACATTCAGAGTAATACTATTAAGTATTTACAGTGACGAATGGAAATCCTTCTAGTGTTAACATCAAACAGCACTTGGTAGGTAACTTGCAAGATTCTATACGAATCAAGCTCGTGACAACTGGAAAGCAACGATGGTGCGGTTCTTAATTGAACTTCACTTGTTCCAGGAACATGAATTGACGGCTTCAAATCATGCGGATAATATTATCCAAATGATTCACTCTTTACGTTCGCAGTCAGCTTTGGACGGTCGAGTAAAGAGAACGGGTTTACCCGCGAAATCTTTTCAAGGAGGTTCTTAATTGAAACTACCTGCCACAAGTACGATATTTAATATCGTCCAACGGTCTTCACCGACCGGAGGTAAAATGCTACCGAATTAGAATGAAATGTTCAAGGCCATTTCATCCGTGTATATTGTTTGTTGCTAACTGTCTTATGCAGCGTAACAAGAAGGTGGTCTTGCGGTGTACAATCCAGAAGAAGTCGTCACCACATGCTTATACTACATACACTTAGTACTTCAACAAATTCAAGAAAGTCTGAAGGTCAAGTCTTCCGCTGTATCAAACTCTGAAGCTTTCAAAAATTTAAAGGTATAAGTATGTGGAACATGAAGTCACGAAGAGGCAAATTTCACAAGTGATGAATGCACAAGGTCAAGGCAAGGAAACATGCTTAAGACTAAAGTCAAAGATCACATCAAGCATATTCACAAGAACAAGATCGAAGACTCAAGCATAGATGCTAGGTTTAAGATTTTGTAAAATGGTGTGACCTCCCTTAGGGGGAGATTGTTGGAAATATGTTTTCCCAAAGAAAGTCTCGGTCACATCATTATTAGCATAGATCACGAGCTATAGAATATTTAGAACTTTGTAACTTGGAGCGACCTCCCTTAGGGGAGATTGTTGGAAATACGTTTTTACGTATTTATGAAGGATCGGTCGCTCCAACGATATATTAATGTATTAGGCTCGTGATCCAAATATAGTCCATATAGCCCACATGTAGGGTGGGCTATATATACCCCTCCTAGCATGTTAGGAGGGGTGGTTCATTCATTTACAACAATTTCATTTAATCAAATAGTCTTTCTCTCTCTACTTTTCTTTTCTCTCCTTTCTCTCTCTACATCCCATCTTCATCTTCCCCATCTCCTCCACCAAATCAATAGATTAATCCATCATTTAACAAATCCTTAGAATTCGTAGACCTTCACGACCTAATACCAATCCCGGGAACAGTAACAAGGGCAAGTCTAGTGCACATGGGAGTGGAAGTGGACAGCAGGGAAACCGAGACCCCACTGATGGGAGTAGTAGTGGACCAAAGAAGGCTATGGTTTGTTATGAGTGTGGAACCTCTGGGCATGTGAGACCCGATTGTCCCAAGTTGGCCAACCAGAAGAAGGACAACAAGTTAACTGCTTCGCAAGTGTACATGGCCGGCAATGCCCAAGCAAATCTAGGCTCCAACATCGTACCTGGTACGTTCTTACTAAACCAATGATATGCATCTATCTTGTTTGATACATGTGTAGACCAAAGCATTACAATTGCTAAATTTAGTAAGGTAATGGAAATCCCTCCTATAGTTCTAGACTCCCATTATACGGTGGAATAATCGACGGAAAAGTTATGATAGTTAAACACCATCATTCGAGGTTGTTCCTTAAAAACTTTCCAAATCAGCCGTTTTACACCAATCAGATCCTAGAAAGCCTTGATAGCTTTGATGTCATTATTAACACATATTGACTAGCAAGTATCATGCAATTATCCTATATGACCAAAAATGGGTTTGTGTACCTTGGTGAGATGAAACCTTGATTATACTGGGGAGCCTTAACCCCGATATAGTTAACACTAGATCTAGTGTCATCGCTAGCACCAACATGCCAGAGAATACTTGGTCCGAGAATACCCCATTTCCATAACCTGTTTCTTCCCTGCCCAAACCTGAAAGATACACCCAACTCACAATGGATGTATTTTGTAGGGTTACTTCTGCCACCTAGGCAACCCTAAACCTGAAAGGCACATCCAACTTACAATGGGTGTACTTTTTAGGGCTATGTTCGACATCCCCTGTAAGGAGATGTTGAATTTCCTATGTTTTTGGACATTCCTCTTTCCTCTTCGGGTCCAATTAGTTCGACAATACCATCACCCACTAGACTCTGGGAGATGTGACTTCCTCTCTTTAGAAGTCAGAATTTGTACAAATTTAAAACCAGTAATAGTGAGTGCATGACCCTTGTTACGACAACCTGCAAGGCGCGTACTTCTTTGTTCTTGGTATCTTATTTTATTTCCACCATTTGAAGTACTTCTTTTCTGTGCCCCTCTCACTCAACCCCGCGGCGAATGAATCAGATTCCTTGCAACTACATACGTAAACGCCATCAACAACAATCTTAACCTCTTTGTTGGGTAGAAACTTTAGTACCATTAACTAATGTTTGTGTCCCACTGGCTTGAGGTAAAGATCATAAGTCTTTTCTTAAAGCTGTTGATATAGGAGGGGTTAAAGTTAAAAATGTTTTGTTTTACCTTCAACCCCCAATTTTCATCCTCGAGTGTGGAGATATAACCAGTATCTCACTCGTGAAAAGGATGCAAATATAGTACATCCCCAGCTTCCCCAGTGTATAAAGCATGCTGGCGTGTCCTCCTCATATCAGAAACCATTTTCAATGGATTTGTCCTCCTAACCAAATCCACAATGCCAATGGTCCTCTCCCAGATCCGGGAAAGGTATGACTACAACACCCATTGAGAAGCCCGCGCCTATTCATCCATAGCAGCAGTCTCATTTACTGCTCAATCGGATGTATAGTGCGATCCGAATAAAGAACTCTTTGCATTCCTTTCCTATCTATCCACATCAGCAGTCTCATTTACTGCTCAATCGGATGTATAGTGCGATCCGGATAAAGATCTCTTTGCATTCCTTTCCTATCCATCCACAACAGCAGTCTCATTTACTGCTCAATCGGATGTATAGTGCTATCCGAATAAAGATCTCTTTGCATTCCTTTCCTATCCATCCACAACAGCAGTCTCCTTTACTGCTCAATCGGATGTATAGTACGATCCGGATAAATATCTCTTTGCATTCATTTCCTATCCATCCACAGCAGCAGTCTCCTTTACTGCTCAATCGGATGTATAGTGTGATCCGAATAAAGATCTCTTTGCATTCCTTTCCTATTCATCCACAGCAGCAATCTCCTTTACTGCTCAATCGGATGTATAGTGCGATCCAGATAAAGATCTCTTTACGTTTAATAAGTGTGAAAACACTTATCCTTTTACCACTTATTTCCAGTAATAACAAGACCAAAACGTTTATTTTATGTCGTAAAAGTCGGAATTATGTGTGGTTTGTGTTTTTATTGTGTTTTAGGACCAAAATATGAAAAAGGAAGAAAACACGGGCTTTCACGGGCTTTTATCAAAGAAAACGGGAAAAGACGAAGTCAAAAGATCAAGAGTGCAAAAAGAACGAAAGTCCAAGACCTATTCTGAAGATTTATCGAAGAAAAAAAGTCTAAAGACGGAAGTTTAATGAAGTCGAAGAACTTAAGTCTAATAGAAGAAGAAAATTAAAAGACAAGTTCAAATCCCGAGACGACATCGAGAAAAGACAAAGAATTAAAGTCGAGTCGAGAAGACATGAAGAAAAAAAGAAAGAAGATACAACACATGCACTCCTTCCACTTTTCCTATAAATACCCTCCTAATACATATTAAGAGGGGAGTTAGTCTTTTTTTTTTAGTTTTTCATTTTTCACTTTTATTTCTAGTTTTAGAGAGAGAAAGTTCTAAACTTTCTCTCACTAAGTTTCATCTTTTCTTTTAATCTTTCAAGATTAAACATTTGTGTATTGCTTATTTCAATTAATCAAGTTAAGTTTAAGCTTTTAATCTTTGATCTCATTCTACCTTTCTTTGATTTTTAGATTGATTTTGGTGCGAATTTCATATGATCCGTGTTGTTCTTAATGTTTTCGTGCTTAAAAAGTTAATCTTTTGATCATTACCTAATTTTCATACGAATAAGCTTTGAGATTTTTGTGCTTATTGGCTTATTTTTATGATTAGCTTATTTACTTATAAAAAGTTTTCTTAAAAAGTTCATGTTTTTATTGTTTGATATAAAAGTTTGTTTATTTTATGTTTAGATAAGTTGAAATTAGTGCTTATTTGATCCGGTTCATCATTGATTCGTTTAGTTTTGGGGTATTAGCTTATTATATAGCTTATTACCTTGGCTTTTACCGAATCCCACCAAAATCGGAAAGGGTCTAAACCCCTTTCCGATCGGCTTATTCTGACCAGCAGCACCACCCTCTTTCCGATCACCAGATCGGAAAAGGGTTTTGTGAATTCTGATCAGCACCAGATATTCCGATCGCCAGATCGGATTAGGTAGTTTCATATTCCGATTAAGCCCACCTTTGACATTCCGATTAGACCCTTCTATGCACATTCCGACGGCAGGGACTTGGTTATATTCCGATCGGCACTTTACCCCGTATTCTGATTGGCATTACTTTCTTGTTATTCCGATTGGGGTTGTTTATTAATATTCCGATTGGGTCTTGCTTAATATTCCGATTGTGGTGTTTCTGGCCATTCCGATTAGTACTTGCCCCAGTTTTCCGATTGGCATCATTTTGAGATATTCCGATTGAGGGATTTAGCCATATTCCGATTGCACCCTTTTGTCCCATTATTCCGATCAGTGGTCATTTATATTTCGATTAGAGTTGATTTTAGTTTATTGTTTTTACATAGTTTCTAAGTGTTAGTTTTATTTAGTGTGCTAGTATTTTTCAGTATTTTTCTTAATCTAGTCTTTAAGCTTTCTAGTTTTTATTTTTACTCGTTAGTTTTAATATAATCTTTAAACTTCCACTTTACTCAACGACACTTACTTATTTGCTATTAGTTTAAAATAGATAACCAACCAAACCATTCTCTTGTTCACCAAAAGACGATTGAGTCGCACTTTAGATCGGTAATCAATTCGAAGAGATCGGACGATAAGATTTCATACGTGGGGTAAAATCCAAGTATTAAATGGCGCCGCTGCCGGCTCTTTTCGTTAAGATTAACGGTTTCTAGTGAGAGACGCATTGAATTTTGGGATCTGTTCTTTGAACGTTATTTCCCTTGCTTCAAAAATTTTCAAAAATCCATAAAAATATAAAACTCTTCAAAAATACAAAACAATAAAAAATCATAAAAAGCAATTCTTTTCCAAAGGTTTTGCACCAAAAAGATTATATAGATATTCTCTGTGCATATTTTTCTTTTGCAGATGTATGCGTACTAGATCTTCGAACTATTCTGAGCCCGAGACTCGTGAAGATTTAGATATGGCTGGTGTTAATAACAACAATAATAACCCACCTCTACCCAATTTGAATAACAATAACAACAACAACAACAATGTCCTCCTACCTGATTTACGAACAATGGAGGAATTGTGTCAACCCACCATGAACGGACGCAGAGGCCCGATTGCGCCGACGCACGTCACAGCCCAGGAGTTTTCGTTGAAGCATCACATGATCCAACAAGTGCAAACTAACCCATTTCACGGAATTCCGGATGATGATGCCAACAAACACCTCGACAAATTCATTACCATCACCCAAAGCATGAAGTGCCCCAGTGTTTCTATGGATGACCTTTGCCTTCAACTTTTTCCCCACTCGCTTTCTCACCATGCCAAAAAATGGTTTGACCGTCTCCCGAAGAATTCTATTCATACGTGGAATGACATGACTCAACGCTTTTTGTCGAGCTACTTCCCTCCATCCATGGTCACGAGCCTTCGTAACCAAATTAGTGGATTCATGCAAGACAATGATGAATCACTCTTCGACGCTTGGGAACGATACAATGATTTTATCGACCGCTGTCCAAATCACAACATGCTCCCCGTCACTCTCATTGATACCTTCTACAATGGTCTCACTTTTCGTGATCGTGACACGATCAATGCCGCCGCCGGTGGTACTTTTATGAAAAGGAGACCGGAGGAGTGTAGAGAGTTGATTGAAAACATGACTACTCTCCACAAGAATTGGGATTCATCCGCATCCTCAAGATCTAAATCGAGAGTCAATGTTTCTTCTACTACTTCCAATCCTGAGATATTCGAACTTACCCGACAAATCGCGAATATGCACAAGGATTGCATGTCCATGGCCACAAACCACTTTCAACACGCTAAAGCCGTTGCTATTTCTTGTGACACATGTGGTGGTCCTCATTCTTATAATGATTGTCCTTCTACACAAGGCAATTTTTCTGAAAACGTTAACGCAGCTTACGGTACTTATCCCACGGGAGGCTATCAAGCTCGTCCTCAAGGAGACCGTAGCTTGCTAAGTTATTGTTCTAACAATTATCTTGCTCTACCCGGTTTCCCTCCTACCAACCAAAACCAACAACAAAGCTATAACCGAAACAACCAATTCCAACCTCGTGCTAACAATCAATATCAATCCCATAGAAACCCATACCCATCTCAAGGAAATTCTCAAGCTTACCAAGCTCCACCTCTCAATCAACCGATGGCATTAAATCAAGACGTCGAGATGTTCATGAAGACTAATCGGGAGCTGGTGACGAATCTTCAGAGTCAAGTCATCAACTTGAAGGGCGAAATGGCGAAAAAAGGGAACGATATTCAAGCCGAGCTAAGGAATGATATGGCAAAACAAAGCAATGAAATTCGTGCCGACATCAGAGATTCTTTCAGCACTCAAGCGCTTAACATTCTTGATATGATTGGTTCGCTCATCCAAGGTAATCAACCCTCTTCTTCGGGTACTCTTCCTAGTAACACCGTTGTGAACCCAAGAGGGGAGATGAAAGCAATCACTACTCGTAGTGGAAAAGGTTATACGGAACCCGAGCTTCCTACACCTCCACCCGTGATTGTGAATAAGGAAAAAGAGCAACTTTCCTCACCTCCTTCACCTTCTATCCCCATTTCCCCACCACCCGTGGTTGTGAGTGATCCTACTCCCCTAAAGCCTTCTTCTTCATCCAATATACCTTATCCTTCAAGGTTGAGGAAAGAGAAGAAAAAGAGAAAGGATGATATTCAAGTTTCAAACTTTCTCAAAATGTTTAAACAATTGAATTTTAACATCTCCTTTGCCGAGGCTCTCGCTCACATGCCTAAATACGCTAAGATGTTTAAAGATCTTTTAAGTGACAAGGAGAAGCTTCTTGACATTTCTCAGACCCAACTTAATGAGAATTGCTCCGCCGTGCTCTTAAGGAAATTGCCCACCAAACTTGGTGATCCGGGTCGCTTCTTGATTCCTTGCAACTTCCTGGGAGTACAAAATTGCATGGCCCTAGCCGATCTAGGTGCCAGTATAAACTTAATGCCTTTAAGTGTTTGGAAGCAATTATCTCTCCCCGAGCTAGTCCCCACCAAAATGACCTTGGAATTAGCTAACCGTACGGTTGCTTATCCAGTGGGGATAGCCGAAGATGTCTTTGTTGGCGTTGACAAATTCACCTTCCCGGCGGATTTTGTTGTCGTTGACTACGAGATGGATCCTCGTGTTCCATTAATCGTTGGACGTCCCTTCCTGAGGACCGGTCGCACTCTCATTGATGTAGCCGCAGGCGAAATAATCATGAGAGTTGGTGACGATAAAATTGTCTTCAACATGGGTAAGATTTCTAAGCAACCTTATTCATATGAGAGTGTTAATGCTATTGATGTTCTCGATGAGGCTTGTGAAGAAAATTTTCATGATGCTTGTAAAAGTACTCTCTCTTCTCTACCCAATGTTGAGACCGTTGCCTCAATTGCTCTGGCATTGACTCCTTTTGGAGAAAGTGACTTGGATGATTTCGAAACTAGCTTGGGTCCTCTCGATATTAAGTATGATGATTCTTCCACTAATTGGGATGAAGATATTCGTACTATTGAGAGACTTCTCAATGAAGACCCGTTTTCCCCTCCCCCTCCTAAAGAGGTGAATAATGATGATCCATCGTTAGTTTCACCATCTATTGAGGATCCTCCCACTCTTGATCTTAAGGACCTACCTCCTCATCTAGAGTACGTTTTTCTCGAAGAGAACGAGAAGTTACCGATCATCATCGCGAAGGACCTGAAAGAAGAAGAAAAATCCCGCCTTATCGCCGTGTTGAAGAAGCATAAAAGAGCTATCGCTTGGAAAATCTCCGACATTCGCGGAATTGATCCTCACTTTTGCACACATAAAATTCTCATGGAGGACGACTTTAAGACCACAATTCAAAGCCAACGAAGGGTGAATCCTAAAATCCATGAAGTCATCAAAAAAGAGGTTATCAAACTTCTTGATGCGGGTATGATTTACCCTATTTCGGATTCACCATGGGTTAGTCCAGTCCATTGTGTGCCTAAGAAAGGCGGAATCACTGTTGTGCCCAATGAAAACAACGAGTTGATTCCTACCCGTCTCGTTACTGGGTGGAGTGTTTGTATAGACTACCGCAAACTCAATGATGCCACGAGAAAGGATCATTTCCCTCTACCTTTTATGGACCAAATGCTTGAACGTTTAGCGGGTAATGAATATTACTGCTTTCTTGATGGTTTCTCGGGTTATTTCCAAATACCCATCGATCCCCAAGATCAAGAGAAGACAACATTCACTTGTCCCTACGGCACATTTGCCTACAAAAGGATGCCTTTTGGCTTATGAAATGCCCCCGAGACTTTCCAAAGGTGCATGTTGGCTATCTTCCATGACATGGTCGAGCAAACCATGGAAGTCTTCATGGATGATTTCTCGGTCTTTGGGGATTCCTTCTCTTCTTGCCTTGCCAATTTGGAACGTATGCTTAAGCGGTGCGAAGACACTCGCCTTGTTCTGAATTAGGAAAAATGCCATTTTATGGTAAAAGAAGGCATTGTGCTATGACACAAAATCTCTAATGCCGGTCTTGAAGTCGATCGTGCTAAAGTAGATGTCATAGCCAAATTACCTCCACCTTCAACCGTGAAGGGTGTGAGAAGTTTTCTGGGTCATGCGGGCTTCTATCGTCGATTCATTCAGGATTTTTCTAAAATCGCTCGCCCGATGACCCACCTCTTGGAAAAAGATACTCCTTTTATCTTTTCTAAAGAGTGTATCGAAGCCTTCAATCTTCTTAAGGATAAGCTAACTAAGGCACCGGTCTTGGTTACCCCTAATTGGGAGCTGCCTTTCGAATTGATGTGCGATGCTAGCGACTTTGCTATTAGTGCGGTTTTGGGCCAAAGAGTGAATAAACACTTCCAACCAATCCACTATGCTAGCAAAACAATGACGGGGGCTCAATTGCATTATACGACGACCGAAAAAGAGCTTTTAGCTGTTGTCTATGCTTTTGAGAAATTTCGCCCCTATCTTGTTTTATCCATCACCATCGTATACACGGACCATTCCGTGTTGAAGTACTTGATGACTAAGCACGACTCTAAGCCAAGACTTCTTCGCTGGGTTTTACTCCTTCAAGAATTCAACATTGAAATTTGTGACAAGAAGGGTGCTGAAAACCTAGCCGCGGATCATCTGAGTCGACTTGAGGATCCATATCAAAGGGATCATCCGAACAAAGAGATCAATGACTCTTTTCCCCTTGAAACCTTAATGTCTATAAATCTCAATCTTGATGACACCCCGTGGTTTGCCGACATTGCAAACTACTTAGCGGGTGGTGTTCTCATCCAAGGGTTAACATCCCAACAAAAGAAGAAGTTGTTGAATGATGTTAAGACTTACTTTTGGGATGACCCTTTTCTATTCAAACAATGTGCTGAGTTGATCATTCGTTGATGTGTTGACGGACCGGCAGCTTTTGACATTCTCCAGGCTTGCCACAAAGGAACCACCGGTGGTCACTTTGGTCCCAACTACACCGCTAAGAAAGTGTTTGATTCTGGATTCTATTGGCCCACCATTTATCGTGACGCTCACGAAATGGTTAAGCATTGTGATGCTTGCCAACGCCAAGGCAAGATCACACATAAAGACGAGATGCCTCAAAGTTTCATACAGGAATGTGAAATCTTTGACGTATGGGGCATTGACTTTTTGGGGCCATTTCCATCATCCAAAGGGAACAAGTACATCCTCGTCGCAGTGGACTACGTTTCTAAATGGGTTGAAGCCAGGGCTCTCCCTACGAACGATGTGAGGGTGGTTGTGAACTTTTTAAAGCAGCTTTTCGCTCGATTCGGCATTCCTCGTGCTATTATCAGTGACCGCGGGACTCATTTTTGCAATGATCAATTTGCAAGAGTCATGGCTAAGTATGGTGTTAATCATCGTCTTTCCACCGCCTATCATCCCCAAACCAATGGGCAAGCCGAGATTTCCAACCGTGGATAGAAGCGAATTTTGGAGCGTACTGTGGGAGAGCATCGCGCCCCGTGGGCCGATAAGTTAGATGATGCTCTGTGGGCTTTCCGTACTGCTTATAAGACCCCGATCGGTTGTACACCTTATCGTCTTGTGTACGGGAAAGCATGCCACCTCCCCATCGAGCTGGAACATAAGGCGCACTGGGCCTTGAAGTGGGCTAACTTCGACATCAACAAAGCCGGTGATCATCGCAAGATTCAACTCAACGAGCTCAACAAACTGAGAAATGAAGCTTATGAGAACTCACTGATCTACAAGGAGAAGACCAAGATCATTCACGATGCAAGAATTAAGAACCGATAGTTCCACGTTGGTGATCAAGTTCTAGTCTTTAACTCTCGGTTGAAGATCTTCTCTTGCAAGTTGAAGAGCCGCTGGTCTGGTCCATTCACCGTCGCCAAAGTCTTTCCATAAGGGACCATTGAGCTTTCTCAGCCAAATGGGCCCAATTTCAAGGTGAATGGTCAGCGTTTGAAGCTGTACTTTGGTGAGGACATCTCTCATGAGATGATTCCATCCCTCACCACGTTCCCCATGAACTAAATTAGGTCGAGTCAGGCTCGTGACTCGGTGAACAAAAACAAGCGCTTCTCGGGAGGCAACTCGTGATCTATCCTTTACTGCTTTTATAATAAGTGTAGGGGGAGCCCCGTATGTGTTTGTTGTCTTGTTTCTTGTGATGTGCAGGGATTAAAGCTTCAAAGATCAACCTTGATGACTTTTGACGAACCGTGATACCGTGTTCCCATCTTCCCGGTTCTATCCTAAAACTCTTGTGATTCAATATTTCATATTTTATATGTTCACATTGAAATCACTTTAGTTGTCCTTTCCTTAGCAAGATTTAAACAAAGTGCACACTGTCATAAGTGTAGGGGAGTTAACACCCACATGCTTAAACATTGAGGACAATGTTTATCTCAAGTGAAGGGGGGACCTCTATCGAAGTAAGTGGTCTTTTCCATGAATTTGCCCTCATTTTAACCGGAAAATTCGATTTTTCGACATTTTTCAAAATTTTTAATCTATTTTGGTCTAGTTGTATAGTTGTATTTTCCTTTGTTATGTTTAGTTTCTTTCCTTGCTAGAATAAATTTTCAATAAAGTGGTTTTAAATTTTTCTTAGTCGTGAACATTTTGACTCAACCCGAGTTTACTTATCTAAGTTTACTCTAGCTAGTATCCTTAACGTGTTTTAGTCAAGTTTTGCTAGGCTTTTATATAGGGAGCTATAAAACGCGAAAGTCTTAACTCTCACGGGTTAAGAACAAGAACTTTTCGCAAGTTCCTATAAGTGATCCTAGAGAGTCGTTTATCAAAGGAACTTTAAAATGCGATTTCTAAACTTGAAAAAGTCTAAGAATTTGCAAGATCCTATAGATGACTCGAAAACCCAAAACTTTGATTTAATAGGCTAAGCATCCACGAGTCTTATTCCTTGAGATTTTAAACTGTGGAGAACGAGAGATGATAGAGTCAATTATAAGTTTGGTATTCTTTCGTGAATTTATGTGAGTTAATTATAAGCCTATTCTCCCTCCGCTTGTTAATAAATTTATCTGCAATAAATAAGGTTGTAAGATTTAAAAGGTTACTTAGCTTTTAGCCCAAGATCGTTTAAAAGTTGCTCGGTACAGATTAGAGTTCATAGCCAAGGCATAACTTATTGAAGCGGCATGCGAAGATTGGCGAGTCCAAAAAGGCCCTAACAAGGCATGAGGGCTACGTTTTGTTGCTAAAGATCCAAAAGTGATGTGAAGAATCATTTACTGAAAATCAATATGAAGGATCGAGACACACGACGAAAAGCAAATACTCCCCTAAAGATCATGGAGAAGTCTATCCAAAAAGACCCTAACAAGGTATGAGGATAAATAGATCCAAGTTTTAAAAGGAGGCGGATCGTTGTATATCAAAGTCCAAAATAAAGATTGGAGAAAAATGAAGAAGTCGTGGTCCAAATATGAAGAATTGCTCAAAACTTCAAGTGAAGAAATTCCTATTATGAAGAGAAGGCCATTATTTCATGAACATCTCTCAAAGATTCGAAGTATGAAGTCGCTGCCAAATATCGGTCCGAGAAAGGTCTCAAATCGTGAAGCGAGTTATGCCAAGATATGAACTTTATGAGGTCCCGAGAAGCAGTTTTAAAAGATTTTGTCCTTTAGCTAAATATTGATTAAATCGTTCACTTTATTTTTGGCCTAAATAACTATCAAAATAAGTCAAACAATGCATCCTCGTGATCATTCAAGACAAAAATAAAATATAAGAGATACACCTAGGAATAAGGGAGTCTAAGTGAATAATTAGCCCACGTGAGTTCGTGTTAGTTTTCTAACTTATAATAACAATGATCTCGTTTTTAAGCTTGGTATGGGGAACGTGAAACTTGAGGATGATAAACGTTCATGGCTGCCCAAAACCAATGTAAGTGTTTGATTTCTTTACTTGTTTATATCTTTTTATGTTTAGTATTTAATAAAGGCCAAGGTGGGTTATTTATGATGGAAAATGTAAACCATTCTTTAAAATTAATGCATTGCATGAGGGCATTGCAATGGTCAAGTGTAGGGGATTTAATAAGTGTGAAAACACTTATCCTTTTACCACTTATTTCCAATAATAACAAGACCAAAACGTGTATTTTATGTCGTAAAAGTCGGAATTATGTGTGGTTTGTGTTTTTATTGTGTTTTAGGACCAAAATATGAAAAAGGAAGAAAACACGGGCTTTCACGGGCTTTTATCGAAGAAAACGGGAAAAGACGAAGTCAAAAGATCAAGAGTGCAAAAATAACGGAAGTCCAAGACCTATTCTGAAGATTTATCGAAGAAAAAAAGTCTAAAGACGGAAGTTTAATGAAGTCGAAGAACTTAAGTCTAATAGAAGAAGAAAATTAAAAGACAAGTTCAAATCCCGAGACGACATCGAGAAAAGACAAAGAATTAAAGTCGAGTCGAGAAGACGTGAAGAAAAAAAGAAAGAAGATACAACACATGCACTCCTTCCACTTTTCCTATAAATACCCTCTAATACACATTAGGAGGGGAGTTAGTCTTTTTTTTTTTTTAGTTTTTCATTTTTCACTTTTCTTTCTAGTTTTAGAGAGAGAAAGTTCTAAACTTTCTCTCACTAAGTTTCATCTTTTCTTTTAATCTTTCAAGATTAAACATTTGTGTATTGCTTATTTCAATTAATCAAGTTAAGTTTAAGCTTTTAATCTTTGATCTCATTCTACCTTTCTTTGATTTTTAGACTGATTTTGGTGCGAATTTCATATGATCCGTGTTGTTCTTAATGATTTCGAGCTTAAAAAGTTAATCTTTTGATCATTACCTAAGTTTTCATACGAATAAGCTTTGAGATTTTTGTGCTTATTGGCTTATTTTTATGATTAGCTTATTTACTTATAAAAAGTTTTCTTAAAAAGTTCATGTTTTTATTGTTTGATATAAAAGTTTGTTTATTTTAAGTTTAGATAAGTTGAAATTAGTGCTTATTTGATCCGGTTCATCATTGATTCGTTTAGTTTTGGGGTATTAGCTTATTATATAGCTAATTACCTTGGCTTTTACCGAATCCCACCAAAATCGGAAAGGGTCTAAACCCCTTTCCGACCAGCTTATTCTGACCAGCAGCACCACCCTCTTTCCGATCACCAGATCGGAAAAGGGTTTTGTGAATTCCGATCAGCACCAGATATTCCGATCGCCAGATCGGATTAGGTAGTTTCATATTCCGATTAAGCCCACCTTTGACATTCCGATTAGACCCTTCTGTGCACATTCTGACGGCAGGGACTTGGTTACATTCCGATCGGCACTTTACCCCGTATTCCGATTGGCATTACTTTCTTGTTATTTCGATTGGGGTTGTTTATTAATATTCTGATTGGGTCTTGCTTAATATTCCGATTGTGGTGTTTCTGGCCATTCCGATTAGTACTTGCCCCAGTTTTCCGATTGGCATCATTTTGAGATATTCCGATTGAGGGATTTGGCCATATTCCGATTGCACCCTTTTCTCCCATTATTCCGATCAGTGGTCATTTATATTCCGATTAGAGTTGATTTTAGTTTATTGTTTTTACACAGTTTCTAAGTGTTAGTTTTATTTAGTGTGCTAGTATTTTTCAGTATATTTCTTAATCTAGTCTTTAAGCTTTCTAGTTTTTATTTTTACTCGTTAGTTTTAATATAATCTTTAAACTTCCAATTTACTCAACGACACTTACTTATTTGCTATTAGTTTAAAATAGATAACCAACCAAACCATTCTCTTGTTCACCAAAAGAGGATTGAGTCGCACTTTAGATCGGTAATCAATTCGAAGAGATCAGACGATAAGATTTCATACGTGGGGTAAAATCCAAGTATTAACGTTCCTTTCCTATTCATCCACAACAGCAGTCTCGTTTACTGCTCAAACGGATGTATAGTGCGATTTGGATAAAGATCTCTTTGCATTGCTTACTGTCCATCCATGGCAGTGGTCTCTTTTACTGCTCAATTGGATGAGTAGTGCAACCTGGATAAAAATCTCTTTGCATTCTCTTCTGTTCATCGTAATAACAGAAGCTTTCATTAATACCCCATTCGGATGAACAAGGGTAACCTAGGGAATAGACCACTTCGCGTTCATGCCGCCATCTGTACCTGAGAGAGAACCTGAAACAAATCATATACTTAGAACATCTTTTACTTAAAAGATAACTATGTTTTTAGTAGCTTAGAGGACAAAGCTAAAATAACGGGGTGGTCCTGTAAAATCCATGATTTTACCATGATTAAATATAATAAATTTTCACCTATTAATCCTAGAACAGAAACTCATGTGTTATATTTTTATAGGTCATATGTGAACTTGTCTAAGATGTACATATACTTTTACATACACACTTATTGTAATAAGATTCATAATGTAAACCTTGTACATAAGACTAAGTAAAACAAGTAGTAAAATGTATAACCAACATTTGATTAGACAACACTTAACAAAAATGAGAAAATATGTGACATCATGTATTTATAGCCGTGTATATATGTATGCATATTATAGGCATGCCGAAACTTTCTTGGACTAGCACAAGGTTCTATATGTTCTAGTCCAACACAAGCCAACACAAGCCCACTCTCCCTTTTGGATAGCCATACACGGCACCAAAGGCATGTGGAAGGAGAAGGGATGCATGGGAAACACAAAAGCTAACACTTGGCACAAGTGTTCTTACCTAGGCAATCATGCCTTTTGCATTCCCTTCTCTCTCTCCTCTTTAAGCCGAAACACACACACATTCTCACATACATGCAATCCAATCTTGTTCTCTCACCCTCTTCTCTCTCAAATCATACGGCTTAAAGCCATGTACATCCAAAACCAAGTATTAATTCCACCAAGATACTTGTCTTATCTTTACTACAAATCATTAGTAGTATCATTCTCTTGAAATGTAAAACCCGCATGCTTTTACCATGCATAGTACCCTTAGGATCGTACGTACTAGTTAAAAACTTTCCTAATATAGCATGATTACGATTACGTGTTAGGAGTTTATGTATTACGTACGTGTTAGAACACGATAAGTATTTTATATGCACGATCACATAATAATTATTTAGCAATAATTAATCACGAGCATACGATCAGGAAATCACGAGCGTAATTAAAACACGAGCTATTATTAATTACGTATATATATTTAATACGAGAGTAATTAAATATATTAGAGTATGGTATTTACGTAACGAGAACATTTAAAACACGAACATAATTAAACACAAACGACCAACTAAATAACGAGACACGAAACGAGGTACGGGTACCCCATGGGGGGTCCCTACCCGCGGCTAAACAAGGGTAATGGGCCAAGCCCATTACCAATTTTACTAAAAGGGGGGTTAAGTAATTTTTACTACTCAAAAATTACTTTACAGAAGATTCAAGAAAAACCTAAACCCTCCCTTTTCTCCTCCTCTTTGTGCCGCCACCTACAAATCACCAACAAGGTGATTTCTTGATCTTGGATCATGTTGATTTATTGTTTGTTCGTGTTTGTTCTTCATTCCCTTGATCCACGAATACGGTAAAACCTTTTTAAACCTTTTCTTTTTAATTAATCTTTTTATTAATGATGAACATGGGATGTTTTTATAAAAACACATTAATTAAACATAGATCTAACATGTTTTGATGATTAATTAAATCAAATGGTCGATTAAGGGGTGTTTTGTTTTGGGCCGCAGGCTGCAACCGACCCAAAGGGGTTTCAGTTTGCTTAGCCCACACCACCAAGACCATATTGGTCTTGGTTGGTGCGTGTGGGTCCCACGGTAGCAAGGGGTACCCCGATTTTTGTCGGGGTACGATGTCGATTCATGTCCGGTTCATGTTTTTAAGCTTAGATCCGGATCATGGTTATGTTAGTTTTTTTATGTTATAAACTTATGTTAAAATTAAATTAATAAAAGATGAGAGTAATTTAATAACATGACTTAGGTTAATTAATTATTAATAATCATGATATTATTTTAACCTAAGTATTTATATTATTAAGACTTATAATTAATTAATTATTTAAAAACCATGGATATAATTAATTGATTAACATGACTTAGGTTATATTATTAATATTTAATAATACATATTTTAACCTAAGTATTTAATATATTTAATTAAAAACATGTCATACTTTAATTAAATATTATAACCTATAGTTTAATTAAATTACATGAAATAATTATTAAACTATACAATATATCATATGACTTAGGAAATAATCATGAAATCACTTAGGCTTATTTACTTAGCTTATTTAACCAGCTTATTTCTAATTATGGAAACTTTCTATTTTTAGAAACTTAATTAAATAAGGCAGCTAATTTATTTATGGAAACCATCTATTTTTAGAAACTTATTTATTTAAGGCAGCTAAACTAATTATGGAAACTTATTTAATTAAGGCAGCTAATCTATTTATGGAAACTTTCTATTTTTAGAAACTTATCTATTTTAAGCAGTAAATCTATTCTTGGAAACTTTCTATTTTTGAAAACTTTCTAATTTTGGAAACTTTCTATTTTTGGAAACTTTCTATTTTTGGAAACTTTCTATTTTAGGAAACCTGCTATTTTTGGAAAGTTACTTATTATTACACATTAAGTATAATAACACATGAAATACCAGAAATACTTAATCAGATTAAGCAGAATATAAGATTTAACACAGTTTAAGGCATTAAACAGTAAAACATAGTAAGAACATATAAAATAAGCTAAGACATGACGTAAAACTAGCTATGTATTTAGTAAGCAGATACTTATTTCATGTACGTATTTATGTAGCACTAGTGTTTCGGAAGTAGGATTCTCGCAGTTCGTTGTTCTCGTTCACTGGACATAAGGTACGGATTCCCGTCCTTTCAGTATGGACATTCTTTTCTTATTAGGATTTCCCCATATGCAGCCAACTGTTTTCCCGTAGTATAAGTATGAGTTTGATTGCTTATGTTTAAATATGATTACCTATAGCCATATACATGCATGACCAGTTTCACCTAGTTATCGAGGTACCATAACCATAACATTAGAGGCACTGATGTTATGACTTCACCACAGCGGAGTGATTGCTCGTGGCGTCCCTTCAGTTTTTGGCCATATATTTGTATTTATCATGTGGGGCGTATGGGTGCATCCTAGTTACACGTTTTTATTCAGGATTACATGGTGAATGTGGTGTGTGCCTTGCATCCTTCACAAGGAGCTGATCCCTCCTACCCATAAAACCAGTATATTAAATTAGAGGCAGCCCCTCTAATTTGCATGATGAGGTCACCCCTCCAATTATTCATGCACGGTGGATTTTCATGACCTATATTGGCTAATGGTAAAATATGACAAACAATTTTTATAAGAAAAACATAAGACTTTCAAACTATAAAACCAGTTTTATTAAGACTTAACCAGGTTACTCGGGACTTAGTTTCTTCCGCTGTTATTATGTTATATGCTTATCCTATTCATGCTTTATTGTATATCCGTGCACTGAGCGTATTGCTCAGCCGTTTTCCTTTTCTATGTTCCCAAAACGGCAGGTACTCAGGGACGCTCGTAGACACTAAGAGTACGTGCATATGGACAGGAAGCTGTCTAGCCTTCTTTACATTATGCATTTCCTTTGTTTATGATACTTATGCTTTGGACATTGTTTAGTCCTTTTCCTTTACTATACTATGTTTGTGTGTGATGAGTTTTACTTTTGGACTACCGATGTTTGATTCCGGTATTTTCCTTTATATGGTCAAGTAATGTTTAGACATTTTACCTTGTATGCTTTGATGACACGCCATAATTACTGTGATATTTCCATTTCCAAAATGGGGTGTTACAATTATGGTATCAGAGCCAAGGTTTCGACCTGTAGGCTCTCAAATATGACCTGTGATTAGTGGGTAGTCACTACGGTCTTCCTTGAACTGACAGTTGTTTTCATGCATTCATCATTTTTTTAAGCATACATATACATGTCATTGTTACAGGGTTTTTGACTAAGTAATGGTTGGTACAGGACTGGCCCTATTTAGTCGCATGGGTTTTATCGAAACTTTTAGATTTGGGACCGACCCATAGGCGTCCCCTCGTAATGTTTTGTTTTGGGTGAACTGACCAGAGGCGTTCACTCTCGAGCATACAAAAGTTTTCATAAAACTGCATCATGCATTCATACACAAAATTTTCTTGCATAAAATTTTTCTCGTGAAATTTTTAGTATAAAATTTTTTTCATGTATATATTTTATATTTTATGTTTTGATCTGTTTAATCATATGTTTTATGTTATACTGTCAGATGGTTCTTACACGCGAACAGGAGCAACTCAATGCTGCAATTCAGGCTGCCATGCAAGCCTTGCTTCCTCAACTGAGGAATGACATCCGGGCTGAAGTTCAAGCTGCCAACAATCAGCAGCAGCACAATCAGCCACCTCCTCCTCCTCCTCCTCCAGTGACATTAGCAGTATGGCTGGAGAGATCCAACAAGCTCCGCCCTCGAGCTTTTGAGAAGACAGATAGCCCCAGCGATGCTGAAAGCTGGTTGGCTCACATCGAGAAGATTTTCAACGCTATGGGCTGTGATCCCGCATACAAGGCGAGGTTGGCATGCTATCAGTTCGAAGGCGATGTACTCAACTGGTGGTTAGCTTCGATGCAATCTGAAGGTGGTGATGAGTGGGTTGCTGGTTTGACTTAGGCTCAGTTCAAGGACAGGGTGATGGAGCAGTTCTTTCCCAAGGCTGAGCAGGACAAGCTCAAGAGAGAGTACCATGGGATCCGTCAGAGAGCTGGGGAGAATAACAACGAGTTTATGCAGCGCTTTCTTCGCTTGGCTGGTTTCCTTGGTGCGGCAGCAGGTACTCCTGAAGAGCAGGCACATCACTTCAGATGGGCTCTTCGCACATCGGTCGCAAACAATCTGGTGTGTGCTACGTTCAATACTGTAGCACAAGTGGCCGATGCAGCACGGAAACTGGAGATGCTGCAGGAGAGGGACAAGTTCGGGGAAGCTGAAAGACCCGACAAGAGGTAAACCTTCGTATTCAAGCGGTGATCAATCCGTATACTTTCTTATGTCATTATTCATCTCCTTAATTGTATCTTCCAGGCAGAAAACTGGGGACCGGTCTCAGCCGGCTACTCAGCAGCAGCCTCACCAGCCCAAGGGAAACGGTCAGACTAACGACCGTTCTGCTACGGATAGGCGTGGCGGTAATGACAATTACCGTAACATCGCCGGGCAATCCAGCAACAGCAGGTCCTAATACTTACAAAATTTCTTATGTTTTATGTTATAGCTCATATTCTGACACTTTAGCAAACTTCTACCAGGAACCATGGAAACGGTAGGGACCAGAACCAGAGAGGTTCGCAGCCTAGCCGTCCAGCTATCACTGGTATTCAATCTTACGATTATCCGCTTCGTCCTTTGTACCCAAATATTATGTCTTATGTAAAATGTTTTATCAGGTCCTCAGCCAGCCAGAGCACCTGCTGGAGGATACACTCATCCTCTTTGCTCTACTTGCCACCGTAGGCACCCAGGACCATGTCGCTGAAATACTGATGCGTGCTTCAAGTGTGGTCTTCATGGCCATATTATGAAGGATTGCCGTAAGGGCGAGATGGAGGGTACATCGGGACATGCTGATACCAAGCCGCCTCCTACTGCAGGGCGTGTCTACACGACATCTCGAGACCAGGCCAACAAGTCTACAAGTACCATCACAGGAATCTTGTATATGTATGGTCGCGCTGCATGTGTTCTTTTCGATACGGGTGCTACACACTCGGTTATTTCTACTGCTTATGCTAAGAACATTAGGATGCCTCCCTTGCCACTAGAAAATAGGCTTACTATTTCCACGCCTTTGAGGGACTCTGTATTAATCACCCATGTATACAAGAGTCTTCCCCTAGAATTTGATGATAAGGTTCGACCTGTCGACGCACTTCCGCTGGACATGAATGACTTCGACATGATTTTGGGCATGGATTGGCTATCCAAGTATCATGCTACCATAGACTGCCATTCATATCAAGTTTTCTTCGGTGATGTTAATGCACCAGAGTACATTCATAATGGGTTCATACCCGGACGGTCTGTACAAGTCATATCCACCCTACAAGCGCGTGCACTACTGTCACATGGCTGCGAGGGTTATCTAGCTACGGTTCACGACATGGATGCTGAATTTCCATCGATTCAGGATCAACCAATAGTGTCGGAATTCCAAGATGTGTT
Organism: Glebionis coronaria; assembly: GCA_025667525.1. Taxonomy (NCBI): domain Eukaryota; kingdom Viridiplantae; phylum Streptophyta; class Magnoliopsida; order Asterales; family Asteraceae; genus Glebionis; species Glebionis coronaria. The sequence goes on from CM046880.1 coordinate 253,993,362, forward strand.
TCCAACAGAACTTCCGGGCATACCACCTGCACGAGAAGTGGAATTCAGTATCGAACTGGTTCCAGGAGCTGAACCAATCTCCAAGGCTCCTTATCGCATGGCTCCCATAGAGCTGAATGAGCTGAAGGATCAACTGCAAGAACTTCTGGAACGAGGTTTCATTCGACCGAGCGCATCTCCATGGGGCGCACCGGTCTTGTTTGTTAAGAAGAAGGACGGCAGTATGCGTCTTTGCATAGACTATCGCGAGCTCAACAAGATTACTATTCAGAATAGGTATCCACTGCCACGCATTGACGATCTGTTTGACCAACTCCAAGGGGCCAAACACTTCTCCAAGATCGATCTTAGGTCAGGCTATCATCAGCTACGGGTCAAGGAGCAAGACATCGCTAAGACTGCTTTTCGTACCCGTTATGGCCACTACGAGTTTGTAGTTATGCCATTTGGCCTGACAAATGCTCCAGCAGTATTTATGGATCTGATGAACATAATCTTCAACGAATTTCTGGACAAGTTCGTCATTGTTTTCATCGATGACATCCTGATTTTCTCTAAATCCAATGAGGAGCACGAAGACCATCTTCGTACAGTACTACAGATTCTTCGCCAGAAGCAGCTGTATGCTAAATTCTCCAAGTGTGAGTTCTGGCTAGACAAGGTGGCATTCTTAGGTCACATTGTATCAGCAGAAGGAATCACTATGGATCCAGCGAAGGTTGAGGCCATCACTAAGTGGCCAAGGCCGACATTAGCGACGGAGGTCCGCAGTTTCTTAGGCTTAGCTGGCTATTACCGTAGGTTCGTGGAGAACTTTTCCCGCCTAGCACTACCATTGACCAAACTAATGCGGAAAGGGGAGAAATTCGTCTGGACTGAAGATCGAGAGAAGAGCTTTGAAGACCTGAAGCAGAAGCTAGTATCTGCACCTATTCTTACTCTACCATCTGGTACGGGTGGATTTCAAATCTACAGCGATGCATCAGGGAAGGGACTTGGCTGTGTTCTCATGCAACATGGGAAAGTGATCGCGCACGCTTCACGGCAGCTTAAGCCTTATGAAGAGAATTACCCCACGCACGATCTGGAACTTGCTGCAGTCGTGTTTGCATTGAAGATATGGAGACACTACTTATATGGAGAATCGTGTGACATTTTCACGGACCACAAGAGCTTGAAGTATATCTTCACTCAGCGTGAATTGAACATGAGGCAGAGGAGATGGTTAGAGCTGTTGAAGGATTATGACATTAATCTACGGTATCATCCCGGAAAGGCAAATGTAGTGGCAGATGCTCTTAGCAGGAAATCCGGAATGATCAACGGCATTAAAATCGAAGAGGAAGTCATCAGAGACTTGGAGCGACTAGACATCAAGATCATGGTACGTGGACAGCACAGTTACTAGGCTAATCTTAGAGTAGAACCTGAGTTACTCTATAAGATCAAGGAAGCTCAGAAGGATGACGGAGAAATCTGGGCGATAGTTCAGAATTTGGAGAAGCAGACATAATTCAGAGTAGATGTAGACGGTATCGTATGGCAGGGGACAAGACTTTGTGTCCCAGATGACCAAGAACTTCGGGAAGCTTTGTTAGCAGAAGCTCATAGCTCCCCATTCTCGATACATCCTGGTTCGACTAAAATGTATCATGACATCAAGCAGTACTTTTGGTGGAGTGGTATGAAACAGGATGTGGCCACTTACGTCTCCAAATGTCTTACCTGCCAGCAGGTTAAGAACGAGCATCAACGATCTGGCGGTCTCCTTCAACCGTTAGATATTCCAGAGTGGAAGTGGGACAAAATTGCCATGGATTTTGTTACCGGTCTTCCGCCTACCAAAAGGAAGCACGATGCAATTTGGGTTATCGTTGATCGACTTACCAAATCAGCTCATTTCTTACCGATCCGCAAGGAAGATCCGGTAAGTAAACTCGCAGATACGTATAGACGAGAGATCATGAGACTCCACGGTGCACCATCCAGCATCGTCTCAGACAGAGATCCTCGATTTACTTCGTGCTTTTGGAAAAGTCTGCAGAAAGCTTGGGGTACACAACTTAAGCTTAGCACGGCTTTTCATCCTCAAACGGACGGACAGTCGGAGCGAACCATTCAGACATTGGAGGATATGTTGAGGTCATGTGCGTTGGAATGGACTGGTGATTGGGACGAATACATCTGTTTGGTGGAGTTTGCGTACAACAACAGCTGGCACGCAAGCATCAAATGTGCTCCATTTGAGATGGTGTATGGCAGAAAGTGTCGCGCCCCAATCTGCTAGGATCAGGTTGGCGAGCGAACACTCGAAGGACCAGAAATCATAGATATGACAAACGAGAAGATCGCAGTAGCTAGGCAGAAAATTCAGGAGGCAAGGTCACGTCAAAAGAGTTACGCCGACAAGCATCGTAGGGATTTACACTTTAACGTAGGAGATCACGTCTTCCTTAAGGTTTCGTCGGCACGTGGTGTTAGACGCTTCGGGATTAAAGGGAAGCTCAGTCCTCGTTTCATCGGACCGTTTGATATCATTGAACGAGTCGGTGAAGTATCTTACCAATTGGCGTTACCTCCGCAGCTTTCGCATGTGCACAATGTGTTTCATGTGACAGAGGGTACCAATATCATCCCCTTCACATGGTTCAGTATCCACTGGAACAGATACGTGAAGATCTCACTTTTATAGAAGAACCGGAACGAGTTCTTGACAGGCAAGAACGAGTCATGAGAAAGAAGACGATTCCATTCGTCAAAATTCTATAGAGGGATCATACCGAGCGGGAAGCCACTTGGGAAACGGAGGAGTCTATCCGGGCTTCTTACCCTCATTTCATATTTTGAATTCGGGTATGTTCTTCTTTTCCAGTTTACTTTATCTATAATTCGGGGACGAATTATTCTTTTTAGGGGGAAAGAGTTGTAAAACCCGCATGCTTTTACCATGCATAGTACCCTTAGGATCATACGTACTAGTTAAAAACTTTCCTAATATAGCATGATTACGATTACGTGTTAGGAGTTTATGTATTACGTACGTGTTAGAACGATCACGTAATAATTATTTAGCAATAATTAATCACGAACATACGATCACGAAATCACGAGCGTAATTAAAACACGAGATATTATTAATTAGGTATATATATTTAATACGAGCGTAATTAAATATATTAGAGTATGGTATTTACGTAACGAGAACATTTAAAACACGAACATAATTAAACACAAACGACCAACTAAATAACGAGACACGAAACGAGGTACGGGTACCCCATGGGGGGTCCCAACCCGCGGCTAAACAAGGGTAATGGGCCAAGCCCATTACCAATTTTACTAAAAGGGGGGTTAAGTAATTTTTACTACTCAAAAATAACTTTACAGAAGATTCAAGAAAAACCTAAACCCTCTCTTTTCTCCTCCTCTTTGTGCCGCCACCTACAAATCACCAACAAGGTGATTTCTTGATCTTGGATCTTGTTGATTTATTGTTTGTTCGTGTTTGTTCTTCATTCCCTTGATCCACGAATACGTTAAAACCTTTTTAACCTTTTCTTTTTAATTAATCTTTTTATTAATGATGAACATGGGATGTTTTTATAAAAACATATTAATTAAACATAGATCTAACATGTTTTGATGATTAATTAAATCAAATGGTCGATTAAGGGGTGTTTTGTTTTGGGCCGCAGGCTGCAACCGACCCCAAAGGGGTTTTGTTTTGCTTAGCCGACACCACCAAGACCATATTAGTCTTGGTTGGTGCGTGTGGGTCCCACGGTAGCAAGGGGTACCCCGATTTGGGTTGGGGTACGGTGTCGATTCATGTTCGGTTCATGTTTTTAAGCTTAGATCCGGATCATGGTTATGTTAGTTTTTTTATGTTATAAACTTATGTTAAAATTAAATTAATAAAAGATGAGATTAATTTAATAACATGACTTAGGTTAAATAACTATTAATAATCATGAAATTATTTTAACCTAAGTATTTATACTATTAAGACTTATAATTAATTAATTATTTAAAAACCATGGATATAATTAATTGATTAACATGACTTAGGTTATATTATTAATATTTAATAATACATATTTTAACCTAAGTATTTAATATTTAATTAAAAACATGTCATACTTTAATTAAATATTTTAACCTATAGTTTAATTAAATTACATGAAATAATTATTAAACTATACAATATATCATATGACTTAGGAAATAATCATGAAATCACTTAGACTTATTTACTTAGCTTATTTAACCAGCTTATTTCTAATTATGGAAACTTTCTATTTTTAGAAACTTAATTAAATAAGGCAGCTAATTTATTTATGGAAACCAGCTATTTTTAAAAACTTATTTATTTAAGGCAGCTAAACTAATTATGGAAACTTATTTAATTAAGGCAGCTAAACTATTTATGGAAACTTTCTATTTTTAGAAACTTATCTATTTTAAGCAGTAAATCTATTTTTGGAAACTTTCTATTTTTGGTAACTTTCTATTTTTGGAAACTTTCTATTTGGAAACTTTCTGTTTTTGGTAACTTCTATTTTTGGAAACTTTTTATTTTTGGAATCTTTCTATTTTTGGAAACTTTCTATTTTAGGAAACCTGCTATTTTTGGAAAGTTACTTATTATTACACAGTAAGTATAATAACACATGAAATACCAGAAATACTTAATCAGATTAAGCAGAATATAAGATTTAACACAGTTTAAGGCATTAAACAGTAAAACATAGTAAGAACATATAAAATAAGCTAAGACATGACATAAAACCAGCTATGTATTTAGTAAGCAGATACTTATTTCATGTACGTATTTTTGTAGCACTAGTGTTTCGGAAGTAGGATTCTCGCAGTTCGTCGTTCTCGTTCACTGGACATAAGGTACGGATTCCCGTCCTTTCAGTATGGACATTCTTTCCTTATTAGAATTTCCCCGTATGCAACCAACTGTTTTCCGGTAGTATAAGTATGAGTTTGATTGCTTATGTTTAAATATGTTACCTATAGCCATATACATGCATGACCAGTTTCACCTAGTTAGGGAGGTACCATAACCATAACATTAGAGGCACTGATGTTATGACTTCACCACGGCGAAGTGATTTCTTGTGGCGTCCCTTCAGTTTTTGGCCATATATTTATATTTATCATGTGGGGCGTATGGGTGCATCCTAGTTACACGTTTTTATTCAGGATTACATGGTGAATGTGGTGTGTGCCTTGCATCCTTCACAAGGAGCTGATCCCTCCTACCCATAAAACCAGTATATTAAATTAGAGGCAGCCCCTCTAATTTGCATGATGAGGTCACCCCTCCAATTATTCATGCACGGTGGATTTTCATGACCTATATTGGCTAATGGTAAAATATGACAAACAGTTTTTATAAGAAAAACATAAGACTTTCAATCTATAAAACCAGTTTTATTATGACTTAACCAGGTTACTCGGGACTTAGTTTCTTCCGCTGTTATTATGTTATATGCTTATCCTATTCATGCTTTATTGTATATCCGTGCACTGAGCGTATTGCTCAGCCGTTTTCCTTTTCTATGTTCCCAAAACGGCAGGTACTCAGGGACGCTCGTAGACACTAAGAGTACGTGCATATGGATTGGAAGCTGTCTAGCCTTCTTTACATTATGCATTTCCTTTCTTTATGATACTTATGCTTTGGACATTGTTTAGTCCTTTTCCTTTACTATACTATGTTTGTGTATGATGAGCTTTACTTTTGGACTACCGATGTTTGATTCCGGTATTTTCCTTTATATGGTCAAGTAATGTTTAGACATTTTACCTTGTATGCTTTGATGACACGCCATAATTACTGTGATATTTCCATTTCCAAAATGGGGTGTTACATGAAATCACTATAAACAAGCCCTAGCTAAGTCATCAAGGCCACAACTTGGTTTGTTTTAGGGTTTTCTTCATCATCTTGAGTAAATCTCAAATCTCCTTGTTCATCTAGATCATTTGTGGTACTTTTAGGAAAGAGAGGTATACACAGCATAATCTTTCATTTCTTCATGCATGCATCATCATACATCTATAAACACAAGTGAATAACATGTTAAAATCAAGATTTGGTAAGGCTATGGCCCTTATAGGTCACGACATATTTATGCAAACCATGTTCATGATTCAAAATGTTTTAATAAGAAACTTATGATTATGTGTTATGTTTTAAACTTGATTTAAAAACCATATGAAACCTTTTATAAATCTAAACATTTCATAGGTTACAAATCTTGTTTATGGGACTTTGGTTAACCAATAACCATAGATCTCATGAAATGAACTTGTGCAACTTAAAGATCATGAAAACCATGACCTTAAAGGTCACGGCTAAATTTAATGGTGACCATATGATTTATCAACATAGTTTTAAAGATGGAATATGAAATGTAACATATTAAATGGAATGCTAAAAATCCCAAATACAACTTATGTGTATAAATGTAGCCGTGGGTTACACTAGACCTAAAAATGGGTTAGATGTACATGCATGCTTATATAAACCTATATCTAATGATAAGTGTTAACTTAACATGATATACATGAAATAAGCTAGTAGATCTTATGGGGATATTGGGAGAAAACAATATAGCCGTGGGCTATACATTGTTTCTTGGAATAATAGTAGCCTTGGGAACATGCATGTAACCTAGATAATCATGATGTTTTTTTGTAAGTATTTACAAGACTTAAAGATTAGCTAAAGTGTTCATCTTGGAAATACCAAGGTTTAAAAATATAGCCGTGGGCTATATATGTGTGTACATGGATCTATGCTTGATTTTTAGTTCTAGACATAGTTTAGATCTCATTTTGGACTTGTAACTTGGTTTCTTGATTTGTACATAGTTAGATCTATTTTTGTAACACTTATAAACTACATGCAACCTTAAAATGAGGCTTGACTTATCCTAATAAGCTATGACTAATATTAGTTGTGGGACATAAGCTCCTACTAGGGCTTATGACCTACTTGTAACCTTATAACACATCTAGATCTAATTTGGTATAACACATAAAACAAATCTTAAGTTTTATTCATCTATGTACATTTAAAACTAAATATAAACAAGCTCATAATAAGCTTATAAGAATATCCTAAGTTAAAACTTACGTAAAATGTAAAGTAGTGTTAATGGACTATTTAAGCCCATGAAATGTTAATTAAAAACTTTATGGACCCAATAAGTCCATTTAATAAATCCTAGTAACTTAATGGACTTAAGATTACACTTAGGCCCATTTAACTAATTAAAGGACTTAAAAATATAGTTAAGCCCAATAAATTATTTAAAGGCCCATTTAAATAAATTAGTGGACTTGAGATATAGTTAAGCCCACTAAAATAGCCCATTAGATGTTTAGCCCATTTAAGGAGCCCATATACTATTTTAAATGTTAAATAAAACTTTTTATAATAAAAATATAACTTATAAAAACTTTTTTGGTGATAATGACAATTTATAAAACTTAAGGACTAAAACTGTAACTTATGAAACTTGTTTTGATAAAATAGTAAGCACAAGGACTGAAAATGTAAATATCCAAAAGTCTAGGGTTTAATAATTACTATCCGTGGCAAACTAAACACTAGGGACCATTTTGGGAAGTTTCTAAAAGTTATTTTGTCATTTTAAAACCCTAAGGACTATTTTTGTAATTTGCTGAACCTTAAAGAAGCCCTAGGGGCTGTTTTTGTAACTTTAGTAAAGTTACAAAACCTAGATAAAACTAGGGGGACCAAATCTGCCATAAGTCGAAACTTTAACAAGCCCTAGGTACTAAATATGTAAAATCCGAAAGTTACACTTGTTTAAAAATATAGAGGGACTAGTTTTGCTATATCTTGAAACATTACCAAGCCCTAACCCTAAAATCTATTTTAATTATAATAAAACATAATTAAAATACTTAGACCATAAGAATTAAGGTATAAATTCTTAAGTTTAAATTATTTTATAAATATTAAAATAATTTATGGAAACTTTAAAGTTAAATAAAATATTATATTTATATTTTTTAAAAAATAAAATATTTATATTTACTTTAGGAAATAATTGTATAAACAATTATGAATATGTATTGCTCATGCATAAACTCATATACTTTTAGAAAATAAAATTTGTATGAACGTTGGATAAATTGAATGTTAATATTTAAGTAGAACATCTTACGCCCTACTTAAAATATGGAACTTAATATTAAAGTTTAAATGAATGAGTAAAATACATGAACTACGACCGTGAACTAATAATAAGTAAAATTTTTATGTTTACTTAATAATGAGAATTATAATAAATGAGTGATTATAATACTTGAACAGAAACACGTAAATTAATATTTTAAGTAAGACCTTATATGTCCACTTAAATAAAGAAATTTTATTGTAAGTTGAATAATTACTATAAATAATGTATGCTAACTGATGTTAATAGTTAAACATTTTGTGTTTACTTAGAGATGGAACTTATATAAATAAGTTTAATGAATATTGATAAATACTTGAGCCACGGTTATTTAGATAAATACCGTAGTATAAATGAACTAACTAAAATCTGTATAAGCATACATATATGTTCTTTGTACAATCTATTAAGACTGTACTATCTGATTAGGCATAACTTTGGCGTGAGCTTTAATTGGATATTCGTATTAAACAGCAATTGCCTACTCACAGGTGAGTTTATAGTCCCATATATACTTTTGGTAAAATTTTCCCTTTTAGGAAAGAAAATATGCAAACATATAATGGACACAACTGGATTGTATAAACTTGATTATGATTGATTATTATTGAAACTATTAAATTGTTGTAAATCGCCCGAATGTTATAAATAGATCAATTAGGGATTGACCATCCCCGTCTGGGTGAGTCATGCTCACTGTGCCTTGGCCGGGACAACAGACGTATACCATGTTGGAACTGGAATGGGTGTCTTTTTGTAAGACACTACGTCCTCATCTGTTGAGGACTATGGAGGTTAAGCTTCAGTTTCTAATAATAAACAAATGTTATCTACATTTTAGTAAGAATGCTTTGTGCATTATTACTTCTATGACTAATGTATGTCCAAACTAATTAATTGTTAAAAATTGTAAAATCACCAACTTTATGTTGACCCCCCCTTTAGTATGTTTTGCACAGGAATATGAAGTTAGTACGTGGTGTGTGCATGGTCTCCAGCATCTTAGAAATCTGCATCATAGGACTCGTCAGGGGTTCTATTTGGGAAACTCAAACAATCACTCTTCACCATGTTTAAGACAATTTTCATTTATTTGTTTAAATAATTATGTAATCTGATTTTACTAACTCTTTATCTTATACTCTATGGACTATATGCTATCGATCCACCCTAGTGACATCTCCGGGGATATTTTCCGCATATTTTGACCCTACCCGGGGTGTCACAAAGCACTTGTCCAAATGTCGAAATTTGTCAAAGCATTCAAGGAATTGCTTAACAAGAAGGAAAAGATGGTTGAGTTTGTCAACACACGCTTAAATGAAAACTGTTCTACAGTCCTTCTTAGAGAACTTCCGGAAAAACTTGGATATCCCGGTCGTTTCGTGTTGCCTTGCATTTTTAACCAAGTTGAAGAATTTACTGCCTTAGCCGATCTCGGGGAAAGTATTAATTTGATGCCATTAAGTGTTTGGAAAAAGCTATCATTACCCAACCTTACTCCAACAAAGATGACTCTTGAGCTAGCAAATCGAACTCTCGCTTACCCCGTTGGTATTACCAAAGATGTTTTTATCAAAGTTGGTACCTTCACTTTTTCGGTCGATTTTGTTGTTGTGGATTATGAAATGGACCATCGTATTCCGTTAATACTTGGACGACCATTCTTGAGAACCCGAAAAACTTTATTCGATGTTGCCGAAGGTGAACTTATTCTAAGAGTCGAGAATGATGCACAAGTCTTTAAGATGGGGCAGATTACAAGTAAATCAAATGGACAAGAATCAGTGAAAATGATTAATGTGCTTCAAGAAGAGCTTACTACTACTTTTGAGAGTATAAAGCTTGATGATTTTGTTGTATATGATAATCCTCTTTTCGAGTCTTCCTATGATAATCCACTTTTCCAAGACGATGTGGATGATTCTAATGATTCTCTCCGCAATTTGGATCCCCCACCAATTTTATATTCTACACCGATCTATGATGCTTATGATGATAATTCTAGTTCCGATGGGGATGATTATGATGATTTTACTTCAGAGTATAAAGACATGCCAACATATGATGATTTTGATGATGTTGATAATCTTTCGAGTGATTCTTCAAATGATGACCTTGTTCCTCCTTTTGATGAAGATCCTCCACCAACAATGCTTGATCCTACTTTGGATGACTACTCATTTGAGGAAGATTTTGCTACTTTTCTCAATACTTACTTCCCCAATGAGAATGATTCTCCTCCTTTGAACTTTGATTATGGTCTTTATCCTCCTTCGGATATTAATAACCCTTTTTCAAAGGACAAGAAACCGGAAGACACCAATATTTGTAGTACCTATGTCTTGACACTTCTTTATCCACCTTCTGAGGATGATATTGTGAGATTTATGAGTGGATCTTCTTCAAGGTCTACTGAGTCTGAGTGTTATTTTCCCCTAAAGGAAAAGGTGTTCGATCCCGGTATTGCAATTTTTAAGCCATCTCAGTATCCATCTGATGAAATAAAAGGAAAGATTTTTGCAACTAGTGGAGATATGCTTGCACTTCATCCTACTTTCTACCACCGTGCTCAATCTTTGCTTAAGGGAACCTTGACTACTCTTCTTTGGCTTGCCTTGTTCACCTTAAGCTTGTACTATTTGTTAGACGAAAACCATGTATTTGATCCCGGTGGATGTTCTTCAAGGTTCTTACCATTCTAATCAAGGTCGAGTCAGGCTCACAACTCGGTGAACAAAAACAAGTGCTTCTCGGGAGGCAACCCGAGTATCTATCCTTTTATTCCGTTTTTATAATAAGTGTAGGGAGATCCTAGTATGTGTTTGTTCTTCTTTCTTAACATGTGCAGGGATTCTAGCTTTCAAGGATCCATTCTTAATGACTTTTGACGACCCGTGATTCCGTGTTCCCATCTTCCTGGTTCTATCCTAAACTCTTTTGATTCTCTATTTTATATTTTTCAATATTAAAATAAGAATCACTTTAGTTGTCTCTTCCTTAGCAAGATTTAAACAATGTGCACAATGTCCTAAGTGTAGGGGATTTTACTCCCACATGCTTAATCATTGAGGACAATGTTTATCTTAAGTGTAGGGGGACTTCTATCGAAGTTAAGTGGGATTTTCCTTGTAATTTTCCTCATTTTAACCGAAAAATTGATTTTTCGACATTTTTCAAAATTTTTGATCTATTTTAGCCTAGTAGTTTTTCCTTTGTTATTGTAAATTTCTTTTAGTAGAATAAACTTTAATACATGGTTTAAATAAGTTTAGATGTCTTTGATGTATTAGGCCCGTCATTAATCTTTTGACTCAACCCGAGTTTACTTATCTAAGTTTACTCTAGCTAGTATCCTTAACGTGTTTAAGCCAAGTTTTGCTAGGCTTTTATGTAGGGAACTTTAAAACGCGAAAGTCTTAACTCTTACGGGTTAAGAACAAAAACTTTTCGCAAGTTCCTATAATTGATCCTAGAAAGTCGTTTATCAAGGGAACTTTAAAATGCAAATTCTAAAAGTTGAAAAAGTCTAATAAATTGCAAGATCATATAGATGACTTGAAAACCCAAAACTTTGATTTAATAGGCTAAGCATCCACGAGTCTCATTCCATGAGATTTTAAATTGTGGAGCACGAGAGATGATAGAGTCAATTATAAGTTTGGTATTCTTTCATGAATTTATGTGAGTTAATTATGAGGTTTTTCTCCCATCGCTTGTTAATAATTTAATTGCAATAAATAAGGTCGTACGATTTAAAAAGTTACTTAGCTTCTAGCACAAGATCGTTTAAAAGTTGCTCGTATTAATTAGAGTTCATAGACAAGGAATAACTTATTGAAGCGGGATGCGAAGATTGGTGAGTCCAAAAAGGCCCTTACAAGGCATGAGGGCTACATTTTGTTGCTAAAGATCCAAAGTGATGTGAAGAATCATTTATCAAAAATCAATATGAAGGATCAAGACACACGACGAAAAGCAAATACTCCCCTAAAGATCATGGAGAAGTCTATCCGAAAAGGCCCTAGCAAGGTATAAGGATAAATAGATCCAAGTCCTAAAAGGAGGCGGATCGTTGTATATCAAAATCCTAGATAAAGATTGGAGAATAATGATGAAGTCGTGGTCTAAGTTTGAATAATCCCTCAAAAACGTCAAGTGAAGAAATTACTATTATGAAGAGAAGACCATTATTCCATGAACGTCCCTCAAGATTTGAAGAATGAAGTCAATTCCAAATATCGATCCGAGAAAGGTCTCAAATTGTGAAGCGAGTTATGCCAAGATATGAACTTTATTAGGTCCCGAGAAGCAGTTTTAAAAGATTTTTTCCTTTAGCTCACTATTGATTAAATCGTCCTACTTTATTTTTAACCTAAATAAATTATCCAAATAAGTCAACAATGCATCCTCGTGATCATTCAAGACAACAATAAAATATAAGAGATACACCTAGGAATAAGGGAGTCTAAGTGAATAATTGGGCCATGAAATTGAGTAAATTGAAGTTCGTTAATCTCGATTCTTAACCAATTGAAAGTCCTAACAATATCAAGTTTATTATCTATGATAATCCGTCAATTTATGTTTGATATTTTATTCTCAATATTTATTTGAAAATATTATTTTATGAACTCACTTATTTTTGGGAAGAAATTAGGATTTACGTCTTGAAGTAGCATCGACTACGTCTAAACCGGATGATTCTACGTTACGTGCTTACGTTTACATACACCGTCTTGGGTGACAGTCCGACACTTCAGAAAATAAATTTATCCGTGAATATTATTTTGGAGTTTTAAATTTGTGTTAGTTCATAAACTCACAAATTTACGAGAAGAGATTAGGACTTACGATTTTATTTTAACGTCCTTTACGACTAAACCGAAAACCCTAGGATTATGTATTTACGTTTTCGAACTCCGTTTTTGATGAAAAAATTTTATTAGATTCGTTTTGTGCCGTTGATTCATAATTTATAAAAACGTTTTTCGTAAAACGACCCGATGGCACGCAAATCGAGAAAACTAGAATCAAGGAATACCCGTAAATTAGTGGGATGGACAAACTAATTTATCCCACCCCACTATACATGGGGCGGCCTAACATCACCAACACACCAAATAGGTGTCAACTTATAAGCATAATGCTTACACTTGTAAGCTAAGCTTACAAATGAAGCTACTTACATCAAAACCACTTTTCACTTACCACTAACTCATTTCCACTACATGCAAACAACTAGAATTTCCTCTCTACTCTCCTTTGTAGCCGTCCACTTTAACATAAAAACACCACCCTTTGATCTTGATTCAACCACAAAGCCTATGTTATTTACATATATGTTGAAGCCCTCTTGAAACCATATTAATTGGTGGTGCTTATAACATCCAAGGAGGATTATTCATGGTGTCTTGGGGCTGATTTTACACAAGGATTTTATGAAGATTGGTGGTCTTGAAGATGGTCTTGGTTATGCACAAGTTTCTCCATCAAAATCCATGTCCAAATCATAACCTACATCAACATGGTGGTATAAAGATTGTCCTCCTCATCCTCTTGTTATTTTTGGTTATGTAATCATTTATTTTATTTCCTATTGTATATGTTTATGATGATTATATGATGATAAAAATATTGTGTGGGGATTTGGTGTTGATAAACATGCTTAAAAAGATGAAAAACTATGATTCAACAGTAGCTGTAGAAGAGTTAAATGGAGCACATATCATGTAGTCTATGTGATAAAAATTTGAGTTTCTATCTCCATATATAACTCTAGATATGGAAGTTTTGGTGAAGATTAAAATAAAAATCAGATTTTGAGAATTAATGTTTATTATTATTATATAAGCACTCAAAATTATATTGTATAAAATGTAAAATAAAAACCCACTAACTTATGGATTTTATTTATATAAATATGTAAAAGGTTAAAGTAAGTGTATAAAATAAAAATGGTAGTGGAATAATACTTATAAGTAATAAAAACTATAAACTTGATTTTTACGACTTTTTCGGCTATTACCGAAAAATTAACGTTTTTCGCCAAATAAAACTTAGACGATCAAACCCGTCTAATGTAAAGTTTTTATAAGTCATATACTGATATATAAGTATCTAAAACAAGTAAAAACCGATAAAACTCGAACTATAGGACATACGGACATTAACGAGCTAAGTAAACATATTGGACTAATAATTGGACTAAATAAGTTAAACACTTATAAAAAGAACTTATTGGACTTAACCCATTTAGGCCCAACTTGTAAAGTGTAGATACTGATAATATAAGTATAACATGGATTAATACAAGTTAATGAACTTATAATAAGTTTATTGGACTTAAAACACGTAAATAGGTAAAACTAGTAAACCAGTATAAACGTTACCGACACATAACACTAAAATGAGCAAACGAGAATATGTAAACCCACTTGATCATCATATATATAATCATCATATGTATAAATAATTGTTATTTTTATAAAGTCATTGGACATGAGTCTAAGACGAGTATTATTTGTCTAGGTTTCCGTGATTGAAGCATGTACCGTACGTCCGAATTGCCGATAACCCGCCTTCCCACATCAACGTGAGTTCATAGCCTCGCACTCTTTTAAATGTTTTTATGAAATGTTTTATAAACCCGCGAGGGAGATAACATGTTAGTTTTTACAAAATAGGACACCATTTATCCCGATTGTTTGTTTATTAACTTTGACCCGAATGATTGTATGACCCGAGTGTATGACCCAATAAATGATTAAAGGACCCGATAGATGAAATTAAATGGATTATAAAAGTTAGATTATGTCACTAAAAGTCCCATTAGCATGAATTGTGAACTACCGGGATTTGGTAGACGCTTGTGCATATAATAGTACTATTTGGGGACGATCACCCCAGTTCGCGCCTTGACGGTTGATCCCCGTCGTGCCACATTGATTGGTAAGGAATTCATGTATGAGAAGATTTCCATAGCGTGACCTTTGTGACGACACGCTACTTTAGATGGGCAAATTGAGTATCGGGTTAGCTACCCGTTGTTGGTTTAGTAAGGTAACAATGTCATGCGGCTTATAATAATCCAAAACTAACGAAATACTACTAGACGCTCCGAATTACGATGTATTGCCTGACTAGCAATACAGGGTCATACTATTGATATTATGTTCGTGTTTTGGTTTTCATAACCATATTCATATAACGGTTTTTATTTAACTTTATACAACGTCGTAAGACGTATTGTATGATGTTTTTACGACATTGGCTCGTATAATGATTTTTAAGGCAATGCCTATATTATGATTTTGACAAGGATTTGTATTAAATGATTTTGGCTATTTATGGCCTACTACATGGATTTGTACAAAATGATTTTCGGTAATAATTTTATACCGATGTTATATTGATGGATTTTATTAAACTCTATGAATTCACTCGGCGTTATCGCTGACCTTTTCTTTTAACATGTTTTATCTCAGGTACTTGAAGGTAATTCTCGGGAAGACGACAATAATTCATGGCCCGCACTTAAATAATATTTTCCATTCAAACACTTTGTAAAACTTTGTATGAAATGTAATGACTTGGGACCTATGTAACTTTGATATTTATAAATGGAAATGATTTATTATTAAACGACGCGATTTTTATGCATTGTCTATGATGTGAGTTATGTGCTATCCCGTAACACCAATAATAAAGAGATTTTACTAGTTGAAAGTTCGTTTTCGGTGTCTAATCGAATTGATTTCCGGTTAATTGTGTGAGATTAGTTGTTCTTGGTGAAACAAATATTTTTGGTTTTGGAAAATAAATGATCAAGACTTAATAATAAATGACGAGAAATTAAAACAAATTAAAATGTAAATGGTGCGATATTTTAAAACTTTAAAAGTAAATGACGAAAAATGAAAGAACGTAAAATTTAAACTTATCATAAAATAAATGATGCAAATAAAAACTTAAAACTAAAAGTAAAGCAATTAAAAATTCAAATAAAGAAAAAGGCGGGAAAAATAAAACTTGAAATTAAAAGAAGAAAATTTAAAAATAAAAACAGAAAGAAGACTGATTCGGAAGTTTAAAACTTCCGAATGAATACAATTGATTCGGAAACTTCCGAATGAAGGAGTTTGGTTCGGAAGTTCAAAACTTCCGAATGAAGGAGCTTGGTTCGGAAGTACAAAACTTCCGAATGAAAGAGCTTGGTTTGGAAGTACAAAACTTCCGAATGAAGGAGCTTGGTTCGGAAGTTCAAAACTTCCGAATGAACAAGTTCCTTGGTTCGGAACTTCAAACTTCCGAATGAACAAGTTCCTTGGTTCGGAATTTCAGACTTCCGAATGAAGGACAACTGGGGTTGAAGGAATACAGTAACAATCAAACGAAGAACAGGGTAAATACAGTAACAATAATCGATCCACAAATTCATCAAAACCAAACGAAAGATTAAACCAAAACAACCAATAAGCATCAACTAACAAATATCAATCAAAACAATTCATCAAAACTAACAAACATAACTAAATTAATCAAAACCCACTTGATCAAAATCATAAAAACTCAAGAACATGAACAATCAAAACAAAGAACAAATCAAACAAGAAAGGTAGAAGGAGATTGGCAATAAAATAAAGATTAACAATAATTAAAGGTAAACTTACTTGGAATT
Organism: Glebionis coronaria; assembly: GCA_025667525.1. Classification (NCBI taxonomy): domain Eukaryota; kingdom Viridiplantae; phylum Streptophyta; class Magnoliopsida; order Asterales; family Asteraceae; genus Glebionis; species Glebionis coronaria. The sequence continues at coordinate 254,010,267 of CM046880.1, forward strand.
AAAAGAAGATTAAAGGTGCATTACAAGAGAATTAAAGATCATAAATTTAAAGAACAAGAGAAATGAAAATTAGGGAAGAGAGGCTTGTCAAGCCTCCAACAACCTAAACAAATGGCTAGTAATGTCTATTTATAGGGGAGGAAGGGATTAGTGGAAGGAAGCTTCCTCCCCTCTTTCCTATTTTCCTTAATTGCGTCATTAGGTCCCTCCTTTCTTTAATCTCCTTAAATCTTGGACTATAATGACTTTGGCTCGGGATTTCTTTGAACTCGTCTTGTAATTCTTCAATAAATTATACTTGAGTTCTTCGGCTTTTGGTAAACTTCCGTCTTTTGACTTTTTCTTCGATAAATCTTCAGAATTGGTCTTGGACTTCCGTTCTTTTTCCACTCTTGATCTTTCGACTTCGTCTTTTGTTTTTTTCTTCAATAAAAGCCCGTGAAAGCCGTGTTTTCTCCACTTTTCACCTTCTCGACCCTGAAACACAATAAAAACACAAACCACGCATAATTCCGCCATTTACGACATAAAATATACGTTTAGGTCCCGTTTTAATGTAATTAAGTGGTAGAAAAGATGGGTGTTTTCACACCTATCAAATCCCCTACACTTAACCATTGCAATGCCCTCATGCAATGCTTAGTGATAAAGCAAGGTTTACACTTTCCATCATAATCAACCTACCTTGGCCTTTATTTAACAACTAAGGAAAATCAAAAAGATAGAAAATAACAAGATGCAATCAAGGAAGAAACATGTAAAGAAATCTAAGACTTACATTAGGGCTTGTGTGTCATGAATGTTTATCACCCTCAAGTTTCACGTTCCCCATGCCAAGCTTAAAAACAAGATCATTGTTAGTACAAGTTAGCATAGCAAACATTTACTCATGCGGTTCAATTAATCACTTAAACTCCCTTATTCCTATGGGTATCTCTTATGTTTTATTGATGTCTTGAATGATCACGAGGATGCATTGTTGACTTATTTCGATAATTTATTTAAGCTGAAAGCAAAGTAGGACGATTTGATCAATAGTTAGCTAAAGGACAAAATCTCTTAAAACTGCTTCTCGGGATATCAAAAAGTTCATATCTTGGCATAACTCGGTTCACGATTTGAGACCTTTCTCGGGCCGATATTTGGCATGTACTTCATACTTCATATCTTCGAGAGACGTTCTTGAGATAATGGTCTTCTCATCATAATAGAGTTTCTTCACTTGGAGACTTTTGAGAGGTACTCCAACTTTGTTGACCACGACTTCATGATTATTTCTTCAATCTCTATTTAGGATTTCGAGATACAACGATCCGCCTCCTTTTCGGACTTGGATCTATTTATCCTCATACCTTGTTAGGGTCTTTTCGGATAGACTTCTCCATGATCTTTATGGGAGTTGATTGCTTTTCGTCGTGAGTCTTGATCCTTCATATTGATTTTAGGAATAATGCTTTTCACATCACCTTGGATCTTCAGCAATAAAATGGAATCCTCATGCCTTGTTAGGGCCTTTTCGGACTCGCCAATCTTCGCGCCCCGCTTCATAAGTTATGCCTTGGCTATGAACTCTCGTCATTACCGAGCAACTTTTAAACGATCTTGGGCTAGAAGCTAAGTAACTTTTAAAATCGCACGACCTTACTTATTGCAGATAATTTATTAGCAAGTGATGGGAGAAAAAGATCATAATTAACTCACATAAGTTAATGAGAGAATACCAAACTTGTAACCAACTCTATCATTTCTCGTTCTCCACAATTTAAAATCTCAAGGAATGAGACTCGTGGATGCTTAGCCTAATAAACCAATTAAGGTTTACATGGTTAAGGATACTAGCTAGAGTGAACTTGGAATAGTAAACTCGGGTTGAGTCAAAAAATTCACAACTGGCCTAATATATCTAAGATAACTAAACTTGTTAAAACCATTTTATTAAAATAGGAGAAAAATAGCAAAAATAAAGGGGACTACAACTAGGCCAAAATAGATTAAAAAATTTGAAAAATGTCGAAAAATTGATTTTCCGGTTAAAATGAGGGCAAATACAAGGAAAAGACCACTTAACTTCGATAGAAGTCCCCCCTACACTTAATATAAACATTGTCCTCAATGTTTAAGCATGTGGGAGTAAACTCCCCTACACTTAGGACATTGTGCACTTTGTTTAAATCGCGTTAAGGAAAAGACAACTAAAGAGATTCCTATTTTAATATTGAGAAATATAAAATAGTGAATCGAAAAGAGTTTAGGATAGAACCGGGAAGAAGGGAACACGGAATCACGGTTCGTCAAAAGTCATCCAGAGTGTGTCTTTGAAGTTCTAATCCCTGCATATGATAAGAAAGAGAACAAGAAACACCAACGGGGCTCCCCCCTACACTTATGTTGAAAATAGATAGATAATTAGGTTGCCTCCCAAAAAGCGCTTGTTTTTGTTGACCGAGTCACGAGCCTGACTCGTCCCCGAATTAAATGGTCCATGGGGAAACCTCGAATGTGATACCGGGATCAAAGACCTTGTCCTCGTTCCCGGTGGACATTAACAAAGGAGAGGCGGGGGGATAAGTCTTGAAAGGGAGAAAGGTCCTTTCAACATACGTATTGTATGTGAATTCAAGATCCACGGGAGGTGGGTTGGGTATAGTAAGCATATTGTCCTCCCCCAAAGACAATGGATGCTGAGCAAACGGCAAAGCCGTAATGGTATCAATCATAGCATAATCAATGTCACCTCCCGGATCAAAGCACTCATCCTCCGTGATAGTGGCTAAAAGGGAGGATGAAAGGTGCTCGGGAGGGGGACTTGGGTCAATACTTTCCTGCAGCAAATTATCAAAAATAATGTCCCCCTCTGTGTCAGAGTCATCAATACCTGGAGGGATGGAGTGGATATCGATTTCTTCTAGCAATGGGTCATTATCTTCAACGGGAGGAATAGATGGAGGTAGAGACTTGGAAAGAGAAGGAGAAGTCAACGCTTCGATTTGAGCAATAAGAAGGTGCACTTTCCGTAATCCATCGCGAAGAAGCACGTCTTCCACCTCATCCACAAGATCATGTTCATCGGTGAACTGCTCGTAAACCGGAGAGAATAAACCGTCATCGTCTGCATCTCCCGGTGGAGATTTAGAAATTTCAAAAGTGAAATTCTCATAGCAGAGAGAAGAATCGTCATCACTAGGATCGACCTCTTCTGTAAGAGCAACGTCGTCCTCAGGCTCCATAGCAGGTAAGTCACAAACCTCATCATCCAATACTTTGTCGAGACCAACATCACTAAGCTCATGCAACGAATCTAGATCCTTAGACGCAGTAGGAACATCGAGAGTAGGAGCAGCAACTTCAGAAGATGAGTTGAAAGAGCATACAGCATCATTGTCATCATCATCATAATAGTATTGACGCACAAGCGGAGGGGTATAATCACTAAGATTAGATACTTGCTCTTGTTGCAGTCGCTTTTCCTCGTCCCGAAGTTCTTTAACCAAAACAACGACCTCTTGAAGTTGCAAAACAATGGAGTGTGTTTCTTCATTCAAGGTAGTGAGTTGTGGGTCAAGATGAATTTGCTGAAAGGATTGATGATTGAGGGTGTGATGTGGGGGTTCATAGTGTTGAAAACCTGAATTATAGCAAGGTTGTGGCTCATAGTTGTTCATCGGTTGGGAATAATTAGAAACCGGGTTTGGTTCATAATAATCCATAGGTGAAGAAAACTGAGGACACGGATTTGGCTCATAACAATTCAATGGTTGACAATAATAGGTATCGTGAGGACCCCCACAGTTGTTGCAAACCGGGTGTGGAGAAAGATTAGGTGCGTCTTGTGGATAGCTATTTTCATTGTCATAATTGTACCCCGGTTCTTGCCCGTGACCATACGGGTATCGAACCGGGCACGAAACATGCCAATGAGAATCGCTTCCACAATAGATGCACGGGGGAACAGGAGGTGGGTTCAAAAAGAATGAATTAGTCGAGTTGCACAAGGGACAAAATCCGAATTATGTGTAGTCGATATCGTTTCCGCACCGCTCACATGTACACCATTGACAAGAGTTGTTCCCAGATAATTGTTTCCCACACCGGACGCAAAGGACATAAAAATCCATAAAGAAAGATAGATAAGCAAGAAGAATATTTTTGGTGCAAAACTTTGAAAAAGAAATGCGTTTTATGATTTTTCAAATGTTTTTGGATTTTTGAAAATTTTTGACAAGAAAAATAACGTTCACAAGTGAACGGATCCCAAAATCCAACGCGTCACTCACAAAAAACCTTCAATCTTCACGAAAAGAGCCGGCAGCGGCGCCATTTTAATAAAGAGATTTTACTAGTTGAAAGTTCGTTTTCGGTGTCTAATCGAATTGATTTCCGGTTAATTGTGTGAGATTAGTTGTTCTTGGTGAAACAAATATTTTTGGTTTTGGAAAATAAATGATCAAGACTTAATAATAAATGACGAGAAATTAAAACAAATTAAAATGTAAATGGTGCGATATTTTAAAACTTTAAAAGTAAATGACGAAAAATGAAAGAACGTAAAATTTAAACTTATCATAAAATAAATGATGCAAATAAAAACTTAAAACTAAAAGTAAAGCAATTAAAAATTCAAATAAAGAAAAAGGCGGGAAAAATAAAACTTGAAATTAAAAGAAGAAAATTTAAAAATAAAAACAGAAAGAAGACTGATTCGGAAGTTTAAAACTTCCGAATGAATACAATTGATTCGGAAACTTCCGAATGAAGGAGTTTGGTTCGGAAGTTCAAAACTTCCGAATGAAGGAGCTTGGTTCGGAAGTACAAAACTTCCGAATGAAAGAGCTTGGTTCGGAAGTACAAAACTTCCGAATGAAGGAGCTTGGTTCGGAAGTTCAAAACTTCCGAATGAACAAGTTCCTTGGTTCGGAACTTCAAACTTCCGAATGAACAAGTTCCTTGGTTCGGAATTTCAGACTTCCGAATGAAGGACAACTGGGGTTGAAGGAATACAGTAACAATCAAACGAAGAACAGGGTAAATACAGTAACAATAATCGATCCACAAATTCATCAAAACCAAACGAAAGATTAAACCAAAACAACCAATAAGCATCAACTAACAAATATCAATCAAAACAATTCATCAAAACTAACAAACATAACTAAATTAATCAAAACCCACTTGATCAAAATCATAAAAACTCAAGAACATGAACAATCAAAACAAAGAACAAATCAAACAAGAAAGGTAGAAGGAGATTGGCAATAAAATAAAGATTAACAATAATTAAAGGTAAACTTACTTGGAATTAAAAGAAGATTAAAGGTGCATTACAAGAGAATTAAAGATCATAAATTTAAAGAACAAGAGAAATGAAAATTAGGGAAGAGAGGCTTGTCAAGCCTCCAACAACCTAAACAAATGGCTAGTAATGTCTATTTATAGGGGAGGAAGGGATTAGTGGAAGGAAGCTTCCTCCCCTCTTTCCTATTTTCCTTAATTGCGTCATTAGGTCCCTCCTTTCTTTAATCTCCTTAAATCTTGGACTATAATGACTTTGGCTCGGGATTTCTTTGAACTCGTCTTGTAATTCATCAATAAATTATACTTGAGTTCTTCGGCTTTTGGTAAACTTCCGTCTTTGACTTTTTCTTCGATAAATCTTCAGAATTGGTCTTGGACTTCCGTTCTTTTTCCACTCTTGATCTTTCGACTTCGTCTTTTGTTTTTTTTCTTCAATAAAAGCCCGTGAAAGCCGTGTTTTCTCCACTTTTCACCTTCTCGACCCTGAAACACAATAAAAACACAAACCACGCATAATTCCGCCATTTACGACATAAAATATACGTTTAGGTCCCGTTTTAATGTAATTAAGTGGTAGAAAAGATGGGTGTTTTCACACCTATCAACCAACTAGTCTTCCGCTGTATTGAGTTGTATAAATTTGGGGGTGTTACAGTTTGGCATCAGAGCTCTCATTATAGAGAACGAAAGATTTTTTAAAATGTATGTTTTGAATAAAACATTTCAAAATCTTTTAACTATAAACATTTTCTAAAAATGTCTAAAAATCTTTTGACTATAACGGTGCCGAAGAATTCCCGAGTTACCGAAAAGGCCAGACTGAGAAGTGTTATTTTAACATATATATATATATATGTATAACTAGAATTATATATATATATATATATATATATATATATATATATATATATATATATATATATATATATATATATATATATATATATATATATATATATATATATATATATATGATGTAATTTGATTACATGATTGTTTGATGATTATTTTGATATTTATACGAGGTATTTATACGACGTCGATTGTCACAAGAAACCCTAAATCCCCTAGTAAATTAATCGAACCTATTCTCGTAGGAATTCTAGCTATCCTAGATCTAAACCAAGTTGTGGATATTTATGATCCCAACAAATGGTTGATATTCGTAGAAATGTAGATATTAGTTGATTGTGATATTAAAGAAGAATTGGCGAGATTAGATCTGATATCGATGTCATGACGATCTTTCCTTATAGAGTGGAGTTTGACAAAACGTTACCACCTAGAAAGATGTCATCTGATTCGTTGTCATCCAATTCTTAAATTGAAATCGAAAGGGTGAATGTTGCACTTGAGGATGTCATTGGAACCATTACCCAAAAGCCTCATGCCACTAATACCTTTCCGAGAAGTCTAATTGAATGTATGAGTCATCTCATACTAGTGACTCATTTGATAATTGTTGTTGTAAGAGCTATAGGATTGGAAATTAAGTGTTGATTCATATCGAGCTTTTATTGCCCTATTAAGGTTTATAAATAAAGTTTAAGTATTGGGAAATAAGGTAGGGTATCGAATTGAGTATAAAATTGGTTAAAACTTGAATAAAGTAAAAATTAACTTGTATTGGAATATAAAATTGTTGAGAGGAAGTCGCTAAAGTTCTGTGATTGAATTATAAGGTATTAATTGATTGTTGATTCGTGTTAAGGGTTGTTCCTAGGCCATTGTCCACTGACGAGGATGACCAGTGTCCAAGAAATAAATTGAAGAAATCTTCTTCTGAATTGAGACCGATGGATCTTCTGGGACATGTGGAACACCTAATGACTCTTGTAGATTAGTATTCATTGTGGTATCTTTTCAAAATCCCTAACTTAACTGAGATATCAGTTGGTAGGATGAGTTCGGAGAATTGTATGACATAGTGACACGTAATGTGTTACGGTAAAATTTTGACTTGTTTGTGATTAATGAAAAGACTACCTTTGATTGCTAAATTCTACATGTATCGATGTTATCTATCCTTTATTGCTTCATTTTAATGTTCGCATTAGTGATGCAACCATTGAACAAGTACTCATCTTGATTTGAGTTACATTGTGAATTATTCTTCGTGAGTGCCATCAAGGTCATGAACCTCATGATTATTTGGCTAAAGTTCATTTCCTATCATATTGTAGTTAAGTTCTTGGTGAACAACTCTTCATCACTCTTTTGCAGATCACACATTGTTTTTATAAAGTTAAAACGGTATCCTTTGAGAAAATTTAATTTTCATCACTATAAGGATTATTCAAAGTGAGATTTATAAGTGATTGTTATCGAAATGAAGTTATTTATAAAACACCTTGGAAAACATAACTGTTTTCATAACAAGGAAAATCTTTGTAAATTTATTTTGATTCTTATTTAAGAATTAAGCATGTAAATGTTTTTATTATAAACATGATGATAAAGTTTTGACGAACTGAGTATTGCATCGTTAATCTTGAAATTGTATATAGTTGCGCGCCTACATACAATTTGGAATGGACCATGCAAGGCTGATTAGTAGTCACCATAAAACTGATTAATAAACACTACATTTTATTTGAAGATTGTGAAAGATTAAATTTTATGAGATCTGCAAGAAGTGAAAAATAAGGACATAGTGTTAGGAACACCTACATATGTGCCTGTAGCATCTATTCTTCTGAGTTGAATTTACTCATCTGTGGAAATTGTCTTATTTGACAATTGACAATTCTTTCTTGTCCAATTCTCCTGTAGTGAGATTCTTAGGAAAAGTATTTGATTACCGAGTGTTGATACCCGACTGGATGTATTGACGTTCTTATCATTTCTTATGATTTGATTTCATTTGAATGACCTGGGTAACGATCCGAGGAGCTTTCGAATGCGTACTCCAATTTATGAAAACATGGGATATTTCATATTCGTTAAATGTTTTCGTCTGTATCTGATTTGAAATTCTCTCGTGTAGATTATGCGTTGACCTTACTCTTTTAAGGTTAGTTATGTCTCCTGATATCCTTGAATCTGTGAAGGATTATGAATTATTATTAGTCCTTTGAGAAGTTCACATCTTATCAACGATAATGAAACTGGAAAGTTGATAATACTAGTAGAATGGATTGATTGATTATGACATGACGACATTGTCTTAATTGATGGGAACTCGAATTGAATTCCCCTAAATGATGAGATGTTGATCATCAAAAGTGATCTAAATAATTCTTGATGGATGACTATATCCTGCATTTAGACTTAAAATTATACCGTGAATGGTTGTGAACTAGTTATAGATATTGTAATCTAGAAGAACTTAAAATAAATGTATTAAAAGATGTTTATGTTATCTGAAACTTTAGGAGGTATTTGTTGGTAAATTACCTAGACTTTCGCCATTAAGGCAAGTTGAAATTGGTATTGATTATATTTCTGGTGCTGCACTTGTGGCTTGTGCATTGTACGTCAGCACCATCTGAATTAAAGGAATTGCCATACAACTGACAGAGTTGTCGGAGAAAGATTTTATTCTACCGAGCTTGTCATCATGAAGAGCTATGGTGTTATCATTCCTTATGTTTATAGATTACTGTGAGCTGAGTAAATTGACAGTCGAAAACGATATCCGTAACTCTAAATGGAAGATTTGTTCAATCATTTACAAGGTTCTAGCGTATGTTTTAAAGATTTGATCCACGGCATGGTTATCATCAACTTCGCATCCGCGAAAAAGATTATGTATTCCAATCACTACATCCGGTACTTGTAATGAACATTATGAGTTTCACGTGATGTCGTTTGGATTGACTAATACACACGTAGCATTCATAAATTTAGTGAATCACGTGTGAAGGCTGTAATTTGATAAATTCATTCTTGTGATCATTAAGTACCTTTTGTTTGTTTATAAGTATAAGAATGAGTTAATAATTAATTATAGATTGTCCTGAATTGGCCGAACAATTAGAATATGTACCTTGAATATTTAACATAAGACTTAAGACTTAATCATTTACATGATTTAACCGTGTGATTAATAGATAATGGAATATAAATTGACTCTTCAAAATTTAGAAGTCATTTAGAACTTTGAGTTATACCAAAAAAAAAAAAAGTGCAAATATATTTTGACAAATGTTTTAACAAAGGATTTTAAGGGATTATTACCTTATACACAAACCATTTAACTAAACTTCTGTTTAGGGGTAAATGTTTGTGTATACTTCTAGACAACTTAAGAAGAATTGAGGAAACCCATTTAAACCATAACTTGAAATTTGAAACGAAAATTTTTGCTTTTCAACTAAGAAAATTTTGACCAAAGTATAACCAAAGATTTCTCGAACATTTTCGGATCTTATTAATTATTTTAATTATTTTCGATAAATCAACAAAAATCTTGTTAATTAAATTCAAATTTATTTTTGAACATTTTTATAATTGGTCGAACTAAGAAAATTTAAAATTTTTACGTTATGTTTCATAAAAAATTAAATGTTTATTATTTAATTAGTTGTTATAATTATCGACGCTTTAGACGTCAGATTGAGTAAAACAGATAAAGATAATAGTAAAGACGAAACTGAAACATAGAAGATATGAAGAAAGAATTTTGAATAAATACGGTTATGATATTTATTTCATCAGGAAAATGAACGTAATTGCTGACACATTATGTATAAAAGATAAAGAACCAATTAGGATGTATTTCTTAATAATGAAGATGCAAAATAAATTGCCGAACAATTTAAATATGAACGATGTTTGTAAAAAGAATAATATAGATAATAAAAAGCGGTTCGCGGCTAATGTGAACCATTAAAATTGAGAAGCCGATATCATTAAATGTTTAAAAATCCATTTGTGATTGTCTAAATTTGGAAGATTGTGAGATATAGTTATATCGAATTCTTGTAAGTATAAGTATTCTATTTATGTCATTTATGACTAAAAGTATCTTTGTCTGAAGAAGTTGTACTAATGACAAATTATGAAGGCAGACATCGCCTCATACATTAGTAAACGTCTAGCTATTGCAAAGGTCATCATCTGAATTTGATTCGATTTGGGTCATCGTCGACAGACTGACCAAATATGCTAATATCATTCCCGTTAATGATAAATGCAAAAGAGTTATGTAAACATAGTGTGCCTGTATCGAACATCTTTATCAAGATCCTCGCTTCGCATCGAATTTCTAGAAATTGCTCAGAAATCATTGAGAACGAACCTTGATGAGAGTACTCTTTACCACCCCAAATCGAAGGGACGAGGTAAAGTAACGATACCAAATATTATAAGTGCTGTTTTAGGTTTGAATGATTGACCTTTGGTAATGAACCGTATAATCGTTTTCCTTTGGAAAGATTATCATTGATAATCATCGTATTAGGATCGAGATTGAATCTTGTTAGGATCTAAATATTAGAGCATCTGTAAGCAGGAGTTGAGATAAAGACACCCGACATACACCCATTGTGAGTTGGACATGTCTTTCAGGTTTAAGGTTTCCTATGATGGCAAACCTAACCTTACAAAATACCCGAACCGCGAGATCTGAAATGATTATTGAAATTAGGATCTGATTATTGACAGCCGATAGTGGGCAAGAGGTTATGTGAATATGAAATGTAGATCTTGAAGTGCCAAATGGGTAGCGAAGTTATGCCACAATTTTTATCCTTGGAAAAATGAATTCATGATCTGACAAATCATGGGATATAAGTCCCCGTTGTTTGGGACCATTGAGATGATGTAAAAGATTGGTTTGAAAGGCATATGAGCTGGATCTACCCTAGGACTTCAAGAACTGCGTGAATTATGTTTCGTAAATCGAACTTGATGGAATATCTATCAAGTGAAAATCTGATTATTCTTAGTAGAGCTTAGATCGGCGAAAAGTTGCATTCATCAAAAACCCGTGAACATCATGGATAGAGAAAGTAAGTCAACATTAAGCCTGATCTTATTCCCGTAGTTATGTTTGATGAAACTCGCGTATTGTAATGAATTACACTTGGGAGAAAAGACCGAATGTGGAGGAAATACCCACATGGCTTTAACTCTATAAGAAGCGAGTAGTAAGGTAAGATGATCTTTGAGGACAAAGATCCTGTTTAGGGGTAAATGCTGTGACAATCCGTCAATTTATTGTTGATATTTTATTCTCAATATTTATTTGAAAATATTATTTTATGAACTCACTTATTTTTGGGAAGAAATTAGGATTTACGTCTTGAAGTAGCATCGACTATGTCTAAACCGGAGGATTCTATGTTACGTGCTTACGTTTACATACACCGTCTTTGGTGACAGTCCGACACTTCAGAAAATAAATTTATCCGTGAATATTATTTTGGAGTTTTAAATTTGTGTTAGTTCATAAACTCACAAATTTACGAGGAGAGACTAGGACTTACGATTTTATTTTAACGTCCTTTACGACTAAACCGGAAACCCTAGGATTACGTATTTACGTTTTCGTACTCCGTTTTTGATGAAACAATTTTTATTAGATTCGTTTTGTGCCGTTGATTCATAATTTATAAAAACGTTTTTCGTAAAACGACCCGAGGGCACGCAAATCGAGAAAACTAAAATTGAGGAATACCCGTAAATTAGTGGGATGGGACAAACTAATTTATCCCACCCCACTACACATGGGGCGGCCTAACATCACCAACACACCAAATAGGTGTCAACTTATAAGCATAATGCTTACACTTGTAAGCTAAGCTTACAAGTGAAGCTACTTACATCAAAACCACTTTTCAGTTACCACTAACTCATTTCCACTACATGCAAACAACTACAATTTCCTCTCTACTCTCCTTTGTAGCCGTCCACTTTAACACAAAAAACCACCCTTTGATCTTGATTCAACCACAAAGCCTATGTTATTTACATATATGTTGAAGCCCTCTTGAAACCCTATTAATTGGTGGTGCTTATAACATCCAAGGAGGAGTATTCATGGTGTCTTGGGGCTGATTTTCTACATGTATTTTATGAATATTGGTGGTCTTGAAGATGGTCTTGGTTATGCACAAGTTTCTCCATCAAAATCCATGTCTAAATCATAACCTACATCAACATGGTGGTATAAAGATTGTCCTCCTCATCCTCTTGTTATTTTTGGTTATGTAATTATGTATTTTATTTCCTATTGTATATTTTTATGATGATTATATGATGATAAAAATATTATGTAGGGATTTGGTGTTGATAAACATGCTTAAAAAGATGAAAAACTATAAGAAACAAGGCTAAAATCTTGTCTAAATTTGTTGGCTGTATAAAACAGTAAATAAACATGTCATGAACTGATAAAATGATGAAGTAGAACAAATATACAGTAAGCTATGGGTCTTGTACACATGTGAGAGTTGGCCATGCAATGGAATCATTGTAATGAGTAAGATATGGTCAAAACAAGTTTAAGATACAAATCTGAGTTCACTGTTTTGGACGATTTTTAAAAAATACTTAGAAGATGATTCAACAGTAGCTGTAGGAGAGTTAAATGGAGCACATATCATGTAGTTTATGTGATAAAAATTTGAGCTTCTATCTCCATATAGAACTCTAGATATGGCAGTTTTGGTGAAGATGAAAATAAAAATCAGATTTTGAGAATTAATGTTTATTATTATTATATAAGCACTCAAAATTATATTGTATAAAATGTAAAATAAAAATCCACTAACTTATGGATTTTATTTATATAAATATGTAAAAGGTTAAATAAGTGTATAAATTATAAAAATGGTAGTGGAATAATACTTATAAGTAATAAAAACTATAAACTTGATTTTTACGACTTTTTCGGCTATTACCTAAAAAATTAACGTTTTTCGCCAAATAAAACTTAGACGATCAAACCCGTCTAATGTAAAGTTTTTAAAAGTCATATACTGATATATAAGTATCTAAAACAAGTAAAAACCGATAAAACCCGAACTATAGGACATACGGACATTAACGAGCTAAGTAAACATATTGGACTAATAATTGGACAAAATAAGTTAAACACTTATAAAAAGAACTTATTGGACTTAACCCATTTAGGCCCAACTTGTAAAGTGTAGATACTGATAATATAAGTATAACATGGATTAATACAAGTTAAAGAACTTATAATAAGTTTATTGGACTTAAAACACGTAAATAGGTAAAACTAGTAAACCAGTATAAACGTTACCGACACATAACACTAAAATGAGCAAACGAGAATATGTAAACCCACTTGATCATCATATATATATAATCATCATATGTATACATAATTTTTATTTTTATAAAGTCATTGGACATGAGTCTAAGACGAGTATTATTTGTCTAGGTTTCCGTAATTGAAGCATGTACCGTACGTCCGAATTGCCGATAACCCGCCTTCCCACATCAATGTGAGTTCATAGCCTCGCACTCTTTTAAATGTTTTTATGAAATGTTTTATAAACCCGCGATGGAGATAACATGTTAGTTTTTACAAAATAGGACACCATTTATCCCGATTGTTTGTTTATTAACTTGGACCCGAATGATTGTATGACCCGATTGTATGACCCAATAAATGATTAAAGGACCCGATAGATGAAATTAAATGGATTATTAAAGTTAGCTTATGTCACTAAAAGTCCCATTAGCATGAATTGTGAACTACCGGGATTTGGTAGACGCTTGTGCATATAATAGTACTATTTGGGGACGATCACCCCAGTTCGCGCCTTGACGGTTGATCCCCGTCGTGCCACATTGATTGGTAAGCGAATTTATGTATGATAAGATTTCCATAGCGTGACCTTTGTGACGACACGCTACTTTAGATGGGCAAATTGAGTATCGGGTTAGCTACCCGTTGTTGGTTTAGTAAGGTAACAATGTCATGCGGCTTATAATAATCCAAAACTAACGAAATACTACTAGACGCTCCGAATTACGATGTATTGCCTGACACTATTGATATTATGTTCGTGTTTTGGTTTTCATAACCATATTCATATAACGGTTTTTATTTAACTTTATACAACGTCGTAAGACGTATTGTATGATGTTTTTACGACATTGTCTCGTATAATGTTTTTTAAGGCAATGCCTATATTATGATTTTGACAAGGATTTGTATTAAATGATTTTGGCTATTTAATGGCCTACTACATGGATTTGTACAAAATGATTTTCGGTAATAATTTTATACCGATGTTATATTGATGGATTTTATTAAACTCTATGAATTCACTCGGCGTTATCGCTGACCTTTTCTTTTAACATGTTTTATCTCAGGTACTTGAAGGTAATTCTCGGGAAGACAACAAGAATTCATGGCCCGTACTTAAACAATATTTTCCATTCAAACACTTTGTAAAACTTTGTATGAAATGTAATGACTTGGGACCTACGTAACTTTGATATTTATGAATGGAAATCATTTATTATTAAACGACGCGATTTTTATGCGTTGTCTATGATGTGAGTAATGTGCTATCCCGTAACACCAACTAGTCTTCCGCTGTATTGAGTTGTATAAATTTGGGGGTGTTACATTATCGTTTTTGGTTGATAGGGTTATTTGGATTTTCTATGTCTATTTAATCAAGCACGTAAAAATGTGAAAAATATTAAGCTACGTAACCGTAAAACATTTAGCAAATACCAAATTTTTATTCACAAAAGGACAAAAATGTAAATCTATGAAAGTAATGTGCTAAAAATGTAAGTAAATGAAACTTAAATGCTTGAAATTTAAAAATCAGGAAGTAAAAGGACCAATTATGTAAATTCTAACAAATATCTAACCAAATGTAACAAATTTTAAAACAAACTAACTGAAAATGGCAACTAGTGAAAAGTTATGGACTAAAAGTTTGCAAACCCTAATTAATTGGAAGTTTAGCCAGTGATTAAAATTATTACAAACTATGAGGACCAAAGTGCAATTAAAAAGAAAATTTTACTAAAAACGGGCACAAGGAACAAATAAGCTCGTATAAGCTCAAAAAAGAAACAAATCAGCTCTAACAAGTTTTAAACTGCTTAAAAATGAAAAACACTTAGGCTAGTCCAAGGAAAAAGCTTAAAACGCTCTAAAACTCAAATAAGCCAACTCCAATAAGCCAAGAATAAGCTACAATGAAATCCAGACATGCACATTTCAATTCTTTAGTCAAATCTTATTAAACAGCTTATGGAGAGTCTGGAATTTCTTTTCTTATGAAAAATGGTCAAGTATTTAAGCAGCAAATTGACAATAAGCTGAAACCTAGCTTATTGACTTTTGTTGACCAAAAAGTGAAATTTCTGAAAAGCTCAAAATTTATTCATGACATGTTTCTAAGTAAGAATGTGGAAGAAAATCACAAGATTTATGAAGTAGAATTTCCAAACTAAGAAATCAGAATGCTATTTTATCATAGAAACTTGCTTTGGTTTGAGAGCTTATTCAAAAACTAATTCTGAGCTTAATTGTGAAAACTGTATTATTTCCTTACAAACACTTAAATTTCAGATGTTAAAAGACATCTAGAAACTAATTTGACTAAATTTCATCAAGAAATGAAGCAATGGCATAAAATTGAAATGTGCTACTTTACTGATGAACTAATTTCAGAAACTTGACCCAAACTTTTTATCAACCAATTGCCTGTTTGACCAGATTTTTGACTACAAAACTACACAGACTTGTTTGAAAAGACTAAAGGATGGTAAATGAACAAAGTTTAACCAATTTATTAAACTTGAACTACAATATTAATGCAAATCCAAACACTACTTATCTGATCTTTTAACAACTTTTATGAAGAGAATTATAGTAACTGATTAAGCTGAGCTATGAATTGTATCTAAGTAAACTCAATGAACCAATTGAAGTGCAAATGAACTAGAAACAGGCAATATAACAGACAAGTACTCAAAGTGTTATAACAAGCTATATTATTAATGAAATTGATGACAGTAACAAGTAAAAGCAAGCAAAAAGCTAACAATCTAACAATAAGCTGTCTAATCAACAGAATCAAGCCAAATCACACTAATCACACTTGATCAAGCAGCATTTAGAATTTACACTAGTATTAAGCATGCAAATGACTGTTAAGTGGAACAAAACTTAGAATCTTGAAACCTTTTAGCAATAAGCCTCCATTCATGGAGTAGGTAGGCGCTAAGCCTCCTAAACAATGCTAAACCACCACCTTAGCACTAAAATCAACTAATTAACCATCTACCATCATCATCATGATCATATCTACCCAAAATTCTGCTACTGTCAACAATTCAGCAACTAGAATGATATGAAACAGCTACAAATCTTCAACAAGCCTCTAATGATCAAAGGTCATCACAAGAGACTCAAAATAACAACACGATTCAAAAGGAATGCAGAGTCGATAAGAAGATTGAATGAAAATGAGTGTTTTATCGAATTTGAATGTAAGAGTTGGTTACAGAAGTAGGTAATTGGTTACAACTAACTATAACTAACTCAAAAGGTTGTCAAGCTCTTGAGTTTGTTATGCTAACAGCTAACTAACTAGATTGAAGGGAGAAAAGTGGAAGTGTGTGTGAATTTCACACTTAGCTACATACATCAAATGAAAGGTATAATCCCTATTTATAGACAAGAAATGAGAGTGAGTTGGGGTTGATGACGTATACCATCCAATAGCAGGCTGCCAGGTGTCACCAATTTCTCAATTGCAGATTCTTGTGTTCTTTATGAATTGGGGGATTTTAATCCTTTGAGTTTTAGTTTTTTAAATGTTCCCATTGTATTCCTCTCTTAAAGACTAGTAATTTTCATGTATAAATCTCCTCATGAAATGCATTGTAGCTTAAGAACGAATCTGGGTTCGTTTGTTGAAGAAGATGCCACGTGGCAATCTCTGGTTGGGCTATTATTGAGCACACGGATTGATATCTAATATTGGATAAGAGATTATTGCATGTCCTCTTCTGAATGGATGAAAGTGAGTTAGTGGGATTTTTGTTGTAGCATACGGCTCATTAATGAGCTGATGAAGTGGCACAATAGCTGGCAATCCATGTTATATTAATACTGCATTCTCATTGGCTAATAGTCCATTCACACGGATTGAAGCCAATTTTGGTGTAGTTTTGGCAAATTAAGCCCCTAGAGTTTGGCAGAATATCCAAATAAGCTAGAATCTTCATTCCAATGACATTTTTGTCCTTCCACTTGCATACTTGTCTAGTTTGACCCTTTGACTTGTTTGACATCAGAGTTGACCATGTTTAACTTTGATCTTGACTTTGACTAATTTACACTTTGAGTCCTTCAACTATGGAATGTTGTCAAGATAGGTCCTTCATCTTCAAAGTCTTGTCATCTTTGATCCTTCTTTGTCTTTTTCATCCAAATAAGCTTGATTTCTTCTTGTTTGCTTGAAAATGTATCCTTCTTACCTATTTAAACACAAACACAAAATATACCACATAATTCCGCTTTATAGCACAAAAGTTAGGTATTTTCCATGTGTTTTAGGGTGATTTGTTGATTAATTGATATGAGTTTTTGCTCATATCAAATCCCCTACACTTGAACATTGCCATGACCTCATGCAATGCTATATTTTAAAGCATAAATTTACATTCTCCTCATAATTAACCCACCTTGGCCAATATGGAATGCTATTACACTATGCTACTCTATATGATGCATGATTTTGATTTTGAACAATGCAATGCAAAAGAAACAATTCTATTTATATCTTTTTGGATTTTTCTTTAAATGACTTTGATGGAAAAACTAAAAAAGAAATCAATGGCTTGATATAGGGCTTTGGTACCATGGATACTTATCACCCTCAAGTTTCACTTTCCCCATACCAAGCTTAAAAATGGGATCATTTCATTCACAAGTAAACATGTGCATCAACTTATTCATGACAATTAAGTGTGGAACCGGTTATTATTTGAGAAAATTGTTTTTGGGCAAATTTGTCATTATTTAAAGCGTGAAGTATAAGAAATGTAAAATCTGTGGAAACCTTGGTTTCCTCGATCTTTTAGCTACTAGGAATGATCATTGTTCATATGGTTAACATAATCAAAGCGGAATTAGAACAACAACCATTAACAAGGTGTTTGGGCACAAAGAACACATGAATTAAACAAACGGATTGCTAATTATATTAATAATCAACAATCACTAGGTGTGTATACATTGAATCCCACACCTAGTCGACACACGCTTTAGGTCTACAGTGTATATGAAAGATATGAAAAACCTAATAACCCTTGGTTCCTTTTATAGTGTAAGGATTAGGGTTTTACAAAGGATAACTATGAATAAGCATGAATATCTTCTATTTAAAATACTAATACAGAATATATTATGCATACTTATCGTAAATAGAAGCTTCCAACAGCGTTTGACTTTTGTTGACTTCTATCAACGCCTAATTTACTCTTGACAACGCTTGGATTACACTTGTCAACGCTTAGACAAATGCCTTCATATTTTCTTCGTTTTTGAGTTCCTGCCACATCAACTTTTTGACCCAACAATCTTCCCCTAGTTGATGTCGGCAAAACTCTCTGTGTATCTCTTGTAAGTTGTACATCATCTTCAAATTGCTTCCCCTCAATTGTAGCATGTATTTCTTCCCCTTTTTGTCACATCAACAGGGAAGTAAACAATGTACGCAATCTTGAAGATTCTCCAAATGTAGGCACTGTGTAATGATTTTGAAGAAAAAGAAATATAATATTCTTGATGTAGAAGTAGAATAACCCAACCTTGTGTTCCATGTCTTGCACTATCCATGTGATGAAGAACTTATACCAATGGCGAAGTATAAGTAGACCTCGATCTCTTGTCAACATTCTCATCCTTTGTGAGACACTGAGCACGATAACATAACTCCTTCAAGTGTTATGACAAGTCTTCGTCACCAACCGTGTAAGCATGAACAAGTTACCTTTAAAGAATAATGTTGACTAGGAACCATCTTTAAAGATATGATAGAACACAAACTCACGAAAATCTTCTTCGAACATCAAATTTATCATAAGAATTCTTCCCCTTAAGCTAACACCGCTTTATGACGAGTCTTAATGAACCAATATCTTCGTATGTAAAAATCTATTTGGATAAATCTTTCACAAGACTAACCCGATTACATATGAAATATTACTCCAATAAACTACTTCACGAATTGTTACTAACTCGCATTAAATTCATTAATCCCTTTTAAAAATATCTGAGCCATAAATATCAACTTGATATTCTGTATAAAAACGGAGATCCCATGTACCTTCGTGTGTAAATACCTCTTTTTGTGTGCCAAAATCGTATCAATTTGCCAAACAGCAGCTATTCCTTTTGCTGTCCAACATCTCCGTTTGTACAATGTCCTTTCCATGTGTATTGTCCAATATCGGACAACACCTATCAACGCTTGAACAAAGATTTCTCGGACAACACACGTCAACGCTTTCTATCAGCGCCAACTGATGAGACTGCTTTTATACATAGTCTCATCGTCCAAATTGGGCTTAAAATGCATTAAATATCATGAAAAATGCCAAATATATGCTTGTGTTTGTTGCTTGTGTATTTTAGGTACGGATATTGAGAAAATGACAAAAGATCACAAGAATCATGCAAAAACGAACACGGGAAACGAAGCCGCGCAATGAACCAAGCCCTAATGAAGACTTTCCCAAGATCAACCCTTGAAGATTTGAAGAATTATGAAGAAGGGTCCTCCAATATTAAAGGATTGACACTTTATACCCTTGTATCCTCATAATTACAAGTTTGGTCCATAAAGTTTGTCAAAATTACAAAAAGGACCCTTAACTTTGAAGAATTGGCAAATTTAGTCCCTCAACAAAACTAAATTGTCAATATTGGTCCTCCAAGAAGTCAACAAACAAGTCAAAACCCTAAAGGATGAAGACATGACAAGTTCAGTCCTTGAAGAATGAAGAAATTACACAAGAAGTCCTTGAAACAAGTTTGTAAAGTATTTGGGCTAAATTTGACAAGTTGCCCAAACATATAACAAAGGAAATTTGGTTTTTGGCTGTTTATTACAACATGAAGATATGAAGAGAGTTGGGGGACCATTTCTGCCAGACAACACAACTCTCCCCACCCAACCAGCATCCTCCACGTCACCACCATCCACCAATCACACTCCATTCTCCTTCCACCTTAGATTTCCACCCAATCTCTTAAATACTGATTATTAAATTAGTATTTTTTCCCACTAAAACACTTTTTAAAATAAAACCATTACCCAAAACGGATTAAACACCCCTAATCCCATGATCATAACCCCCATAAACCTTAATCCTAAAATCTAAAAAACAAAGGGTTTTTTTCTCCAACTTTTCCAGATTGGCAATTTAACTTCACCTAAACCTAAACCCAACTCCCAAAAACGTCACCCTCATCCCCACATGGCTCTCCAACCCTCCCCTGACCCACAATTGAGCTTGAAGACAAACCAGGCCAGAGGATCAACGACCAAGGCATAGCTTCATATCCACGCATCATTCACACCCCTTGGATCATTTTTGCAACATTGATTTCACCACAAGCAGACAAGAGAAGATCACATGGGACAAAAATTCAAAAATCTTTAAGGGTATTCCTGAAATTCAACAAGCATTAGGGTTTAGTGTTTTTCTGCTTTCTAGAATCTTGTAAGTCCCTATATAAGGACACATAAGACTTAGCATAGTTCTTGTTCTTGCTTTCCTTGTTCACATCCTTGTAAAGCCCTTTTATGAATGAAAGTTGGTTAAGTGTTATGTGAAGAAAGCTAGTCCCATTTTATATTTCAGTTGATTAAGTTATCATTGCTCAGTTTGGTTTTAAGTTTTTAGCAAGTTAAATCAAAGTTTTCCAAGTTTTCTGTTTTCTTTTCAAGTTTTTCTTAAACCTTAAATTTTCATAAAAATCTGATAAAATGGTGATGGATTATGTTAGTTTAGTGGTGTTTGAGATTGTGTATGTCCATGATACCATGGCTTGTTCTGGTATAGTGGGTACCCAATCTTAGACAGCCATTGTTTGGTCCATTATTAAGCTTATCCTAGTTCTAACCTAAGCTATAGTTTACTTCTAGCTTCATCCATAAGCTAGGGGTTAGCCTTTAGCTTTTACACAATCTTTTCCTTCTCTCTTAGCAGGTTCATAATATCCATTCTTTTTTTTAGAAGACATATTGGGTGTGTGTGTCCTTGTGACCACCACTAGCATCTCTACTAGCTATGTTGTTCATATAAGCCAATAGCCCAGCTATAAGCTGATGGGAGATGGCTTTGCTGCCATAGTGGGGCCTAGATGTGGGTCCCACAAGGTATAAACCTTGAACTCATTGGTTTTCAGTTTACAAGTTTGAGATTTGTGTAATTTGGATGATTTGCTTGAAAGCTGCTTAGGTGTTTGTTTAATTGTTTGATTATGCTCATTTGTGCCTAGGATGTATGTTAGAAGTATTTGAAAGCAGATTTGAGTAGATTTGAGAAGGTTTGCTTTGATTAATTTTGGTTTTTAGATTTAAAGGGGTGTTTGGGAATACAGGTTAAGCCCATTTAAGCTACTGCATTTGCTTTAAAATTGGTTTAAATCACTCAATAGGATATTGTTAGGTTGCATGATAGTTTGGTTTTCAGTTTGGTGGAGTTTAAAACACATTTGCATGATAAAAAGTGGTAAAATGCCTAAAAAACAGTAAGTGCCTTGATCTGCTTGTTTTCATGTGAATTTGACCATTAGATCTTGAAAATTGCTAGAATATAGGTTACTTTAGGACTGTGGGTAGTTTTTAAGTGATTTGTTGAATTTGTGTGCAAGATTTTAGGGCTTGAAATTCGTTTTTGTGCAAGTTGCATCAGCAACTGCTCATCAGAAACTTGCAGCCTTAATCAGTAACTTCTAAGGCTTATTGTGCTTGATTTTTGGCTAAGACTTGGTGATTTTCTTGTTTACTTGACTTCCCACAACCCAACTGGTTGTGGGAGTGCCCCTATTGTCCATCAAACATCATCAAAACTCCTAGAACAAGTCCTCTTGTTCTATCTTCACTTGTGAAGATACGTTTTTTCTTACTTGTGTGTTCATCAGTAACATAATGCCTAACTGGGCATTGTTTTGATCCTAGCAGCTTGATTCTAGTTGGTTTTTGATTAAAAGTTTGTTTTTGATTAAGTTTAAGTTACTGATATTGAGTTTTAAAGGTTTAAAAAAAAAGTTTTTGTAAAAAGGACGTGGCCAGGACTCGAACCTGCGCCACTCCTCTCACACACGAACGTGATAACCAGTTGCCCTAGGGTCTTTGACTGGTTATCACTTGGTTAGTTTAATACTTAAGGGGTGTGTGTAATTAGCTTATTTAGCCAATCAACTTAGTAATAAGCTGATTTCAGCTTATTCTTCTTAGCTTTTTCCCATTTAGCATTTTTCTTTTGTTCTTATTTAGGTTTAGGACTCTTTGGTTCAAAAAGTTTATTTTTCACGTGTTTATTTAATTTTCTAGGATTATTTTAATTTAAAATTTTAAAAAGTAAATTAAAAATAGAAAAAGTATTTTAAAAATCTGGAAAAATAATTTTTAGGTTTTTAATTATATTTTTGAGGTTTACAGCCATTAAAGTTTTCATTTTAGCTAAATTTTGATTTTATATGATTTTAGGGTTTTTAACCAACTTTGGAAATTAATATAAAATTATTAAAAAGGTTTTGGAAACTTTTGATTGCATTCTTGTCTTAGTTACATTATTCTAGATTTTTGGTAATTATTTAGAATTCTTTTATAAACTTGAAATTTTTTGAATATTTTAATATTATTTTATTATTAAAAATTAAAAGTCTGATTTTTTAAGTTTTTACATTTTTCCTAGATTGTAGACACTTAATTAGGAATTTTTTAACTTTCCAAATATTTTTAGGGCTTTTCAATTATTTTCTAGAATTAATTTAAGTTTTAATTGATTTTAATAGTTTTTAAGTGTTTAAAAATAGTTTTATTTGGTTTTAAAATTTTAAAAAATACTTTTTAGCTTAATTAGGTTATTTTTGAGGTTTAAAAATTTTTAAATCTTGTTTGGGACTTTTTAATAATTAATTTTTATTTTTAGGGCTTTAATTAGCATTAAAAAGTCATTATCTAATTAATTAAAAGGTTTTAGCAAGTTTGGGTTTTTTTTAAACTCTTAGAATATTATTGTGGTTTTTTAGTAATTTTTAGGAATTTTTAGGTTGAAATTTTAATTTTGGTAGTTTTTACGGTTTTACGTGTACGCCTTTTTCGTCCTATTGTAATACGTCATCGTAACCGTCATTCTCTTCTAATCTCATTTCTATTTCCTTTTTCTCTCAATCATATAATCAGAAAAAGTTAATCATCTCTTAACACAACGCACTTGCCTCCTTGGGAAACGAACTTGAACTTAATTGGTCATTAGTGCTTGGTTTTCCTAAACCGACACTTAATACTTGCCACTTTTGCTCTCTTTTCCTAAAGAGTAGTAAAATCACTACATCAATTTTGGCGCCGCTGCCGGGGAGGCGTGTTGTGTTTTGATTTGGACATTGTTGTTTTTATATATTTCCATAATAGTATTTGTATTAGTAGCACTCTACTAATACATATTATCGGTTTTTCGTTCTTTGTGAATACTATTACTATATTGTACACGTAGAACAATAAATTCACAAGTACTCCAAATACGTGAGAAATCACAACCTTGACTTGGGAGGTCATTACCCAATCATTGTATTCGAATCTCAAACCAAAGAAAAAGGCAAAAATAGATAAATACTTTCGTGAAGCTCGATTTTGAAAATACAAACTATAAGGTGGGTATAAGGCGGATATTATAAAATATATCCTAAGGAAAAAGGCTCTTAAGTGCTTCGCGCCGTGTAACACCCCATTTTGATAAATGGAATGTCACGCGTAATTATGGCGTGTTATTAAAGCATGCAAGGTAATATGTAGTAAAACATACATGACCATAGGGAAAACCGGAATCAAACATCGGTTCCCAAACATAAGCCCAAAACATAAGAAAGTAAATGAACTGAATGAAAGACTAAACAAGCATAAATATATGAAGGAAACAGGAGAAGAAGTCTATGGCAGCTTCCATCCTATGCATGTCCTCCAAATGCTCGAGTCTTGGGTACCTGCCGTTTTGGGACATGGAAAGGAAAGTAACGGCTGAGCAAAACGCTCAGTGCACGGATATACAATATAGCATGAAATAGGATAAGCATGTAACATATAACAGCGGAAGACTAAGTTCTGAATAGACTGGTTAAGTATTGAGAAAACTGGTTTTATAGTTTGAAAAGCCTTATGTTTATCTTATGAAAACTGTTTTAACATAAATATACCATAGCCCATATAGGTCATGAAAAGGTCACGTGCATGAATACTTGGAGGGGTGACCTCATCATGCTGATTAGAGGGGATGCCTCTAATTAATATACTGGTTTGGGTAGGAGGGATCAACTCCTTGTGAAGGATGCAAGGCACACACCACATTCACCATGAAATACTGAATAAAACATGTAACTAGGATGCACCCATACGCCCCACATGATATAATAATATGGCCAAAACTGAAAGGGACGCCACGAGCAACCACTCCGCCGTGGGGAAGTCATAACATTGGTGCCTCCAATGTTATGGTTATGGTACCTCCATAACTAGGTGAAACTGGTCATGCTTGTATATGGCTATAGATTATGCTAATTAAACATAAGCAGTTCAAAACAATAAAACAATTACTGGGGAAAACAGTTGGCTGCATACGGGGAAATCCTAATAAGGAAAGAATGTCCATACTGAAAGGACGGGAATCCGTACCTCAAGTCCAGTGAATGAACGGAAGAAAGACTCCTACTTCTGGATCACTAAGGCTACATGAATACACACGTGTATAAGTATCGATTCACTGATTACGTACTGGGTTTTATGTCTTGTCTTAGCTTACTTTGCATGTTTTAGGTCATGGTTTACTGTTTAAAGCCTCAAACTGTGTTTATCTTGTATTCTGATTAATCTGATTAAGTATTACTGGTATTTCATGTATTATTATACTTACTGTGTAATAATAAGTAACTTTCAAAAAAAATAGTAGGTTTCCAAAAATAGAAAGTTTCCAAAAATAGAAAGTTTCCAAAAATAGAAAGTTTCCAAAAATAGAAAGTTACCAAAAATAGAAAGTTTCCAAAAATAGAAAGTTTCCAAAAATAGAAAGTTTCCAAAAATAGAAAGTTTCCAAAAATAGAAAGTTTCCTAAAATAGAATTTACTGCTTAAAATAGATTAGTTTCTAAAAATAGAAAGTTTCCAAAAATAGATCAGCTGCCTTAATTAAATAAGTTTCCATATATAGAAGGTTTCCATGATTAGATTAGCTGCCTGAAATAGATAGATTTTCATATATAGAAGGTTTCCATTAATAGATTAGTTGCCTTATTTAATTAAGTTTCTATAAATAGAAGTTTCCATAATTAGAATTAAGCTGGTTACATAAGCTAACATATAAGTCTAAGTGTTTATAAGCTTATTTCTTAAGTCATATGATATAGTGTATAGTTTAATTATTATTTCATGTATTTTAATTAAACTATAGGTTAAGCATTTTAATTAAAGTATAACATGTTTTAATTAAAATAGAATAAAATACTTAGGTTAAAATGTGTACTATTATTATTAATAACATAACCTAAGTCATGTCTAAATTAATTAATTATAGGCATGTTTTAAATAATTAATTAATTATAACTTATAACATAAAAATACTTAGGTTAAATTAATATCATGCTAAATTAATAATTAAAATAACCTAAGTCATGATTTAATTAATATCTCATGTTATTAATTAATTTATATCCTAAGTTCATAATTCATAAAATTAACATGTAGCCTAAATCATGATTTAACCAACGAACCGTGAACCGGGCATGAAATCAACACCGTACCCCGAACCAAATCAGGGTTCCCCTTGGTTCCTTGCTGCCGTGGGACCCACACCACCAAACCGGGACCATATGGTCTCGGTGGTGGTTTCTAGGCCAAGCCGTGACCCCCTTGGGGCACGGTCTAGGCGTCGGCTAAACCAAACACCCGTAAAACACCCTTTTGATTTTACCCCTTAATCAAATACATGTTTATTATATGTTTTTAATTAGGTTTTAAAAACATCATGTTCTTAATTAATTTTACTAAATCAAATCAAAAGAAAAGATTAAAAAGAAAGGTTAAAAAGTTATACCGAATGTGTGGATCAATAGAGGATGAACAAACACGAACACTTGTACAATTATTCAAGATCAAAATTAACAAGAACACCTCTTTGGTGTTCTTATGGGTGGCGGCTACAAAAGGTAAAGGAGAAGGAGGAGAAAACTATTTTTTAGGTTTTTGTTTAATTTCTTGTAAAGTGAAAAATGAATCAAGTTTTTACCTTACCCCCCTTTCATGTAAAACTTGATGGGCTTGGCCCATTTACCTTCCTAATTTCGTGGATATGGGGCCCCACATGGGGTGCCCGTACCTTTTCTCGTGTCCCGATGTTTCGTGTTTGTTCGTGGTTAAACGTGTTCGTGTTTAAAGTGTTTCCGTTTATTTTATCATGTAGTTTATCGTATTATTTACGCTTGTAATTATATTATATGTACTTACGTAATTATTTTAGTTCGTGTTTTAAAATGGTGATCATGATTTAATTATGTTCACGTGAAATATCCATTAACTGTTTATCATGAGTTCGTACGTAATCGATACTTATCATGTCATACACGTATGCACTTGCTTGATTATTAGCACATGAATGTGATCAATACTAAATAGGGTAAGTTTTAATCTAGGACGTACGATCTTAAGGGCACTATTCATGGTAAAAGCATGCGGGTTTTACAATTCTTCCCCCCTAAAAAGAATAATTCGTCCCCGAATTATAGATAAAGTAACTGGAAGCGAAACATACCCGAATCAAACTGGAAGGGTATGCAAAAATAACGGAAATGAAGGTGACATGGTAGAAGGGAACGTGGAACGTGACATGTCCTGAAAAGACATGGAACGTGACGTGACTGAAAGGACATATCTAATCGATAAGAGAAAAAAAAATGGATAAGAAGTCCGGATGAACTTGTCCGTTTCCAAGTGGCCTCCCTCTTGGAACGGTTCCTTCAGAAGATCCTGACCATAATGATAAATCTTGGTCCACCTGACCTTGACTTGGAATAAGAAGAAATTCTTGGTTATCATCGGAAGGTAGATCCCCTAAATTCGATCGTGGAAAATAAGAGTTAACGTGCAAGGGTAACTGAAACGTTACGATGCAAGACAATCTGACTTAACTGATAATTAGAAACGATGCACGAGACATAGAGAAACGTAGTACGTGAAAATTTTTGAACGTGATACGTGAAAAATTTTGAACGTGCTACGTGGAGATATGGCGAGTGTAGTATGAGTAAACATATCGTGATCCATGATACGTGTAACCTATTATGATCATGATATGAGGAACGTGGAATGAACATGACATGTGAGACATATCGTGATCATAGAATATAATGGCGGTAACGCCAAACGCTACAAGGTGAGACGTGAAATATGACGTGAAACGTCTATCTGATGATGGAGAGTTATACTAAACTTGGGTCTGGTCTCACAAGTTCTTGCAAACTTCCCAGAATGAGGAAAGAAATGAACGTAAAATCGTAAGCCAAAATACGATCATGAACGTGAATAGTGTCATGAATGCGAGCGCGAAAGCAAGTCGTGGAATCAGAATGAAGACGTGAAGTAATTTAGGAGTACAATTGGGAATCTTTGTCTGACCCGATAGCTGCGGGATTACCAAGTGGTCGGATGAGCCTTGGCTGGAACATGTCCGATCAATCTGTCGGTTCTACAATCCTTGCGGATGTAATGATTCTGCAGACTTGATCAAACTGTTTGCAATAACCCAGATAGCATCATGCTTCTTCTACGTTTGCATTAATCTGGTAACAAAAATCCGTGTAGATCTTGTCCCACTTTAGTTCACAATTTCAGATGATGACACATCCCAGTTTGTTGGTGTCCTATCTTAGCCGGTTGGTATGTCAGGTACATAGATATGGACGTAGCTGTATCCTGCTTCGTAGAAACTTGATACATAGAAGGTTGCGAAACTCTGAGTCTCTGAATCAGACTTCTCCTAGCGTAAGATTTCCTAGAACACCTAATGTAGTGTAGGGTTCTCTCCTTTACGCATAAGCTGAGTCATGGTAAGATTAACCGTGGGAATCCATATGATTCAGCATGTCGCTGTAATCAACCAAAAGTTAGATTGGAAAAATTTCCATGGTAAAATTTCTCTAGTCATAGAATTTGCAACATAGTGCAGATATGGTCTTCCTGTTCTTCTTCCAGGCTTAAAGGAAATCAGGTTATCCTTAATGAAAACACTGATGAATTTACTATGAGTTCATGGAAACTCATTCTTATAGTTCCATTGGAGCATTGATGAGACTAATTCAAAATCATAAATCTAGCATAACCGAGTCGTGTACGAATAGCAGTCATGGACATGTCCTGCTCTTTCACCCGTCACTGTTGGAAGCATGATCGTGAGTTCGATCTTGGAAAAGTGATTAACACCATACGGTTGATTGGACATGTTGTCAATATGTGAAGGAGAATAACGGTCATGAATGGTGATTTGTTTAAGTCGTCGGTAGTTGACACATAATCTCATGGTACCATCCTTCTCCTTGAAGGTTCTTCTGGAGTGTAAGGAACAATTTTGGAATAATCCGTTGTTTATGCGTAAAAGGACCTTAGTAGTCGTGTGTTACTGACAGCTAGAAAATTTAGCAATTATGCCTAACAAAGCACGTGCTTGAAAAGCATAGATAATTTGTACAGATTTTCCTGATGGAAAATCAAGCTGAAGGTATTCAGGAGCCTAAACATTACTGTACATAATTATGAATCATAGCATGGTGTGGTGTTCCTAGTACATAATTAGGATAAAATTCATCTCGTGTATGTCCGAGGAAATGCGTTAGCAGCTTGGATCTTATCATTAAGCTGAAGGAAAACCTTCGTATGCGTGGGAATATGAAAGGCGTCCTTCATGGTTATGAATATATATGAACTATGGTGAAAGAAATGAAAGTGACATCGGCAACGTGACAGTTCTCACTGATGCGCCGATAATGGTATTGAAATTCTTGTGGCCTGATTAATACATGGCACAACAACATAGATACACCCTTGGAGGGTACCCTGAATTTCTTAGAAATGTTCCATAATTAGACGTGAGTCATGTGTCTTGACTCGTGTCTTGAGAAATGTAAGCGTGACATATGTCTTGACTGGTATCTTGACATGTGTCCTCAGAAAGTATACGTGAGACATGTGTCTTGACTGATGTCTTGACATGTGTCTCGAGATGTGAAACAATTAGAACTACAAATATTAGGTTAATATGCCAGAATTGGCGGATCGGTTGGACTACTGATCATTTGTATGTCTGATTACGTCCGTGGCCGGAGCCTCGGTTGCGATTTCTAGGATAGTTGCTGTCATAGTAGTGGTTACTATCATCTTGTCTGCCGGTTCCATGACGGTCATTCTCATGACCGTGACTCATGTAACTATTTAGCTGAGTGGCCGGCTGGTACTGGTTTGCACTCATATGGCTGAAATGACAGCCGAACGACGTGTGACATGTAACTATGAATTTGGGACAATGATTGATGGGAATTGTCTGATGGTGAAGCATCTTCTCGTCCAATTGCTTTGCTCCGACGCCTTTGTCTTCGTCTTTTAGGATCTCCAGGTTGTGAACAGCATCAGCATCAGCATCTCGTAGCGTCTCCCAACATCAGCAGCATCAACCTTCAGTAACATCTCCAAGCTATGAGCGGCATCGACAATCTTGTATAATATCAACAAGTGAACATACGCCTGAGATGATTTAAAATCGACTAGCGAATACTCGTGAATTATTGCAAGTGGAATACACATGGATTAAGGTACATGTAATACACATTAAATACGGTACGTGGAGTACACATGGAATGCACATGAAATGATCGGTATGGGCTCGATCATTTGTCATGATTTAAGGAAAGTAAACCAGTTAAACGGTTAGGAAAACCATCATGATAACCTGGCAGTATTAGCATAGACATCATTCTGGTTGCATAGAGAAACGCTAAAGTGTGGTTACACAAAAATTTAACGATGATTTTCCTGACAGCATGATCAATGGAAACCAACCATGACTATCATGAAAGCATGATTCAAGAAATCTAACAATGTCTTGCAGGACAACGTAAATAACAAAAGAGGCGTGAAACATAATCAACATGAAGACGGAATTATCATGAGGAAACATGATACCATCTATTACGAAGAAGTGTATAACATAATTAGCATGAAACTGAAGTTAACTATGACAGTATGAAGGCATACTTGACATAAAAACATAATAACTTATGATGGGACATGAAAAAAAATTTATGCCAATTTAAATCATGAGGAAAAAAAAAATTTATGCATGAAAAACAGTTTATGAATGCGTATTGTAGTTTATAAAACCTTTATATGTGCGAGGGAACGCCTATGGGTCGGTTCCAAAACAAAAGACATGGCGAGGGGACGCCTATGGGTCGGTCCCAAAGTTAAAAGTTTCGATAAAAGCACATGCGACTAAATAGGGCCAGTCCTGTACCAACCATTACTTAGTCAAAATTCCTGCAACAGATGACATATGATATAAATGCATGAATGCATGAAACATAATAATTAAAAGTCATTGTCAAAACTTAACAGAAAAAATTTTATGTGAAAATTATGAACTACTGGGGTCAGTCCACATCGTCACAGTTCACGAGGAACATCATGCATAGACAATGACACATAACTAAGTATGGATGACGGTTGTTCATTCCATATTAGTAAGACGATACTGGTGAAAACATCATGGTGAAAACAACAATGTGCTGAAAACGTCATGGCTAAAACAAAAAGGTGCTGAAAACATAATGGTTAAAACAACAACGCGCTGAAACATCAATACGTGGAATAACAATCGTTGGCTTAGGAAGCTCCTGGTGACTACCCACTAGTCACAGGTCGAGTTTTAGAGCCTACAGGTCGAAGCCTTGGCTCTGATACCATAATTGTAACACCCCATTTTGATAAATGGAATGTCACGCGTAATTATGGCGTGTCATCAAAGCATGCAAGGTAATATGTAGTAAAACATACATGACCATAGGGAAAACCGGAATCAAACATCGGTTCCCAAACATAAGCCCAAAACATAAGAAAGTAAATGAACTGAATGAAAGACTAAACAAGCATAAATATATGAAGGAAACAGGAGAAGAAGTCTATGGCAGCTTCCATCCTATGCATGTCCTCCAAATGCTCGAGTCTTGGGTACCTGCCGTTTTGGGACATGGAAAGGAAAGTAACGGCCGAGCAAAACGCTCAGTGCACGGATATACAATATAGCATGAAATAGGATAAGCACGTAACATATAATAGCGGAAGACTAAGTTCTGAATAGACTGGTTAAGTATTGAGAAAACTGGTTTTATAGTTTGAAAAGCCTTATGTTTATCTTATGAAAACTGTTTTAACATAAATATACCATAGCCCATATAGGTCATGAAAAGGTCACGTGCATGAATACTTGGAGGGGTGACCTCATCATGCTGATTAGAGGGGATGCCTCTAATTAATATACTGGTTTGGGTAGGAGGGATCAACTCCTTGTGAAGGATGCAAGGCACACACCACATTCACCATGAAATACTGAATAAAACATGTAACTAGGATGCACCCATACGCCCCACATGATATAATAATATGGCCAAAACTGAAAGGGACGCCACGAGCAATCACTCCGCCGTGGGGAAGTCATAACATTGGTGCCTCCAATGTTATGGTTATGGTACCTCCATAACTAGGTGAAACTGGTCATGCTTGTATACGGCTATAGATTATGCTAATTAAACATAAGCAGTTCAAAACAATAAAACAATTACTGGGGAAAACAGCTGGCTGCATACGGGGAAATCCTAATAAGGAAAGAATGTCCATACTGAAAGGACGGGAATCCGTACCTCAAGTCCAGTGAATGAACGGAAGAAAGACTCCTACTTCTGGATCACTAAAGCTACATGAATACACACGTGTATAAGTATCGATTCACTGATTACGTACTTGGTTTTATGTCTTGTCTTAGCTTACTTTGCATGTTTTAGGTCATGGTTTACTGTTTAAAGCCTCAAACTGTGTTTATCTTGTATTCTGATTAATCTGATTAAGTATTACTGGTATTTCATGTATTATTATACTTACTGTGTAATAATAAGTAACTTTCAAAAAAAATAGTAGGTTTCCAAAAATAGAAAGTTTCCAAAAATAGAAAGTTTCCAAAAATAGAAAGTTTCCAAAAATAGAAAGTTACCAAAAATAGAAAGTTTCCAAAAATAGAAAGTTTCCAAAAATAGAAAGTTTCCTAAAATAGAATTTACTACTTAAAATAGATTAGTTTCTAAAAATAGAAAGTTTCCAAAAATAGATCAGCTGCCTTAATTAAATAAGTTTCCATATATAGAAGGTTTCCATGATTAGATTAGCTGCCTGAAATAGATAGATTTTCATATATAGAAGGTTTCCATTAATAGATTAGTTGCCTTATTTAATTAAGTTTCTATAAATAGAAGTTTCCATAATTAGAATTAAGCTGGTTACATAAGCTAACATATAAGTCTAAGTGTTTATAAGCTTATTTCTTAAGTCATATGATATAGTGTATAGTTTGATTATTATTTCATGTATTTTAATTAAACTATAGGTTAAGCATTTTAATTAAAGTATAACATGTTTTAATTAAAATGGAATAAAATACTTAGGTTAAAATGTGTACTATTATTATTAATAACATAACCTAAGTCATGTCTAAATTAATTAATTATAGGCATGTTTTAAATAATTAATTAATTATAACTTATAACATAAAAATACTTAAGTTAAATTAATATCATGCTAAATTAATAATTAAAATAACCTAAGTCATGATTTAATTAATATCTCATGTTATTAATTAATTTATATCCTAAGTTCATAATTCATAAAATTAACATGTAGCCTAAATCATGATTTAACCAACGAACCGTGAACCGGGCATGAAATCGACACCGTACCCCGAACCAAATCAGGGTTCCCCTTGGTTCTTGCTGCCGTGGGACCCACACCACCAAACCGGGACCATATGGTCTCGGTGGTGGTTTCTAGGCCAAGCCGTGACCCCCTTGGGGCACGGTCTAGGCGTCGGCTAAACCAAACACCCGTAAAACACCCTTTTGATTTTACCCCTTAATCAAATACATGTTTATTATATGTTTTTAATTAGGTTTTAAAAACATCATGTTCTTAATTAATTTTACTAAATCAAATCAAAAGAAAAGATTAAAAAGAAAGGTTAAAAAGTTATACCGAATGTGTGGATCAATAGAGGATGAACAAACACGAACACTTGTACAATTATTCAAGATCAAAATTAACAAGAACACCTCTTTGGTGTTCTTATGGGTGGCGGCTACAAAAGGTAAAGGAGAAGGAGGAGAAAACTATTTTTTAGGTTTTTGTTTAATTTCTTGTAAAGTGAAAAATGAATCAAGTTTTTACCTTACCCCCCTTTCATGTAAAACTTGATGGGATTGGCCCATTTACCTTCCTAATTTCGTGGATATGGGGCCCCACATGGGGTGCCCGTACCTTTTCTCGTGTCCCGATGTTTCGTGTTTGTTCGTGGTTAAACGTGTTCGTGTTTAAAGTGTTTCCGTTTATTTTATCATGTAGTTTATCGTATTATTTACGCTTGTAATTATATTATATGTACTTACGTAATTATTTTAGTTCGTGTTTTAAAATGGTGATCATGATTTAATTATGTTCACGTGAAATATCCATTAACTGTTTATCATGAGTTCGTACGTAATCGATACTTATCATGTCATACACGTATGCACTTGCTTGATTATTAGCACATGAATGTGATCAATACTAAATAGGGTAAGTTTTAATCTAGGACGTACGATCTTAAGGGCACTATTCATGGTAAAAGCATGCGGGTTTTACACGCCGCCTCGTTTCCCCGCTAGTTTGTGAGTATTTGATTTTGAAAGCTAATCGAGGGTTTTGCCGCCCAAAGTATTACTTAAGTATCCTATATATTTTCTTGGTTTCATTTGATTAAACCCTCTTGAAGGTTTTGGTGTTCCACCAATGTTCTAAAGTCATCGAAGGCGTTCACTTCACGTGATCGTTTTCATTCCTTGAGGCTTCTTTAATCGAGAGATTTGATTAAGGAGGAGATTTGTAGATTTTGGTCTACTTAATACATTCCAAAAAATCCAAAAAAAGAGTAAAAACAATCAAAAACCACAAAAAAAATGAAAAAGTAAAAACACCAAAAAGAATCTTCTTTGCTCACCCTCTCGTTGTACGTGACGTTTATGCAAACTCGCTCCAAAGCAAGACGTGCACGTAAACAAAGAAACAAATCAACCACTCCTTCTATTGAGGAGTCTCCTATTGACGAACCCATCGTAGTGAAAGAAGCACCCATGGCTAATCGAACAATGATGGAGTTGCTTCAAGCACTCACCGAGGGTTATGGAGAAGCGATTGTGATTCCCGCTATCCTTGCGGAGAATTTTGAGGTTAAGACGGGTTTGTTGTCCATGATTCAAAACAACAAGTTTCGTGGTGACGAAAAGGACAACCCTCATAACCACATTCGCCAATTTAATCGTCTTACCGCCACTTGCAAGTTTAAGGACGTCTCTAACGACTCGATTAAGATGATGCTTTTTTCGTATTCCTTAGCGGGGCCCGCAATAATTTGGTAAGAGAAAGAGCCACCCAATTCTATATTGACGTGGAAGGATCTCGTTTCAAAATTCGTGAACCAATTTTTTCCGCCCTCTAAGACTACGCATTTGAAAAACGAGATTTCAAAGTTTTCACAAGAGTATAATGAGAGTTTTTCAACGGCTTGGAATAGGTTTAAGGAAATGTCGTACGAATGTCCTCATCATGGTTTTTCTGACTTGCATCAAATTGACACGTTTTACAATGGCTTGAACGATCATGAGCGTGATTATCTTAATTCCGCCGCGGGTGGTAATTTTTTGTGTAAGACGGTCGAGGAAGCATTGTTAATCATTGAGAATAGGTCTAAGGTTTATAGTCCTCGTAGCACGTCGAGTGTTCGTAAGACTTCGTCTTCGCCTTCGCCTTCATTGTCACATACCGTTGATGCTTGCCAAATCGAGAACAAGATTTTTGATAAGCTTAAGGGATTGTTAATTGAGTTTAAAGTTGGTGAACAACCCACTCCCGCTATGGCTAAAGCGGTTGAGGTTTCTTGTATGTATTGTGGTGGAGCTCACGATTACTCCGAGTGCATTACCAACGGTGGTAACACTTCGAGTGCCTACGCGGCCGCGGGAACTTATAACCAAAACGGTCAAGTTCCCCGCACTAATCAATTGACTCCACCGGGGTTTCCACCAAATCAAAATGCTAACAATTATCGAAACAATCAAGTTGGTTACCAAAACAATCAAAGAAACAATTACAAGGGTAATAACAACTATGGGAATCAAGGAAGTAGTAGCCAATTGCAAAATCAAAACCAAAACCGTAATTTTCAAAACACAAGTCAAGGTCTTCAAAATGTTTACACTAAAGAACTTCCAATGGACTTTTTGAATTACGCTACGGCAAATGATAAGATTTTGGAAAACATTCAAGAGCAATTGGCTAGTCAAGCTAGGGACACGGCTAAAAACACCAAGGAGTTAGCTAATTTTGTTAAGGAAAATCTTAACATGAGAAATGAGTTGAAAAATGATTTTGCTAATCAAATTAGAGGTCAAAACAATAAAATTGAACAAAGTCATGCTAGGCTTGAACAAAGGATTACCAAAAAGCCGATAGTCAAGATGTTAAGCTTAATGCTATTTTTGAAGCCATCATGGGGAAGAAAGCCTCTACTTCGGGTAGTTTACCTAGCAACACCGTATCAAACCCGAAGGGAGAGATGAAAGTGATTACCACATGAAGTGGTAAGGCACTTAAGGAACCGATTCCTCAACCAATTACTCCAACGGTAGAGGAAATTGAGGAAGAACCCGAGGTGGTGGTCGAAAAGGAGCATATCTCAAGCCCACAAAGTACCGCTCATGCCACACCTACGGTCGACCCTTTACCAACATTGGAACCCGAGATTCCAAAGGCTATGCCTATGCCCCAACCCACACCACCCTTGCCTTACCCATCGAGACTTAGGAAGGAGAAACGACAAGAGCGCGACAATTATCAATTTGAGCTTTTTATGAAAATGTTTCGTGAGTTGCACCTTAATGTGAGTTTTGCCGATGCTTTGGTCATGATGCCTCGATTTGCCGCTAACTTTAAGAGTATGTTGAACAACAAGGAGAAATTGCATCAATTGTCTAGTTGTTCGTCGGTTTATCTTAATCGCATACCTCAAAAAGTCGGTGATCCCGGTAAATTTTTGATCCCTTGTGCAATCCAAGATATGGAAGAATGTTATGCCTTGGCCGATCTTGGTGCTAGCATTAATCTGATGCCACTTTCAATCTTCAAGTCGCTCAATCTTCCTAATCTTACTCCTTCACTAATGTCTATCGAGATGGCCGACCATTCCACGATTCGTGCATGTGGATTGGCGGAAGACGTTTTTGTGAAAGTGGGGAAGTTCTACTATCCCGTAGACTTTATCGTCGTTGATATCCCCACGGATCCTCAAGTTCCTCTCATTTTAGGTCGTTCGTTTTTAGATACGTCTATGGCTTTAATTGATGTTCATGCTAGAAAGATCACCTCACGTTTCAACGACGAGGAACTTGTTATAAACGCAACTCAAAATTCTCAACTTTCTCATGTTTATTCCGTTGCTACCATAAACCTCGTTGATATGATCGACGTGGTTTGCGAGGAATTTTCACAAGAAGTTCTAGGGTTTGGTGATGAAGAAACTAGTGGCAATCCCACTATGTTAGATCCAATTCTTGATAATTCGACACCAACCTTCACTCCTTTCGAAGGTGGTGGTTTTACGTTGGAAGAATTCAATGTTCCACGTACTTGTAACGAAGACCTCGACAACGATGAGGACTTCTCGATTATCAAGGATTTTCTTAACGATTTCCCATTTCCTCCACCCGAGGAGGTTATGAGTATCGAGCCAAAATCTTCACTTGAGGAACCACCTATCCTCGAGTTGAAAGATTTACCTCCTCACCTCGAATATGTCTATTTGGAGGAGGACGACAAGTTGCCGGTTATTATTGCGAAGGAACTTTCGAATGATGAAAAAATCGCACTTGTCGATGTTCTAAAGGATCACAAAGGGGCAATTGCGTGGAAGTTATCCGACATTAAGGGAATCGATCCCAAGTTTTGTACCCACAAAATCTTAATGGAAGAGGATTACAAGCCCGCAATCCAATGTCAAAGAAGGGTGAACCCCAAAATTTACGACGTCATCAAAAAGGAGGTCCTTAAACTCCTTGACACGGGAATGATTTACCCTATTTCCGATAGCCCTTGGGTGAGTCCTATTCATTGTGTCCCTAAAAAGGGAGGGATGACCGTTGTGCCAAACGATGCCAACGAGTTGATTCCCACTAGACTCGTGACCGGATGGAGAGTGTGCATTGACTATCGAAAGTTGAATGAAGCCACTCGAAAAGACCATTTTCCTTTGCCCTTCATGAAACAAATGTTGGAGCGTCTTGCGGGAAACGATTTCTATTGCTTTTTAGATGGTTTTTCCGGTTACTTCCAAATTCCCATCGATCCTCGTGATCAAGAAAAAACTATGTTTACGTGTCCATATGGAACGTTTGCCTATCGTAGAATGCCATTCGGACTTTGCAATGCACCGGGAACCTTTCAACGGTGCATGATGGCTATTTTTCATGATATGATCGAGAAGACGATGGAAGTCTTCATGGATGACTTTTCTGTGTTTGGTGATTCTTTCACTTCGTGTTTGTCGAATCTAGAGAGAATGTTGAAACGTTGTGAGGAAACCAACCTTGTGCTCAATTGGGAAAAGTGTCATTTTATGGTAAAGAGTGGAATCGTCTTAGGTCACAAGGTCTCGAAAGCGGGGATTGAGGTAGATCAAGCTAAGGTAGACGTCATCGCCAAATTACCTCATCCCAAAACCGTTAAGGGAGTTAGGAGTTTCATAGGTCACGCGAGATTTTATCGTCGATTCATCAAGGATTTTTCAAAGATCTCTCGACCCATAACACATCTTCTTGAAAAAGAGGCACGTTTTGTCTTTGACGAAGATTGTGTACGAGCCTTTGAAATCCTTAAGAGGAAACTTACCGAAGCTCCCATTCTTGTTGCTCCCAATTGGAACCTCCCCTTTGAGCTCATGTGTGATGCTAGTGATTACGCTATTGGGGCCGTTTTGGGGCAACATCATGATAAGCATTTCTTGCCTATTCACTATGCTAGCAAGACGATGACCGAGGCTGAACTTAAATACACTACAACGGAAAAGGAGTTCCTTGCCGTGGTGTATGCATTTGAGAAATTTCGACCTTATCTCGTCTTGACGAAATGCATAGTGTATACGGATCATTCGGCTATCAAGTATCTCATGGCAAAGCAAGATGCTAAGCCTATATTACTTCGTTGGATTCTCCTCCTTCAAGAATTTGATCACAAAATCGTTGACAAAAAAGGAGCCGAGAATATAGCGGCCGATCATCTTTCTCGTTTGGAAGATCCTCACCAAAGTGTTTACGAGCCCAAGGAAATCACCGAAACATTTCCGCTCGAGACACTTGGTGTAGTGAATTCTAAACTTGATTCTTCCACCCCATGGTTTGCGGATTTTGCAAATTACCATGCGGGTAACTTCATCATTAAGGGTATGACGACTCAAGAAAAACGAAAATTCTTTCGTGACGTCAAGTTCTACTTTTGGAACGACCCTTACTTGTTTCGAACTTGTGCGGATCAAATCATCCGACGATGTGTATTTGGAACCGAAGCTTCTAATATCCTTAGAGCTTGCCATGAGGGACCCATGGGTGGTCACCACGGTGTTAATCTCACGGCTAAAAAGGTGTTTGATGCCGGCTTCTTTTGGCCTACTATTTACCGAGATGCACAAGATCTTGTGAAGTCGTGTGATGCATGCCAACGACAAGGAAAAGCCTCACAAAAAGATGAAATGCCACAAAACATCATCCAAGTGTGTGAGATCTTTGATGTTTGGGGTATAGACTTTATGGGGCCATTCCCATCATCTCGTGGTAATAAGTACATTCTCGTTGCGGTTGACTACCTATCTAAGTGGGTGGAGGCCAAAGCCTTGCCCACCAATGATGCTCGTGTGGTAGTCAAGTTCTTGAAAAGCTTGTTTTCTCGGTTTGGAACCCCTCGTGCGATCATAAGCGATCGTGGAACCCATTTTTTTAACGACCAATTCGAAAGGGTCCTAAGGAAATATGGGGTTACACATCGGCTTTCTACGGCTTATCACCCACAAACGAGTGGGCAAGTCGAGGTTTCAAACCGAGCTTTGAAGAGGATCTTGGAGAGATCCGTTGGGGAAAACCGACAAACTTGGTCGAATAAGTTGGACGATGCTTTATGGGCCTTTAGGACCGCTCATAAGACGCCCATTGGGTGCACTCCCTATAAGCTTGTGTATGGAAAGAATTGTCATTTTCCTATCGAATTAGAACACAAGGCTTATTGGGCCCTAAAGCATTGTAATGATGATATGGAGACCGCGGGAAAACACAGGAAAATGCAATTAAATGAATTAGATGAATTGAGAGACATTGCTTATGAAAATTGATTAATTTATAAAGAAAAAAATAAAAAGTTGCATGATTCTAAAATTAAAAACCAGGTTTTTAACATTGGGGATCAAGTTTTTCTTTTTAATTCAAGATTAAAAATCTTTTTCGGTAAGTTGAAATCCCGTTGGTCTGGTCCATTCACCGTGACTCAAGTGTTTCCATATGGGACCATCGAGCTAGCTCAAGATGATGGTCCTAACTTCAAGGTGAATGGACATAGGTTGAAGCACTACTTTGGCGGGGAAGTTCCATCCTCGAACTACCTCGACCAAGTCACTTTCCCCAATGATAATTAGTATTGAGGGGATCGAGTCGAGCTCATGACTCAGTAATCAAAAACGAGGTGCCTCGTGGGGGAAACCCATGCTTATCCATGTACATATTATTGCTTTCTAATGTAGTTAATGTGAGGGGATTTGTGCCCTTCCAACCTTTGTTTCGTGGTTGTTTGTGAATTGTGGTATTTAGATCATGATCTTCACCATTGGAGCCTCTCGTGTTCGTTTTATGGGAGCACTCGATCGTTTGCTTTGAAGACTTTCTCAATATCCAAATGATATATCCTTTTGATGTTCTAACCTTAGGTTTTTAACACACTTCATAAACG
The DNA here is from genome assembly GCA_025667525.1 of Glebionis coronaria. Taxonomy (NCBI): domain Eukaryota; kingdom Viridiplantae; phylum Streptophyta; class Magnoliopsida; order Asterales; family Asteraceae; genus Glebionis; species Glebionis coronaria. The sequence goes on from CM046880.1 coordinate 254,051,116, forward strand.
GCTATTAATTTATTGGTTACACCCTTTCCATGCTAGATTAGGCATTCGACTACGTCTCTAGTATGGGGGTGTTTGCACCCCTAGACTCGAAACATTGAGGACAATGTTTAACTTTAGTATGGGGGGGTGAATAGATACTTGCCTTGCCAAACCTTCACGCTTTCTAAAGTTTATCTTTAAGTTTATCGTTTTGTTGCAAAATAAGGCTAAAAATGGCCAAATTTTAAAAATTTTCTCATGTTTTATAAGTGTTTGAAGACACGAATGTAGGTTTTCCGATGGCGAGAATAAGAGTAATTTTTTACTCGACCGTGCGTGTTGAGCACTTAGCTTTGATTCCTTAACTACACATTAGGCTAAGTCTCTTAAATGAGGACGAGAAATGATAGAGTTAATTATAAGTTACTATGCTAAACGTAGAGTACTCGTATTCTTTCAAAAACTCATGTGTTCTCGTTGTTTGCTTATTCTCCCTTCGCTTGTAAATATATTTTGCTTAATAAATATTGACTTAGCGGTTTAGTTAGGATTGTTGGGTTTCTAGTCTTTTCTAGTGGCTTCCGTGTAATTAAATTGGGAAGACATTAAGGTATCGCCAGCGTCACGGTTTTAGAGTATTGGCACCCGAATAATCGAAAGCTTCACCCAATAATAAGATTTCAAGTGCTCACCTAAATCTAGCAAACAATTTGAAGCCCCACAAGGCCGAAAAAATCTATGCAAAATTGAAAGTGAATCAAGCCTTAATCTTCGAAGCTTTAAAGATCCAAAATTCGCCTTAGCGTGAGGATATACGTCTTTGGCTAATAAAACCACCGATGTGGCGGATAATAAAAGGCAAGACAAGACCGAAGTCATAATAAAAGCTTCATGGCGAAGTTGAATAAAAGATGGAGGTAAACCAAAGATAATAAGGCCCTTCCGTTAGGGGGCGTATAAAAGTCTTGGTAATAAGTCTCATGTTCAAAACCGTTATAAAACCGTGTTTATCGATCCTTCTTGTTGACTTAATTTTTTAACATCGTTGTCTATTAGGAGGGGTTATTGATTTGATGGTCTTAGTTACACCGTTAGGACTCTATTTTTAGACCTAAATCTCTATTATCGCATAAGTCAAACAATGTATCCTCGTGAACATTAAAGACAAAATAAAATATAAGAGAAACAACTTAGGAATAATGGAAGGATAAGTACGTGATTAGGGCATATGAGTAGTGTTAGCATTACTAACTTATAGTGACAATGATCTCGTTGCACGCTTAGCATGGAATTGGGTGAAAATCAAGGACGATGAAATTATTTCTAACGAAGCATTCACGTGTTCTTATTCTATGAACCTAAACGTCCCATTTTGCGATGAAAATCATACATTATGTCTAAAACACAAGTAGTAGTAGCAATAGTAGTAATGTAGCTAGTTTATCATTCAATAAAGTGAATAAAAATGAATTTTGGAGATGCTACGATACTTTATTCTAGCATTGCGTGAGGGCACGACAATGGTTTAGTATGGGGGAGTGATGAGACTGCTTTTATACATAGTCTCATCGTCCAAATTGGGCTTAAAATGCATTAAATATCATGAAAAATGCCAAATATTTGCTTGTGTTTGTTGCTTGTGTATTTTAGGTACGGATATTGAGAAAATGACAAAAGATCACAAGAATCATGCAAAAACGAACACGGGAAACGAAGCCGCACAATGAACCAAGCCCTAATGAAGACTTTCCCAAGATCAACCCTTTAAGATTTGAAGAATTATGAAGAAGGGTCCTCCAATATTGAAGGATTGACACTTTATACCCTTGTATCCTCATAATTACAAGTTTGGTCCATAAAGTTTGTCAAAATTACAAAAAGGACCCTTAACTTTGAAGAATTGGCAAATTTAGTCCCTCAACAAAACTAAATTGTCAATATTGGTCCTCCAAGAAGTCAACAAACAAGTCAAAACCCTAAAGGATGAAGACATGACAAGTTCAGTCCTTGAAGAATAAAGAAATTACACAAGAAGTCCTTGAAACAAGTTTGTAAAGTATTTGGGCTAAATTTGACAAGTTGCCCAAACATATAACAAAGGAAATTTGGTTTTTGGCTGTTTATTACAACATGAAGATATGAAGAGAGTTGGGGGACCATTTCTGCCAGACAACACAACTCTCCCCACCCAACCAGCATCCTCCACGTCATCCACGTCACCACCATCCACCAATCACACTCCATTCTCCTTCCACCTCAGATTTCCACCCAATCTCTTAAATACTGATTATTAAATCAGTATTTTTTCCCACTAAAACACTTTTTCAAAAAAAACCATTACCCAAAACGGATTAAACACCCCTAATCCCATGATCATAACCCTCATAAACCCTAATCCTAAAATCTACAAAACAAAGGGTTTTTACTCCAACTTTTCCAGATTGGCAATTTAACTTCACCTAAACCTAAACCCAACTCCCAAAAACGTCACCCTCATCCCCACATGGATCTCCAACCCTCCCCTGACCCACAATTGAGCATGAAGACAAAACAGGCCAGAGGATCAACGACCAAGGCATAGCTTCATATCCACGCATCATTCACACCCCTTGGATCATTTTTGCAACGTTGATTTCACCACAAGCAGACAAGAGAAGATCACATGGGACAAAAATTCAAAAATCTTTAAGGGTATTCCTGGAATTCAACAAGCATTAGGGTTTAGTGTTTTTCTGCTTTCTAGAATCTTGTAAGTCCCTATATAAGGACACATAAGACTTAGCATAGTTCTTGTTCTTGCTTTCCTTGTTCACATCCTTGTAAAGCCCTTTTATGAATGAAAGTTGGTTAAGTGTTATGTGAAGAAAGCTAGTCCCATTTTATATTTCAGTTGATTAAGTTATCATTGCTCAGTTTGGTTTTAAGTTTTTAGCAAGTTAAATCAAAGTTTTCCAAGTTTTCTGTTTTCTTTTCAAGTTTTTCTTAAACCTTAAATTTTCATAAAAATTTGATAAAATGGTGATGGAATATGTTAGTTTAGTGGTGTTTGAGATTGTGTATGTCCATGATACCATGGCTTGTTCTGGTATAGTGGGTATCCTATCTTAGACAGCCATTGTTTGGTCCATTATTGAGCTTATCCTAGTTCTAACCTAAGCTCTAGTTTACTTCTAGCTTCATCCATAAGCTAGGGGTTAGCCTTAAGCTTTTACACAGTCTTTTCCTTCTCTCTTAGCAGGTTCATAATATCCATTCTTTTTTTTAGAAGACATATTGGGTGTGTGTTTCCTTGTGACCACCACTAGCATCTCTACTAGCTATCTTGTTCATATAAGCCAATAGCCCAGCTATAAGCTGATGGGAGATGGCTTTGCTGCCATAGTGGGGCCTAGATGTGGGTCCCACAAGGTATAAACCTTGAACTCATTGGTTTTCAGTTTACAAGTTTGAGATTTGTGTGATTTTGATGATTTGCTTGAAAGCTGCTTAGGTGTTTGTTTAATTGTTTGATTATGCTCATTTGTGCCTAGGATGTATGTTAGAAGTATTTGAAAGCAGATTTGAGTAGATTTGAGAAGGTTTGCTTTGATTAATTTTGGTTTTTAGATTTAAAAGGGTGTTTGGGAATACAGGTTAAACCCATTTAAACTACTGCATTTACTTTAAAATTGGTTTAAATCACTCAATAGGATATTGTTAGGTTGCATGATAGTTTGGTTTTCAGTTTGGTGGAGTTTAAAACACATTTGCATGATAAAAAGTGGTAAAATGCCTAAAAACAGTAAGTGCCTTGATCTGCTTGTTTTCATGTGAATTTGACCATTAGATCTTGAAAATGGCTAGAATATAGGTTGCTTCAGGATTGTGGGTAGTTTTTAAGTGATTTGTTGAATTTGTGTGCAAGATTTTAGGCCTTGAAATTCGTTTTTTGCAAGGTGCATCAGCAACTGCTCATCAGAAACTTGCAGCCTTAATCAGTAACTTCTAGGGCTTATTGTGCTTGATTTTTGGCTAAGACTTGGTGATTTTCTTGTTTACTTGACTTCCCACAACCCAACTGGTTATGGGAGTGCCCCTATTGTCCATCAAACATCATCAAAACTCCTAGAACAAGTCCTCTAGTTCTATCTTCACTTGTGAAGATACGTTTTTTCTTACTTGTGTGTTCATCAGTAACACAATGCCTAACTGGGCATTCTTTTGATCCTAGCAGCTTGATTCTAGTTGGTTTTTGATTAAAAGTTTTTTTGGATTAAGTTTAAGTTACTGATATTGAGTTTTAAAGGTTAAAAAATTTTTTTTGTAAAAAGGACGTGGCCAGGACTCGAACCTGCACCACTCCTCTCACACACCAACGTGATAATCAGTTGCCCTAGGGTCTTTGACTGGTTATCACTTGGTTAGTTTAATACTTAAGGGGTGTGTGTAATTAGCTTATTTAGCCAATCAGCTTAGTATTAAGCTGATTTCAGCTTATTCATCTTAGCTTTTTCCCCTTTAGCATTTTTCTTTTGTTCTTATTTAGGTTTAGGACTTTTTGGTTCAAAAATTTTATTTTTCACGTGTTTATTTAATTTTCTAGGATTATTTTAAGTTTAAATTTTAAAAAGTAAAATAAAAATAGAAAAAAGTATCTTAAAAATCTGGAAAAATAGTTTTTAGGTTTTTAATTATATTTTTGAGGTTTACAGCCATTAAAGTTTTCATTTTAGCTAATTTTGATTTTATATGATTTTAGGGTTTTTAACCAACTTTGGAAATTAATATAAAATTATTAAAAAGGTTTTGGAAACTTTTGATTGCATATAGTTACATTATTCTAGATTTTTGGTAATTTTTTAGAATTCTTTTATAAACTTTGAATTTTTTTGAATATCTTAATTATTATTTTATTATTAAAAAATAAAAGTCTGATTTTTTAAGTTTTTACATTTTTCCTATATTGTAGACACTTAATTAGGAATTTTGTAACTTTCCAAATATTTTTAGGGCTTTTCAATTATTTTCTAGAATTAATTTAAGTTAAAAATAGTTTTATTTGGTTTTAAAATTTTAAAACATACTTTTTAGCTTAATTAGGTTATTTTTTAGGTTTACAAACTTTTAAATCTTGTTTGGGACTTTTTAATAGTTAATTTTTATGTTTAGGGCTTTAATTAGCATTAAAAAGTCATTATCTAATTAATTAAAAGGTTTTAGCAAGTTTGTATTTTTTGTAAACTCTTAGAATATTATTGTGGATTTTTAGTAATTTTTAGGAATTTTTAGGTTAAAATTTTAATTTTGGTAGTTTTTACGGTTTTACATGTACGCCTTTTTCGTCCTATTGTAATACGTCATCGTAACCGTCATTCTCTTCTAATCTCATTTCTATTTCCTTTTTCTCTCAATCATATAATCACATAAAGTTAATCATCTCTTAACACAACGCACTTGCCTCCTTGGGAAACGAACTTGAACTTAATTGGTCATTAGTGCTTGGTTTTACTAAACCGACACTTAATACTTGCCACTTTTGCTCTCTTTTCCTAAAGAGTAGTAAAATCACTACATCACCAACCTTATTCCTGTCAGCGTCAAACCAATACTTTTCAGCGTCTCAATTATCTACTGACACCTTCGAGGGCTACGATTCCTAACAGCGACTGAAATATATAATATGATACGTGCAGCCCACATATCAAAGTTTTACATTGCTGTCTTCAACCATAATAGTAGCCCAACAATTTTGCATCACATATAACCTTCCAAATATGCTTCCTTGTTTTTGAATCCCAAAACCCACGTCTTTTTCCTTAACACATTTCGCTCATGTAAATAAAATAGTAACAGAATATAAGATATACCATAATCCCGTAGACATAGGAATAAAATAATACCACATCTCCTATATATTACGTCCATAAATAGAGCAAATCCCAACATTCTCGCAAGATATTAATACTGCTCCATATTCATCGTCTGGCAATCTTTAATCAATTCCCATGTTCACAGGAAACTAAATACATTCTGATATGTGTGAAAACACCCATCCTTTTACCACTTATTTCTGGCTAAAACGAGACCAAAACACATATTTAATATCATTTGTTTGGAATTATGCGTGGTTTTTGTGTTTATTGTGTTTTCAGAGTCAACCGGATGAATATTGAAGAAAACATGGGATTGCACGGGTTTTATCGAAGAAAAAGACTCAAGACGAAGTCTATTGTCCAAGAGATGCAAAAGATTTGAAGTCATTGTGCCTATTTGAAGATTTGTTAAAGAAAAGGGCCAAAGATGGAAGATTCATATATGTCGAAGAACTCGAGTCTATTAAACAAAAGATTATAAGACGAGTTGGAATTATTCACCGACACTTCTCAAGTCCAAAGTCGGAAACGTTTATTTAAAGAAACGTAAAGACTAAAGAAGAAAGAAGAAAAGGAGCCCAAAAACAAAGCCCATTCACAAAGCCCACAAGCACACGCCTATATATAGGATTTCACTTCACAATTTGGAAAGTTAGTTTTTTAGTTAGTTTTTAGTTTTTCATTCTCTCTAGTTTTAGAGAGAGAAAGTTCTCAACTTTCTCTCACTTGTTTTCATCTTTCTTTCTTTTAATCTTTCAAGATTAAACCTTTGTATTGTTTTCTTTCATTAATCAAGTTTAAATTCAAGCTTTTAATCTTTAATATCATTCTAACTTTCTTGATTTTAGTTAACTTTTGGTGCAAAATACATTTGATCCGTGTTGTTCTTAATGTTTTTGTGCTTAAAAAAGTTAATCTTTTTGTTCCTACATAAGCTTTCATTTGATTAAGCTTTAAGATTCTTGTGCTTATTGGCTTATTTACATGTTTAGCTTATTTACTTTTTATAAGTTTTCTTAAAAAGTTTATCTTTTTATAGTTTGATTTAAAAAATTGCTTATTTTAAGTTTGGATAAGTTCTTATTTGTGCTTATTTGGTATATTTCACTATAGATTCGTTTTAGTTTTGGTGATAAGCTTATCTAAATAGCTTATTGTCTTAGCTTATATTTCGGATCAAAAGGGGTAAATCGGAAAGGGTAAAACCCTCTTCCGATCACGTATTCCGACTACACCCCTTTTATTCCGATCGTATGATCGGAAAAGGGTTTTGAGTATTCTGATGGTGGAGTTTATAACATTCCGATTAGAGTGTTTTAGTAAGTATTCTGATTAGGGAGTTTTGTTACATTCCGATTTGATGTTTTGAATAACATTCCGATTGGTATTGTTTATAAGACATTCCGATTTGATACATTTTCAACATTTCGATTGGGTGGTTTTGTTATTATTCCGATAGCCCAATTTGCATCATTCCGATCAGCTTCCGTATTATGATATTCCGACCAAGGATGCATTCCGATTAGCTCACTTTCCGACCAACATTCCGATTAGAATTAAATTCATTGTTTTTGCAAAGTTTTCAAGTGTTAGTTTTATTAAGTGTTCAAGTATTCTTCTAATCTTAACTTTAAGTTTTCAAGCATTTATTTTTAAACTCGTCTTTTTAGTTTAGTCTTTAAAACTCTTTTCACTCAACGACATTTACATTTAATTGCTATTAGTTTAAAATAGATAAACAAACCAACACCTTTTTATTAACCAAGAACAAATCATTCCACTTTGAACCGTGATCAATTCGAGGAGATACCGAGAGAACTAATCTTGAACCATATAAAAACGCTTGTATCAAATGGCGCCGCTGCCGGCTCTTCTCGTTAAGATTAACAGTTTTTTGTGAGAACTTGGATTTTGGGATCCGTTCGCCGTGAACGTTACTTTTTCATAAAATTTTCAAAAACCCTAAAAAATATAAAATTTTCAAAAATCCTAAAAATTAAAAAACATAAAAACCAAAAATATTTCTTGTTTGCTTTGTTAGTTCTTTTGCAGGTGCATGCGTACACGATCAACGTCTTATCAAGAGCCCGAGCCTCTCGAAGACTTATACATGGCCGGTGTACAAAACAACAACAATAACCCACCTCTCAACAACAATAATAACAACAACAATAACAATCCCCCTCTCAACAATGAGCCTCTACCAGACAATCGCCCGATGATTGAACTTCTGCAAGCACATGTAGATGGAAACAATGATCCAATTGGCATACCCGCGATTGCTGCCAACAACTTTGAGCTCAAATCCGGTTTTATCCAGATGGTCTCTGCTCAACCATTCTTGGGGCGTACCATTGATGATCCTCATGACCACATCAAGAGATTCTTGCAACTCACGAATACAGTCAAATTCAATGGTGTTCCACAAGAGGTAATCCGATTACAACTTTTTCCTTTCTCCCTAGAGGGACAAGCCCGGCATTGGCTTGCAAAGGAACCGCCACAAAGTATTCTTACGTGGACGGATTTGGAGACCAAATTTATCAACTACTTTTTCCCACCCTCTCGTACTACCGCTTTGCGGAATGAAATTATCAATTTTGAACAAAAGTACGATGAGTCTTTTAGTGAATCTTGGGACCGTTTTAAAGACCTTTTGAGAAAGTGCCCACAACATGGTTTTACCAAAGTGCACCAAATTAATACCTTTTATAATGGTTTAAGCATGAATGATCAAGATTCACTAAACAGTGCTTCGGGGGGTAATATTTTAGTTAAGACTTCCAATGCCGCTTGGGATATTATTGAAAATAAGTCTCGTGTGCAAACCAAGAGTGTTAGGACCAATGTCGCCAGTGCTAGTACTAGTGACAGCGACAAGCGACTTGACAAAATTACTACGCTTCTTGAATCGCTTGTTACCCACACCGCTAACAACACCAACAGCATCAATGCTAAAAACGCTCACGACGCTCAAGTCCATGCTGTTAGCCAACCATGTGAGATATGCGGGGGTCCTCACTCTTACACCACTTGTACCGCCACCCAAGACTACCCTTCTGAGAATGTGAATGCAGTATACGGTACCTATCCTCCAGCCGCTTATCAAGCCCATCCTCAAGGTGACCGCAACTTGCTTAGCTACCGCTCTAACAACTTTCTTTCCCAACCCGGTTTTCCTCCTAATAACCCAAACCAACAACAAAACCTCAATCGCCCTCCTCAACAACAACAACAACCTCGTGCACCATACATACCACCTCACAAACAACCATATCCACCTCAAAGAAACAACCAAGTTTACCAACAACCTGCTTATCAACCACCTGCCTATAATGCTCCTCCCAACCAACCCATCGCATTACCTCAAGATATTGTAACTTACATGAGGACTAATGATGTGATCGTGGACAATCTCCAACGGGAAGTGCTCAACTTGAAAGCAGACATGGTGAAACAAGGAAACGATCGGAGAGCTGATATGAGAAACACTTTGGCAAGTCAAACGAATGACTTAAGGAACATGATGGCTAGTTTCTTCCAAGGTAATCAATCCTCTTCTTCGGGTACTCTTCCGAGTAACACCGTTGCGAATCCAAGAGGGGAGATGAAAGCAATCACTACTCGCAGTGGCAAAGGTACCAAGGAACCCGAGCTTCCTATACCTCCACCGGTGATTGTGACTAAGGAAAACGAGTCACCTGCTCCTATTCCTCATCCTTCTACTTCCCCAATTTCCCCACCTCTTACTTCTACCCCTCCTCCACCCAAGGATGTGAGTGATCCTTCGATCCTAAAGCCTTCCTCTTCTTCCGATATACCTTATCCATCTAGGTTGAGGAAAGAGAAGCTCAAAAGCAAGGATGATATTCAGGTTTCAAACTTTCTTAAAATGTTTAAACAATTTAATTTTAACATCTCCTTCGCTGAGGCTCTCCCTCACATGCCCAAATATGCGAAAATGTTCAAAGATCTTCTTAGCGACAAGGAGAAGCTTCTTGATATTGCTAACACCCAACTTAATGAGAATTGCTCTGCAGTGCTCTTAAGGAAATTGCCAACCAAGCTTGGTGATCCGGGTCGCTTCTTAATCCCTTGCAACTTCCCGGGAGTAGAGAATTGCATGGCTTTAGCCGATCTAGGTGCCAGTATTAACTTAATGCCTTTAAGCGTTTGGAAGCAATTATCTCTCCCTGAGCTAGTCCCCACCAAAATGACTTTGGAATTACCTAACCGTACGGTTGCTTATGCAGTGGGGATAGCCGAAGACGTCTTTGTAGGAGTTGACAAATTCACTTTTCCTGCCGATTTCGTTGTCGTTGACTACGACATGGACCCTCGTGTGCCATTGATCGTTGGACGTCCATTCTTGAGGACCGGTCGCACTCTCATCGATGTTGAAGCCGGTGAACTTATCATGAGAGTGGGTGACGATAAAATTGTCTTCAACATGGGAAAGCTTTCTAAACAGCCTTATTCTAACGAGAGTGTTAATTGTATTGACGTTCTTGATGAGGCTTGTGAAGAACACTTCAAAGATGCTTGTAAAAGTATTCCTACCTCTCTTCCCAATGTTGAGACCGTTTCCTCGATTGATTCATCACTATCTCTATTTGAAGAAAGTGATTTCCTTTGGAAAGATTTGGAAGCCACCATGGGAGATGTGAACTTAGCTAATGACGATTCTCCCACCGATTGGGATGAAGATCTTCGCCTCATTGAGAACCTTCTTAAAGGAGACAATATTTCTCCACCATCTCCCACGGTTATTGCTATCGATGCTCCGACTTTGAAAACGCCTCCCATCGAAAATCCTCCGGATTTAGAACTTAAGGAGTTGCCGCCCCATCTTGAGTATGTGTTCCTTGAAGAAAACAAGAAGTCGCCCGTCATCATCGCGAAGGACTTGAAAGAAGAAGAGAAAACTCGCCTCATCACCGTGCTTAAAGATCATAAGAAGGCAATTGCTTGGAAAATTTCCGATATCCGCGGAATTGATCCGAACTTTTGTACTCACAAGATTCTCATGGAAGATGACTTTAAACCCGCGATCCAGAGCCAAAGAAGGGTTAATCCTCACATTCATGACGTCATCAAACAAGAGGTTATCAAACTTCTTGATGCCGGCTTGATTTACCCTATTTCAGATTCGCCATGGGTAAGTCCCGTCCATTGTGTGCCCAAGAAGGGCAGAATAACCGTTGTTTCCAATGAAAACAACGAGTTGATTCCCACTCGTCTCGTTACTGGGTGGAGAGTTTGTATCGACTATCGCAAGCTCAATGATGCCACGAGAAAAGATCACTTTCCTCTTCCCTTCGTGGATCAAATGCTCGAGCGTTTAGCGGGTAATGACTATTACTGCTTCTTAGACGGTTTCTCCGGGTATTTTCAAATTCCCATCGATCCCAAAGACCAAGAAAAGACCACATTCACTTGTCCCTATGGAACATTTGCTTACAAACGTATGCCTTTTGGTTTATGATGTAACACCCCCAAATTTATACAACTCAATACAGCGGAAGACTAGTTGGTGTTACGGGATAGCACATTACTCACATCATAGACAACGCATAAAAATCGCGTCGTTTATTAATAAAGCATTTCCATTCATAAATATCAAAGTTACATAGGTCCCAAGTCATATTATTTCATACAAGTTTTACAAAGAATTTGAATGGAAAATATTGTTTAGGTGCGGGCCATGAATTCTTGTCGTCTTCCCGAGAATTACCTTCAAGTACCTGAGATAAAACATGTTAAAAGAAAAGGTCAGCGATAACGCCGAGTGAATTCATAGAGTTTAATAAACTATCAATATAATATCGGTATAAAATTATTACCGAAAATCATTTTGTACAAATCATTGTAATAGGCCATAAAATAGCCAAAATCATTTTATACAAATCCTTATCGAAAATCATAATATAGGCATTTGCCTTAAAAATCATTATACGAGCCAATGTCGTAAAAACATCATACAATACGTCTTATGACGTTGTATGAAAATAAAAACCGTTATATGAATATGGTTATGGAAACCAAAACACGAACATAATATCAATAGTATGACCCTGTATTGCTAGTCAGGCAACACATCGTAATTCAGTGCGTCTAGTAGTATTTTGTTAACTGGATTATTATAAGCCGCATGACATTGTTACCTTACTAAACCAACAACGGGTAGCTAACCCGATACTCAATTTGCCCATCTAAAGTAGCGTGTTGTCACAAAGGTCACGCTATGGAAATCTTCTCATACATAAATTCGCTTACCAATCAATGTGGCACGACGGGGATCAACCGTCAAGGCGCGAACTGGGGTGATCGTCCCCAAATAGTACTATTATATGCACAAGCGTCTACCAACTACCGGTAGTTCACAATTCATGCTAATGGGACTTTTAGTGACATAACCTAACTTTAATAATCCATTTTATTTCATCTATCGGGTCCTTTAATCATTTATCGGGTCATACAATCGGGTCATTCAATCATACGGGTCCAAATCAATAAACAAACAATCGGGACAAATGGTGTCCTATTTTATAAAAACTAACATGTTATCTCCCTCGCGGGTTTATAAAACATTTATAAAAACATTTAAAAGAGTGCGAGGCTATGAACTCACGTTGAGGTGGGAAGGCGGGTGATTGGCAATTCGGACGTACGGTACGTGCTTCAATCACGGAAACCTAGACAAATAATACTCGGTCTTAGACTCATGTCCAATGACTTTATAAAAATAACAATTATGTATACATATGATGATTATATATATATGATGATCAAGTGGGTTTACATATTCTCGTTTACTCATTTTAGTGTTATATGTCGATAATTTTTATACTAGTTTACTAGTTTTACCTTTTTACACGTTTTAAGTCCAATAAACTTATTATAAGTTATTTAACTTGTTTTAATCCATTTTGTACTTATATTATCAGTATTTAAGCCTTCAAGTTGGGCCCAAATGGGTTAAGCCCAATAAGTTCTTTTTATGAGTGTTTATCTCATGGAGTCCAATTATTAGCCCAAGTATTAGTCCAATATGTTTACTTAGCTCGTTAATGTCCGTATCCCCTATAGTTCGGGTTTTATCGGTTTTTACTTGTTATACATGTCTATATATCAGTATATAAGTTTTATAAAGTTTTCATTAGACGGGTCCAACCATCTAAGTTATATTTAACAAAAACGTTAATTTTACGGCAATAGCCGAAAAAGTCGTAAAAACCATGTTTGTAGTTTTATATCTTATAAAACTTAACAAGTTACCATTTTTATAAAATGTACACTTATTTAACCTTTTACATACTTATATAAATAAAATTCATAAGTTAGTGGGTTTCCATTTATATTTTATACTATTAAATTTTGAGTGCTTATATAATAGTATTATACTTTATTTTTCAAAAATCTGATTTTTATCTTTACTTTCACCAAAACTGCCATATCTTGAGTTCTATATGGAGATAGAAGCTCAAATTTTTATCACATAAACTACCTGATATGTGCTACATTTAACTCTCCTATAGCTAATGTTGAATCATCCTTTAAGTATTTTCTAAAAATCGTCCAAAACAGTAATCTCAGATTTATACCCTAAACTTGTTTTGATCATATCTCACTCATTACAATGATTCCATTGCATGGACAACTCTCACATGTGTACAAGACCCATAGCTTACTTTAAATCCATTCTACTTCATCATTGTATCAGTTTACCATATGGTTCTTTACTGTTTTATACAGCCATCAAATTTAACCAAGATTTTAACCTTGTTTCTTATAGTCTTTCATCTTTTTAATCATGTTTATCAACACCAAATCCCCACATAACATTTTTATCATCATATAATCATCATATACATATACAATAGGAAATAAAATACATGTTTACATAATCAAAATAACAAGAAGATGAGGAGGACAATCTCTATACCGCCATTAGTGATGAAAAGATGAGGTTTTTGATGAACAAGACTTGGTTCTTTTTATCAAATCTTCAACTTGGTAAATGAACTTCTTGGGTCCTTCAAATGGATGAATATCTTCATGAAGATCAGTCTAGGAACTCCATGGAAACTCTTTTCCACATGTTATAACCACCTCCAATCTTCATCTTTTCAATGGGTTTTCATCATATGTAAATTATACATATGATTTATGGTTGATTTTTTTGATCAATGGTGGTGTTTTTGATGAATGATAGACGTTCATAAGGAGTAGAGAGAGAGAGTGTGTGAGTTTTGCATGTAACAAAGTGAGGAAATGGTTTAGTGTAGGTGGTTTTGTGGTTTTGGTGGAAGAAGTAGCTTACAAGTTAAGCTTAAAAATGACAAGTGTAGTAGTAGTAGCTACAACTTGACACCTCAAAGGGTGTGGTGGAGTAAGCTTGGCCATCCCATGTGTGGGGTGGGCAAGTGTAAAACTTGTCCCATCCCACTAATTTACGGGTATTCCTCTATTCTAGTTTTCTCGATTTGCGTGGCCTCAGGTCGTTTTACGAAAAACGTTTTTATAAATTATGAATCAACGGCACAAAACGAATCTAATAACTATTGTCTCATCAAAAACGGAGTTCGAAGACGTAAATACGTAATCCTAAGGTTTCCGGTTTAGTCATAAAGGACGTTAAAATATTCACGTAAGTCCTAATCTCTTCTCGTAAATTTGTGAGTTTATGAACTAACTCAAATTTAAAATCCCAAAATAATATTCACGGATAAATTTATTTTCTGAAATGTCGGACTGTCACCAAAAACGGTGTATGTAAACGTAAGCACGTAACGTATAATCCTCCGGTTTAGACGTAGTCGATGCTACTTCAAGACGTAAAATCCAAATTTCTTCCCAAAAATAAGTGAGTTCATATTATAACATTAAAATAATATTTTCAAATAAATATTGAGAATAAAATATAAACCATAAATTGACGGATTGTCACAGCATTTACCCCTAAACAGGATCTTTGTCCTCAAAGATCATCTTATCTTACTACTCGCTTCTTATAAAGTTAAAGCCATGTGGGTATTTCCTCCACATTCGGTCTTTTCTCACAAGTGTAATTCATTACAATACGCGAGTTTCATCAAACATAACTACGGGAATAAGATCAGGCTAAATGTTGACTTACTTTCTCTATCCATGATGTTCACGGGTTTTTGATGAATGCAACTTTTCGCCGATCTAAGCTCTACTAAGAATAATCAGATTCTCACTTGATAGATATTCCATCAAGTTCGATATACGAAACATAATTCGCGCAGCTCTTGAAGTCCTAGGGTAGATCCAGTTTATATGCCTTTCAAACCAATCTTTTACATCATCTCAATGGTCCCATATAACGGGGACTTATATCCCATGATTTGTCAGATCATGAATTCATTTTTCCAAGTTTAAAAATTGTGGCATAACTTCGCTACCCATTTGGCACTTCAAGATCTACATTTCACATTCACATAACCTCTTGCCCACTACCGGCAGTCAATAATCAAATCCTAATTTCACCAATCATTTCAAGTCTCGCAGGTCGGGTATTTTGTAAGGTTAGGTTCGCCATCATAGGAAACCTTAACCTAAAGGACATGTCTAACTCACTATGGGTGTATGTCGGATGTCTCCATCTCAACTCTTGCTTACAGATGCTCTAAGATTTAGATCCTAACAAGATTAGATCTTGATCATAATATGATAGTTATCAAGGATAATCTCTCCAAAGGAAATCGATTATACGGTCTATTACCAAAGGTCAATCATTCAAACATAAAACAGCACTTATATTACTTTGTATCGTTACTTTACCTCGTCCCTTCGATTTGGGGTGGTACATAGTACTCTCATCAATGTTCGTTCTCAATGATTTCTGAGCAAATCTCTAGAAATTCGATGCGAAGCGAGGATCTTGATAAAGATGTTCGATACAGGCACACTATGTTTACATAACTCTTTTGCATTTATCATTAACAGGAATGATATTAGTAGATTTGGTCAGTCTGTCGACGATGACCCAAATCGAATCAAATTCAGATGATGACCTTTGCAATAGCTAGACGTTTACTAATGTATGAGGCGATGTCTGCCTTCATAATTGCCATTAGTACAACTTCTTCAGACAAAGATACATTTAGTCAAAAATAACATACATATAATACTTATACTTACAATTTCCAACATAACTATATCTCACAATCCTCCATATTTAGACAATCACATGTGGTCTTTAAAACATTTAATGCTATCGGCTTCTCAACTCTAATGGTTCACACTAGCCGTGAAACCTTTCACTATTTATATTATCCTTTTTACAAACATTGTTTATTTTTATATCGTTCAGCAATTTATTTTGCACCTTCATTATTAAGGAACACATCCTAATTGGTTCTTTATATTTTCTTCATAATGTGTCAGTATTTATATTCATTTTTCCTGATGATATAGTTATCATGTCCATATTTATTCAAAAATTATTTCTTCACATTTTCTGAGTTTTAGTTTCTTCTCAACTATCATCTTTATCTGTTTTACTCAATCCGTCGTCTAAAACGTCGATAATTATTATGATTAATTAAATAATTATTAGTTAATTTTTATGAAGCGTAAACGTAAAAGTTTTAAATTTCTTAGTTCGACCAATTATATAAAATGTTTAAAACTAAATTTGAATTAAATTAACACGATTTTTGTTGATTTATCGAAAATAATTAATAGGATTCGTAAATGTTCGAAAAATCTTTGGTTATACTGTGGTCAAAATTTTCTTAGTTTGAAAAGCGTAAATTATCGTTTAAAATTTCAAGTCATGGTTTCAATGGTTTCCTCAATCCCTTTAAGGTTATCTTGAGGTATACACAAACATTTACCCCTAAACAGAAATTTAGTTAAATGGTTTGTGTATAAGGTAATAGTCCCTTAAAATCCTTTGTTAAAACATTTGTCAAAATATATTTGCACTTTGTTTTTAGTATAACTCAAGGTCTTAAATGACTTCTAAATTTTGAAGAGTCAATTTATATTCCATTATCTATTAATCACATAGTCAAATAATGTAAGGGTTTAAGTCTTTAATCACATATCAATTATTCAAGGTTCAGGTTTTCACTGTTCGGCCAATTCAGGGCAGTCTATAAATAATTATTAACTCATACTTATTCTGATAAACAAACATATAGTCCTTAATGATCACGAGCATGAATTTATCAAATTACAGCCTACACACGCGATTCACCAAATTTATGAATACTACACGTGTATTAGTCAATCCAAACGACATCACGTGAAACTCATAATGTTCATTACAAGTTCTGGATGTGGTGATTGGAATAGATAATCTCTTTCGCAGATGCGAAGTTGATGATAACCATGTCGTGGATCAAATCTTAAAAACATACACTAGAACCTTGTAAATGATCGAACAAATCTTCCATTTCGAGTTATGGATATCGTTTTGGATTGTCAATTTACTCAGTTTACAGTAATCTATAAACATAAGGAATGATAACACCATAGCTCTTCATGATGACAGGCTTGGTATAATAAAATCTTTCTCCGAAAACTCTCTCAGTTGTACGGTAATTCCTTTAATTTAGATGGTGCTGACGTACAGTGCACAAGCCACAGGTGTAACACCGGGAATGTAATCAATACCAATTTCAACTTGCCTTAATGGCAAAAGTCTAGGTAATTCATTAACAAATACTTACTAAAGTTTTAGATCACATAAACATCTTTTAATAAATTCATCTTAGGTTCTTCCTATATTACAATATCTATAACTAGTTCACAACCATTCACGGTATGATTTCAAGTCTTAATACAGGATATGATCATCAATCAATAATTATTTAGATCACTTTTGATGATCAACATCTTATCTTTTCGGGGATTTCTACTCGAGTTCCCATCAATTAAGACAATGTCGTCATGTCATAATCAATCAATCCATTCTACTGGCATTACCAACTTTTCAGTTTTATTGTCGTCGATAAGATGTGAACTTCTCAAAAGTCTAATAATAACTCATAATCCTTCACAAGTTCAAGGATATATGGAGACACAACTTTCATCTAAAGAGTAAGGTCAACGCAAAATCTATGCGAGAGAATTTCAAATCAGATACAGACGAAAACATTTAATGAATATTAATATATCCCATGTTTTCATAATTCGAGTACGCATTCGAAAGCTCCTCGGATCGTTACCCAGGTCATTCAAATGAAATCAGATCATAAGAAATGATAAGAACGTCAATACATCCAGTCGGGTATCAACATTAGGTAATCAGATACTTTTCCTAAGAATTTCACTACGGGAGAATTAGACAAGAAAGAATTGTCAATTGTCAAATAAGAAAGTTTCCACAGATGAGTAAATTCGACTCAGAAGAATAGATGCTACAGGCACATATGCAGGTGTCCCTAACATTATGTCCTTATTTCTCACTACTTGCAGATCTCATAAAATTTAATCTTTCACAATCTTCGAATAAAATGTAGTGTTTATTCATTAGTTTTATGGTGACTACTAATCAGCCTTGCATGGTTACTTCCAAATTGTATGTAGGCGCGCAACTATATACAATTCCAAGATTAACGATGCAATACTCAGTTCGTCAAAATTTTATCATCATGTTTATAATAAAAAAACATTTTCCTGCTTAATTCTTAATTAAGAATCAAAAATAAATTTACAACGATTTTCTTTGTTATGAAAACAATTAAGTTTTTCCAAGGTGTTTTATAAACAACTTCATTACAATAACGATCACTTATAAATCTTACTTTAAATAATCCTTATGGTGATGAAAATTCAATTTTTCTCAAGGGATACTGTTTTATCTTATAAAAACAATGAGTGATTTGCAAAAGAGTGATGAAAGCTTGTTCACCAAGAATTAACTACGATATGATAGGAAATGAGCTTAGCCAAATAATCATGAGGTTCATGACCTCGATGGCACTCAGGAAGAATAATCCACAACGTATCTCAAATCAAGATGAGTACTTGTTCAATGGTTGCATCACTAATGCGAACATTAGGATGAAGCAATAAGAGATAGATAACATCGATACATGTAGAATTTAGCAATCAAAGGTAGTCTTTTCATTAATCACAAACAAGTCAAAATTGTACCGTAACACATTACATGTCACTATGTCATACAATTCTCGGAACTCATCCTACCAACTGATGTCTCAGTTAAGTTAGGGATTATTTTTAATAGATACCACAATGAATACTAATCTACAAGAGTCATTAGGTGTCCTGCCTGTCCCGGAAGATCCATCGGTCCCAATTTAGAAGAAGATTTCTTCAATTTATTTATTGGACACTGGGCATCCTCATTAGTGGACAATGGCCTAGGAACAACACTTAACACAAACCTACAATCAATTAAATCCTTATAATTCAATCACAGAACTTAATGACTTCCTCTTAACAATCTCATATTCCGTACAGGTTAAATTTTACTTTATTCAAGTTTCAACCAATTTTATACTCAATTCAATATCCTACCTTATTCTCCAATACTTTCAATCTTATTCTTCGGCCTTGTAAAGGCAATACAATCTCAATATGAATCAACACTTAATTTCCAATCCTATTAGCTCTTACAACAACAATTATCAAATGAGTCTTTAATATGAAATGACTTGATCATTCAACTAGACTTCTCGGAAAGGTACTAGTGGCATGAGGCTTTTGGGTAATGGTTCCAATGACAGCCTCAAGTGCAACATTCACCCTTTCGATTTCAAATTTAAGAATTGGATGACAACGAATCAGATGACATCTTTCTAGGTGATAACGTTTTGTCAAACTCCACTCTATAAGAAAAGATCGTCATAACATCGATATCAAATTTAATCTCGCCAATTCTTCTTCAATATCACAATCAACTACTATCTACATTTCTACGAATATTAACCATTTGTTGGGATCATAAATATCCGCAACTTGGTTTAGATCTAGGATAGCTAGAATTCCTACGAGAATAGCTTCGATTAATTTACTAGGGGATTTAAGGCGCATTGTGACAATCTACGTCGTATAAATACCTCGTATAAATATCAAAATAATCATCAAACAATCATGTAATAAAATTACATCATATATATATAATCCAAGTTATATATATATATATATATTAAAGTAACACTTCTCAGTCTGGTCTTGTCGGTAACTCGGGAATTCTTCGGCACCGTTATAGTCAAAAGATTTTTAGACATTTTTAGAAAAATGTTTATAGTTAAATGATTTTGAAATGTTTTATTCAAAACCTTAGCTTTAAAAATCTTTCGTTCTCTATAACGAGAGCTCTGGTACCAAACTGTAACACCCCCAAATTTATACAACTCAATACAGCGGAAGACTAGTTGGTGTTACGGGATAGCACATTACTCACATCATAGACAACGCATAAAAATCGCGTCGTTTATTAATAAAGCATTTCCATTCATAAATATCAAAGTTACATAGGTCCCAAGTCATATTATTTCATACAAGTTTTACAAAGAATTTGAATGGAAAATATTGTTTAGGTGCGGGCCATGAATTCTTGTCGTCTTCCCGAGAATTACCTTCAAGTACCTGAGATAAAACATGTTAAAAGAAAAGGTCAGCGATAACGCCGAGTGAATTCATAGAGTTTAATAAACCATCAATATAATATCGGTATAAAATTATTACCGAAAATCATTTTGTACAAATCATTGTAATAGGCCATAAAATAGCCAAAATCATTTTATACAAATCCTTATCGAAAATCATAATATAGGCATTTGCCTTAAAAATCATTATACGAGCCAATGTCGTAAAAACATCATACAATACGTCTTATGACGTTGTATGAAAATAAAAACCGTTATATGAATATGGTTATGGAAACCAAAACACGAACATAATATCAATAGTATGACCCTGTATTGCTAGTCAGGCAACACATCGTAATTCAGTGCGTCTAGTAGTATTTTGTTAACTGGATTATTATAAGCCGCATGACATTGTTACCTTACTAAACCAACAACGGGTAGCTAACCCGATACTCAATTTGCCCATCTAAAGTAGCGTGTTGTCACGAAGGTCACGCTATGGAAATCTTCTCATACATAAATTCGCTTACCAATCAATGTGGCACGACGGGGATCAACCGTCAAGGCGCGAACTGGGGTGATCGTCCCCAAATAGTACTATTATATGCACAAGCGTCTACCAACTACCGGTAGTTCACAATTCATGCTAATGGGACTTTTAGTGACATAACCTAACTTTAATAATCCATTTTATTTCATCTATCGGGTCCTTTAATCATTTATCGGGTCATACAATCGGGTCATTCAATCATACGAGTCCAAATCAATAAACAAACAATCGGGACAAATGGTGTCCTATTTTATAAAAACTAACATGTTATCTCCCTCGCGGGTTTATAAAACATTTATAAAAACATTTAAAAGAGTGCGAGGCTATGAACTCACGTTGAGGTGGGAAGGCGGGTGATCGGCAATTCGGACGTACGGTATGTGCTTCAATCACGGAAACCTAGACAAATAATACTCGGTCTTAGACTCATGTCCAATGACTTTATAAAAATAACAATTATGTATACATATGATGATTATATATATATGATGATCAAGTGGGTTTACATATTCTCGTTTACTCATTTTAGTGTTATATGTCGATAATTTTTATACTATTTTACTAGTTTTACCTTTTTACACGTTTTAAGTCCAATAAACTTATTATAAGTTATTTAACTTGTTTTAATCCATTTTGTACTTATATTATCAGTATTTAAGCTTTCAAGTTGGGCCCAAATGGGTTAAGCCCAATAAGTTCTTTTTATGAGTGTTTATCTCATGGAGTCCAATTATTAGCCCAAGTATTAGTCCAATATGTTTACTTAGCTCGTTAATGTCCGTATCCCCTATAGTTCGGGTTTTATCGGTTTTTACTTGTTATACATGTCTATATATCAGTATATAAGTTTTATAAAGTTTTCATTAGACGGGTCCAACCATCTAAGTTTTATTTAACAAAAACGTTAATTTTACGGCAATAGGCGAAAAAGTCGTAAAAATCATGTTTATAGTTTTATATCTTATAAAACTTAACAAGTTACCATTTTTATAAAATGTACACTTATTTAACCTTTTACATACTTATATAAATAAAATTCATAAGTTAGTGGGTTTCCATTTATATTTTATACTATTAAATTTTGAGTGCTTATATAATAGTATTATACTTTATTTTTCAAAAATCTGATTTTTATCTTTACTTTCACCAAAACTGCCATATCTTGAGTTATATATGGAGATAGAAGCTCAAATTTTTATCACATAAACTACATGATATGTGCTACATTTAACTCTCCTATAGCTACTGTTGAATCATCCTTTAAGTATTTTCTAAAAATCGTCCAAAACAGTAATCTCAGATTTATACCCTAAACTTGTTTTGATCATATCTCACTCATTACAATGATTTCATTGCATGGCCAACTCTCACATGTGTACAAGACCCATAGCTTACTGTAAATCCATTCTACTTCATCATTTTATCAGTTTACCATATGGTTCTTTACTGTTTTATACAGCCATCAAATTTAACCAAGATTTTAACCTTGTTTCTTATAGTCTTTCATCTTTTTAATCATGTTTATCAACACCAAATCCCCACATAACATTTTTATCATCATATAATCATCATATACATATACAATAGGAAATAAAATACATGTTTACATAATCAAAATAACAAGAAGATGAGGAGGACAATCTCTATACCACCATTAGTGATGAAAAGATGAGGTTTTTGATGAACAAGACTTGGTTCTTTTTATCAAATCTTCAACTTGGTAAATGAACTTCTTGGGTCCTTCAAATGGATGAATATCTTCATAAAGATCAGTCTAGGAACTCCATGGAAACTCTTTTCCACATGTTATAACCACCTCCAATCTTCATCTTTTCAATGGGTTTTCATCATATGTAAATTATACATATGATTTATGGTTGATTTTTTTGATCAATGGTGGTGTTTTTGATGAATGATAGACGTTCATAAGGAGTAGAGAGAGAGAGTGTGTGAGTTTTGCATGTAACAAAGTGAGGAAATGGTTTAGTGTATGTGGTTTTGTGGTTTTGGTGGAAGAAGTAGCTTACAAGTTAAGCTTAAAAATGACAAGTGTAGTAGTAGTAGCTACAACTTGACACCTCAAAGGGTGTGGTGGAGTAAGCTTGGCCATCCCATGTGTGGGGTGGGCAAGTGTAAAACTTGTCCCATCCCACTAATTTACGGGTATTACTCGATTCTAGTTTTCTCGATTTGCGTGCCCTCAGGTCGTTTTACGAAAAACGTTTTTATAAATTATGAATCAACGACACAAAACGAATCTAATAACTATTGTCTCATCAAAAACGGAGTTCGAAGACGTAAATACGTAATCCTAAGGTTTCCGGTTTAGTCATAAAGGGCGTTAAAATATTCACGTAAGTCCTAATCTCTTCTCGTAAATTTGTGAGTTTATGAACTAACTCAAATTTAAAATCCCAAAATAATATTGACGGATAAATTTATTTTCTGAAATGTCGGACTGTCACCAAAAACGGTGTATGTAAACGTAAGCACGTAACGTATAATCCTCCGGTTTAGACGTAGTCGATGCTACTTCAAGACGTAAAATCCAAATTTCTTCCCAAAAATAAGTGAGTTCATATTATAACATTAAAATAATATTTTCAAATAAATATTGAGAATAAAATATAAACCATAAATTGACGGATTGTCACATATGCAATGCTCCTGGGACGTTCCAAAGGTGTATGATGGCGATCTTCCATGACATGGTTGAAGAAACTATGGAAGTATTCATGGATGATTTCTCGGTTTATGGCGATTCATTCTCTGCTTGCCTTGCCAATTTAGAACGTATGCTGAAGCGGTGTGAAGACACTCGCCTTGTTCTTAATTGGGAAAAATGCCATTTCATGGTAAAAGAGGGCATCATGCTAGGACACAAGATCTCCAAAGCCGGTCTTGAAGTGGACCGTGCTAAAGTCGATGTTATTTCTAAGTTGCCTCCACCTTCAACCGTGAAGGGTGTGAGAAGTTTCCTCGGTCATGCGGGCTTCTACCGTCGTTTCATCCAAGATTTTTCTAAAATCGCTCGCCCGATGACCCACCTCTTGGAAAAAGATACTCCTTTTATCTTTTCCAACGGGTGTATTGAAGCCTTCAACTTGCTTAAGGATAAGCTAACTAAGGCACCCGTCTTGGTTACCCCTAATTGGGAGTTGCCTTTCGAGTTGGTGTGCGATACTAGCAACTTTGCTATTGGAGCGGTTCTGGGCCAAAGAGTGAACAAACACTTCCAACCGATCCATTACGCTAGCAAGACAATGACGGGGGCTCAATTGCATTACACGACAACCGAAAAAGAGCTTTTCGTTGTTGTCTATGCCTTTGAAAAGTTCCGCCCCTATCTTGTCCTCTCCACCAAAATCGTTTAGACCGATCATTCCAAGTTGAAGTACTTGTTGACTAAACAAGATTCCAAACCAAGACTTCTTCGCTGGGTTTTGCTACTACAAGAATTTAAAATCAAAATTCGCGATAAGAAAGGAGCTGAAAACCTAGCCGCGGATCATCTCAGTAGACTTGAGAATCCTTACCAATGGGAACATCCGAACAAAAAGATCAATGACTCTTTTCCCCTGGAAACCTTAATGTCTATCAACTCAACTTCTGATGAAACCCTATGGTTTGCGGACATTGCAAACTACTTGGCGGGTGGAATTCTCGTTGACGGGCTAACATCCTAGCAAAAGAAAAAGTTCTTTAAAGACATTAAGACTTACTTTTGGGATGACCCGTATCTATTCAAACAATGTGCTGATTTGATTATTCGCTGATGTGTTGATGGACCAGTAGCTTTAGAAATCCTTGACGCTCACCACAAAGGACCCACCGGTGGTCACTTTGGTCCCAACTACACCGCCAAAAAAGTGTTTGACTCGGGATTTTATTGGCCCACCATTTACCGTGATGCTCACGAGATGGTTAAACGATGTGATGCTTGCCAAAAACAAGGCAAGATCACACATAAAGATGAGATGCCTCATAATTTCATTCAAGAGTGTGAAATCTTTGATGTTTGGGGTATCGAATTTATGGGGCCATTCCCTTCATCTAAAGGAAACAAATACATCCTTGTAGCCGTTGACTACGTCTCCAAATGGGTTGAAGCCAAAGCTTTACCTACTAATGACGTAAGGGTGGTTTGTAACTTTTTGAAATAGCTATTCGCTAGATTCGGTGTGCCTCGTCCCATTATTAGTGATCGCGGGACTCATTTTTGCAATGACCAATTCGCAAGAGTCATGGCTAAGTATGGTGTCAATCATCGTCTTTCCACCGCATACCACCCACAAACTAATGGCCAGGCTGAAATATCCAACCGAGGATTAAAGCGAATTCTTGAAAGAACCATGGGAGAGCATCGTGCCTCATGGGCTGATAAACTTGATGATGCTTTGTGGGCTTTCCGTACCGCATACAAGAATCCGATTGGTTGTACACCATATCGTCTCGTGTACGGGAAAGCGTGCCACCTCCCCATTGAGTTGGAGCACAAGGCTTACTGGGCCTTGAAGTGGGCTAATTTTGATATCAACAAAGCCGGTGACCTACGCAAGATCCAACTCAATGAGCTGAATGAACTCCGTAATGAGGCTTATGAAAAATCTTTGATCTATAAGGAAAAGACTAAGCTCATTCACGACTCTAAGATTAAAAACCGAGAGTTCCAAGTTGGAGAAAAAGTTTCTCTTTAACTCTCGGTTGAAAATCTTTTCGGGCAAGCTGAAATCTCGTTGGTCCGGCCCATTCACCATTGCCCAAATTTTTCCATATGGTACTCTCGAGCTCGCTCAACCTAATGGACCTAATTTTAAGGTGAATGACCAACGAGTGAAGTTGTACTTTGGTGAGGACATCTCTCAGGATATGATTCCAACCCTCACCACGTTCCCCATGAACTAATTTTGGGTCGAGTCAGGCTCGTGACTCGGTTATCAAAAACAAGCGCTCCTCGGGAGGCAACCCGAGTGTCTATCCTTTTCTGTTTTAACCTCCTAAGTGTAGGGGGACCTCTATAGGTTCTTTGTGTTTGTATGGTGATGTGATTACAGGGATGAATGCACTTTTGGAACCTTTGAAGAACCGTGCTCCCGTGTTATCCGAAATCCGGTTCTATCTCTCAACTATCGTGATTCAATTTTCTTCATACTCACATTTGAAATTGATCACTTTAGTCGTCCCTTCCTTAACTTGAGTTAACCAACGTGCACAATGTCATAAGTGTAGGGGAGACTTTTCCCACATGCTTAAACATTGAGGACAATGTTTATCTTAAGTGTAGGGGGACTTCTATCGATGTTTTAAGTGGACTTTTCCATGAAAATGCCTTCATTTAACCGGAAAATCATCTTTTTCAACATTTTTCAAATTTTTAATTAACTTTGGCCATTTAGTCGTAATTTTTAAAATTTTATCGTTGCTTTCATATGTATATATCCCGCAATAAAGTCAAAAATATTAATAAAGTGGTGTAGCTAGTTTAGAAGTCTTTGACATATTAGGCCCGTTGCGATTATTTTGACTCAACCCGAATAGACTTATCCAAGTTTATTCTAGCTAGTATCCTTAACCATGTAGACCTTAAGTGGTTTATTAGGCTAAGCATCCACGAGTCTCATTACTTGAGATTTTAAATTGTGGAGAACGAGAAATGATAGAGTCAATTATAAGTCGGTATTCTTGCACAAGCTCACTTGGTGTAATTATTTGCCTATTCTCCCATCACTTGCTAATAATTTATCTGCAATAAGTAAGGTCGTACGATTTGAAAGGTTACTTAGCTTCTAGCCCAAGATCGTTTAAAAGTTGCTCGGTAGTGATAAGAGTTCATAGCCAAGGCATAACTTATGAAGCGGGGCGCGAAGATTGGCGAGTGCGAAAAGGCCCTAACAAGGCATGAGGATTCAATATTATTGCTAAAGATCCAAGGTGATGTGAAAAGCATTATTCCCAAAATCAATATGAAGGATCAAGACTCACGACGAAAAGCAATCAACTCCCATAAAGATCATGGAGAAGTCTATCCGAAAAGACCCTAACAAGGTATGAGGATAAATAGATCCAAGTCCGAAAAGGAGGCGGATCGTTGTATCTCAAAATCCTAATTAGCGATTGAAGAAATAATCATGAAGTCGTGGTCAACAAAGTTGGAGTACCCCTCAAAAGTCTCCAAGTGAAGAAACTCTATTAACGAAGAGAAGACCATTATCTCAAGAACGTCTCTCAAAATATGAAGTATGAAGTACATGCCAAATATCGGCCCGAGAAAGGTCTCAAATCGTGAACCGAGTTATGCCAAGATATGAACTTTTTGATATCCCGAGAAGCAGTTTTAAGAGATTTTGTCCTTTAGCTAACTATTGATCAAATCATCCTACTTTGCTTTCAGCCTAAATAAACTATCGCAATAAGTCCAAAAATGCATCTTCATGATCATTCTAAGACAAAAATAAAATACAAGAGATACACCTAGGAATAAGGGAGTTTAAGCATTTAATTAAGCCATGTGTGTAAGTGTTTGATTTGCTAACTTATAATAACAATGATCTCGTTTTTAATCCTAGTTTGGGAAACGTGAAACTTGAGGGTGATATATCTTTGCAGCACCAAAGCCCTAATGTAAGTCCTTGATCTCTTTGCAAGTTATTTCCATATAGCTATTTTCAAGTGAAAATGGTTTTCTATCCTTTTGTTTACTTTAAAGTTTTAAACTCTCTTAGTACTTTAATTTTTGTTTAGTAGTATTTTAATAAGGCCAAGGTTGATTGATTATGAGAAAAGTGTGAATTTTCTTTGTCACTAAGCATTGCATTAGGGCATGGCAATGGTTAAGTGTAGGGGATTTGATTGGTGTGAAAACACCCATCCTTTTACCACTTATTTCTGGCTAAAACGAGACCAAAACACATATTTAATATCGTTTGTTTGGAATTATGCGTGGTTTTTGTGTTTATTGTGTTTTTAGAGAAAATCGGATGAATATTGAAGAAAACATGGGATTGCACGGGTTTTATCGAAGAAAAAGACTCAAGACGAAGTCTATTGTCCAAGAGATGCAAAAGATTTGAAGTCATTGTGCCTATTTGAAGATTTATTGAAGAAAAGGGCCAAAGATGGAAGATTCATATATGTCGAAGAACTCGAGTCTATTAAACAAAAGATTATAAGACGAGTTGGAATTATTCACCGACACTTCTCAAATCTAAAGTCGGAAACGTTTATTTAAAGAAACGTAAAGACTAAAGAAGAAAGAAGAAAAGGAGCCCAAAAACAAAGCCCATTCACAAAGCCCACAAGCACACGCCTATATATAGGATTTCACTTCACAATTTGGAAAGTTAGTTTTTTAGTTAGTTTTTAGTTTTTCATTCTCTCTAGTTTTAAAGAGAGAAAGTTCTCAACTTTCTCTCACTAGTTTTCATCTTTCTTTCTTTTAATCTTTCAAGATTAAACCTTTGTATTGTTTTCTTTCATTAATCAAGTTTAAATTCAAGCTTTTAATCTTTAATCTCATTCTACCTTTCTTGATTTTAGTTAACTTTTGGTGCAAAATACATTTGATCCGTGTTGTTCTTAATGTTTTTGTGCTTAAAAAAGTTAATCTTTTTGTTCCTACATAAGCTTTCATTTGATTAAGCTTTAAGATTCTTGTGCTTATTGGCTTATTTACATGTTTAGCTTATTTACTTTTTATAAGTTTTCTTAAAAAGTTTATCTTTTTATAGTTTGATTTAAAAAATTGCTTATTTTAAGTTTGGATAAGTTCTTATTTGTGCTTATTTGGTATATTTCACTATACATTCGTTTTAGTTTTGGTGATAAGCTTATCTAATAGCTTATTGTCTTAGCTTATATTTCGGATCAAAAGGGGTAAATCGGAAAGGGTAAAACCCTCTTCCGATCACGTATTCCGACTAAACCGCCCTTTTATTCCGATCGTATGATTGGAAAAGGGTTTTGAGTATTCCGACGGTGGAGTTTATAACATTCTGATTGGAGTGTTTTAGTAAGTATTCCGATTAGGGAGTTTTGTTACATTCCGATTTGATGTTTTGAATAACATTCTGATTGGTATTGTTTATAAGACATTCCGATTTGATACATTTTCAACATTCCGATTGGGTGGTTTTGTTATTATTCCGATAGCCCAATTTGCATCATCCCGATCAGCTTCCTTATTATGATATTCCGACCAAGGATGCATTCCTATTAGCTCACTTTCCGACCAACATTCCGATTAGAATTAAATTCATTGTTTTTGCAAAGTTTTCAAGTGTTAGTTTTATTAAGTGTTCAAGTATTCTTCTAATCTTATCTTTAAGTTTTGAAGCATTTATTTTTAAACTCGTCTTTTTAGTTTAGTCTTTAAAACTCTTTTCACTCAACGACATTTACATTTAATTGCTATTAGTTTAAAATAGGTAAACAAACCAACACCTTTTTATTAACCAAGAACAAATCATTCCACTTTGAACCGTGATCAATTCGAGGAGATACCGAGAGAACTAATCTTGAACCATAATACAAATATTTTTTGCTATGGGTTCAGATTAAGTTCTCGGTATCCTCTCGAATTGATCACAGCTCAAAGTGGAATAGTTGTTCTTGGTGACAAATAGGGGATTTAGTTTTCTATTCTACTAATAAAGAAATAAATGAGCGTCGTTGAGTAATAAAAATAAAGCGAGGAAAGATTAAACTAAAATTAAAGACTTCCGAAAAATAAATGATGAGAAATTAAACTAATTAAACGTAGATATGAAAACTTAATTAAAATGAAAACTTGAAAATTAAAATATCTAAAATTAGGCTAAGACGAACGAGTAAAAATAATGCTAAGAAAATTGGCGGGAAAACAAGTTCAAAAATCAAATTTAAAATAAAAGGAATTAATTTCGCATTATTAAGAAAATTTAAATAATTTCGCAATGAAGAAGGATAATTGCGAAATCTTAACCAAGATTTCGCAATGTCTCATGCAAAATTTCGCAATTCCAAAACATCAAATCCGCAATATCAAACTTGTAAACAATTTCGCAATATTGCGAAATTGTGGCTTAAATTTCGCAAAAGTCAAAACAACCCCTAATTCCGCAATATCTGAAGATCAATTCCGCAATTAACAAAACGTGAAGATTCCGCAATATCAATGGGGTTCAAATTCGCAACTTTCAGAGATACAAATTCGCAATGCCAAAGAAAGTTCAATTTCGCAATTCTTGGAAGAATTGCGAATTTGTACCAGACTTTGCAAAAAAATAGGAAAACGGGAAATGATGATTCTAAGCAACTTTTTAGCAACTTTTCCAAGACAATAAGCCAAGAGAAACTCCTATAAGCTATGAATAAGCTAAGGAAAAAATCAAGACTTGTAAAAACATCAAAGTAATCACACGAAATTCAAAAAGATCACAACTTTAAATAAGAATATGATGAAAAAGATGACGAAATCAAGAACACAATTAACAAGAAAGATTAAAAGATGGAGATTAAGAAAAGATTAAGCTTGAAAGGTTAAGATTAATATTAAAAGCAAGAATTTTAAACAAGAAATGAAGGTTTTCTAGTGAGATAAAGTTAAGCTTTCTCTCTCTAGATTTAAAACTATAAAGTGAAAAAATGAAACTAAAACTAACTAGTTCTCTAATTTTTGTGAAGTGGGATCTTTATATAGGCGTATGATATGGGCTTGTAAATAGGCTTTGGTATCGGGCTTCTTTTCTTCTTTCTTCTTTAGTCTTCTCGTCTCTTTAAATAAACGTTTCCGACTTTGGATTTTGAGAAGTGTCGGTGAATAATTCCAACTCGTCTTAAAATCTTTTGTTTAATAGACTCGAGTTCTTCGACATATATGAATCTTCCATCTTTGGCTATATTCTTCGATAAATCTTTAAATAGGAAAAATGACTTCAAATCTTTTGCATCTCTTGGACAATAGACTTCGTCTTGAGTCTTTTTCCTCGATAAAACCCGTGCAATCCCATGTTTTCTTCAATATTCATCTGGTTGACTCTGAAAACACAATAAACACAAAAACCACGCATAATTACAAACAAATGATATTAAATACGTGTTTTGGTCTTGTTTTAGCCAGAAATAAGTGGTAAAGGGATGGGTGTTTTCACACCTATCAAATCCCCTACACTTAACCATTGCCATGCCCTCATGCAATGCTTAGTGATAAAGCAAGTTTACACTTTTCTCATAATCAATCAACCTTGGCCTTATTAAAATACTACTAAACAAAAATTAAAGTACTAAGAGAAAGTAAAACTTTAAAGTAAACAAAAGGATAGAAAATAGCTATGTGGAAATAACTTGCAAAGAGATCAAGGACTTACATTAGGGCTTTGGTGTTGCGACGCTTCATCACCCTCAAGTTTCACGTTCCCCAAACTAAGCTTAAAAACGAGATCATTGTTATTATAAGTTAGCAAATCAAACACTTACACACATTGCTTAATTAAATGCTTAAACTCCCTTATTCCTAGGTGTATCTCTTATATTTTATTTTTGTCTTAGAATGATCATGAAGATGCATTTTTAGACTTATTTCGATAGTTTATTTAGGCAGAAAGCAAAGTAGGACGATTTGATCAATAGTTAGCTAAAGGACAAAATCTCTTAAAACTGCTCTCGGGATATCAAAAAGTTCATATCTTGGCATAACTCGGTTCACGATTTGAGACCTTTCTCGGGCCGATATTTGGCATGTACTTCATACTTCATATCTTGAGAGACGTTCTTGAGATAATGGTCTTCTCATCGTTAATAGAGTTTCTTCACTTGGAGACTTTTGAGGGGTACTCCAACTTTGTTGACCATGACTTCATGATTATTCTTCAATCTCTAATTGGGATTTTGAGATACAACGATCCGCCTCCTTTTCGGACTTGGATCTATTTATGCTCATACCTTGTTAGGGTCTTTTCGGATAGACTTCTCCATGATCTTTATGGGAGTTGATTGCTTTTCGTCGTGAGTCTTGATCCTTCATATTGATTTTGGGAATAATGCTTTTCACATCACTTTGGATCTTCAGCAATAAAATGGAATCCTCATGCCTTGTTAGGGCCTTTTCGGACTCGCCAATCTTCGCGCCCCGCTTCATAAGTTATGCCTTGGCTATGAACTCTTATCATTACCGAGCAACTTTTAAACAATCTTGGGCTAGAAGCTAAGTAACTTTTCAAATCGTAGGACCTTACTTATTGCACATAAATTATTAGCAAGTGATGGGAGAATAGGCAAATAATTACACCAAGTGAGCTTGCGCAAGAATACCGACTTATAATTGACTCTATCATTTCTCGTTCTCCACAATTTAAAATCTCAAGTAATGATACTCGTGGATGCTTAGCCTAATAAACCAATTAAGGTCTACATGGTTAAGGATACTAGCTAGAATAAACTTAGACAAGTCTATTCAGGTGAGTCAAAATAATCGCAACGGGCCTAATAGATCAGAGACTTCTAAACTAGCTACACCACTTTATTAATATTTTTGACTTTATTGTGGGATATATACATATGAAAGCAACGATAAAAATTTAAAAATTACGACTAAATGGCCAAAGTTAATTAAAAATTTGAAAAATGCTGAAAAAGATGATTTTCCGGTTAACTGAAGGCATTTTAATGGAAAAGTCTACTTAAAACTTCGATAGAAGTCCCCCCTACACTTAAGATAAACATTGTCCTCAATGTTTAAGCATGTGGGAAAAGTCTCCCCTACACTTATGACATTGTGCACGTTGGTTAACTCAAGTTAAGGAAGAGACGACTAAAGTGATCAATTTCAAATGTGAGTATGAAGAAAATTGAATCACGATAGTTGAGAGATAGAACCGGATTTCGGATAACACGGGAGCACGGTTCTTCAAAGGTTCCAAAAGTGCAATCTTCCCTGTAATCACATCACCACACAAATACAAACACCTATATAGGTCCCCCTACACTTAGGAGGTTAAAACAGAAAAGGATAGATACTCAGGTTGCCTCCGGAGGAGCGCTTGTTTTTTATAACCGAGTCACGAGCCTGACTCGACCCAAAATTAGTTCATGGGGAACGTGGTGAGGGATGGAATCATCTCATGAGAGATGTCCTCACCAAAGTACAGCTTCAGACGCTGGCCATTCACCTTGAAATTGGGCCCATTTGGCTGAGAAAGCTCAATGGTCCCATATGGAAAAACTTTGGCGACAGTGAATGGACCAGACCAGCGGCTCTTCAACTTGCCAGAGAAGATCTTCAACCGAGAGTTAAAAAGTAAGACTTGATCACCAACGTGGAACTCTCGGTTCTTGATTTTTGCGTCATGAATGATCTTCGTCTTCTCCTTGTAGATCAGCGAGTTCTCATAAGCTTCATTCCTCAGTTCGTTGAGCTTGTTGAGTTGAATCTTGCGATGATCACCGGCTTTGTTGATGTCGAGTTTAGCCCACTTCAAGGCCCAGTGCGCCTTATGTTCCAGCTCGATGGGAATGTGGCATGCTTTCCCGTACACAAGACGATAAGGTGTACAACCGATCGGGGTCTTATAAGCAGTACGGAAAGCCCACAGAGCATCATCTAACTTATCGGCCCACGCGGCACGATGCTCTCCCACAATACGCTCCAAA
The DNA here is from genome assembly GCA_025667525.1 of Glebionis coronaria. Classification (NCBI taxonomy): domain Eukaryota; kingdom Viridiplantae; phylum Streptophyta; class Magnoliopsida; order Asterales; family Asteraceae; genus Glebionis; species Glebionis coronaria. The sequence goes on from CM046880.1 coordinate 254,084,715, forward strand.
ATTCGCTTAAATCCACGGTTGGATATCTCGGCTTGCCCATTGGTTTGGGGATGATAGGCGGTGGAAAGACTGTGATTGACACCATACTTAGCCATGACTCTTGCAAATTGATCGTTGCAAAAATGAGTCCCGCGGTCACTGATAATAGCACGAGGAACGCCGAATCTAGCGAACAACAATTTCAAAAAGTTACAAACCACCCTTGCATCATTAGTAGGGAAAGCTTTGGCTTCAACCCACTTTGAAACGTAGTCAACGGCTATAAGGATGTATTTGTTTCCTTTAGATGAAGGGAATGGCCCCATAAAGTCGATACCCCAAACATCAAAGATTTCACATTCTTGTATGAAATTTTGAGGCATCTCATCTTTATGTGTGATCTTGCCTTGTTTTTGGCAACCATCACATCGTTTAACCATCTCGTGAGCATCACGATAGATGGTGGGCCAATAAAATCCCGAGTCAAACACTTTTTTGGCAGTGTAGTTGGGACCAAAGTGACCACCGGTGGGTCCTTTGTGGCAAGCGTGAAGGATTTCTAAAGCTGCCGGTCCATCAACACATCGGCGAATAATCAAGTCGGCACATTGTTTGAAAAGATACGGGTCATCCCAAAAGTAAGTCTTGATGTCTTTGAAGAACTTTTTCTTTTACTGGGATGTTAACCCGTCAACGAGAATTCCACCCGCCAAGTAGTTTGCAATGTCCGCAAACCACGGGGTTTCATCGGAAGTCGAGTTGATAGACATTAAGGTCTCCAGGGGAAAAGAATCATTGATTTCTTTGTTCGGATGATCCCCCTGGTAAGGATCCTCAAGTCTACTGAGATGATCCGCGGCTAGGTTTTCAGCTCCTTTTTTATCGCGAATTTCGATTTTAAATTCTTGGAGTAGCAAAACCCAGCGAAGAAGTCTTGGTTTGGAATCTTGTTTAGTCAACAAGTACTTCAACGCGGAGTGATCGGTGTAAACGATTGTGGTGGAAAGGACAAGATAGGGGCGAAATTTTTCAAAGGCATAGACAACAGCTAAAAGCTCTTTTTCTGTTGTCGTGTAATGCAATTGAGCCCCCGTCATTGTCTTGCTAGCGTAATGGATTGGTTGGAAGTGTTTGTTCACTCTTTGGCCCAGAACCGCTCCAATAGCAAAGTCACTAGCATCGCACATCAACTCAAAGGGAAGCTCCCAATTAGGGGTAACCAAGATGGGTGCCTTAGTTAGCTTATCCTTAAGCAAGTTGAAGGCTTCAAGACACTCTTTGGAAAAGATAAAAGGAGTATCTTTTTCCAAGAGGTGGGTCATCGGGCGAGCGATTTGAGAAAAATATTTGATGAATCGACGGTAGAAGCCCGCATGACCCATGAAACTTCTCACACCCTTCACTGTTGAAGGTGGAGGCAACTTAGCGATAACATCGACTTTAGCACGGTCTACTTGGAGGCCGGCTTTGGAAATCTTGTGTCCTAGCACGATGCCCTCTTTTACCATGAAATGGCATTTTTCCCAATTAAGAACAAGGCGAGTGTCTTCACACCGCTTCAGCATACGTTCTAAATTGGCAAGGCAAGCAGAGAAAGAATCGCCATAAACCGAGAAATCATCCATGAATACTTCCATAGTGTCCTCTGAAAAAGAGATTTTGCAATCCTATTTTTATGTTCGTTTTTCCTCGACTCACTCGAATTGATTACCGATTATCATATCGACTTAACTTGTTTTTGGTAAAATCTATTTTTTGATAATTTTATCTATTAAATATTAAAAACTAATAAAACAATTTAAATAAAACTAATCTAATTTAAAAATTAATCTAATAAAAACTTTTTAAATAAATACTATATAAAAATAAAACTTTTAATCTAATTACTTAAAAACTATTTGCAATAAATCTAATTTAATTTTAAGACTAAGAATAAACTTTTAAATAAAACAATTTTAAATTAAAACTTTACACCTAATTAATTTTAAACTAAAAACTTTAATTAAACTAAATTTAAAACTAATAAAATTTAAACTAATTTTTAAAAGTAATTAAAAAATTAAAATATATATATTTTTTTTTTTAATTATTTTATTAAAAGAAAATTTAAATAAACATTTTAGATAAAGTAAATAAACTAATAACTAATTTGATAAAAAACTGCCACTACTTAAAAGGTTATAATAATTAAATGAAAGAAAGATAAACACAAAAGAGCACTTTGATGAGTTAGATGGGGCGCTGACTGCTGTGCGAGGGGTCTAGGGTTCGAATCCCTGGAACCCCTTTTTAGCTATTATTTTTTTTTGAATTTATTTCTTTTTAACTTTTTGGACAAATTTTTATGGAAACTAGATACTCTGCCTGAGTTTTATTTCAGCATCAGTACAAAGCACACAACACAAAAAAAAAACATTGCAGTTTAAAGTACTAAATCTAAATAAGCTGAAACAGAAAATAAGCATTCAAACATTAAAAAAAAATAAAAATAATAGATAAGCTAGAATATAATAAGCACATAAAAAAAATCCTAAATCCTAAATAAGCAAATCAAATAAGCTGAAACAAATAGGCAGAACCAAAAAAAGAAACTGAAATATTTATCTAAACAAGCAGATTTTATCAACAAAAACTCAACAGTAACTTGAATTGAACAAATGAAAAGCAGAAATAAATCTATAAACAGAAGTTCTAATAAGCAGATTCAATACCAAATCAACAAAACAAACTAACAAGACAGATTAATAAACTAATTAATGAAAACTTAAAAATAAAAAGGAAGAAGAAGAACCCGGTGTCGAAAACCTTTGGGACGTAGGTGGGCGCTGAACCCCCTATGAACCGAAAACCAAGACCTCCGTATCACCTCCTTCGAATCAACTCATCAACACCAAAAGCTTCTTGAACCCAAAAATTCTCGAAGAACAGTATTGTTTATTATTTTATATTTTTTTTTTTTTTTATTTCGAATAATAATAAATAATAATAATGATAAACAGAAACAAAAACTAGAATCGAAGCAGATTATAAAATTAATACTGAGTAACAAAAACTAAGAACAGTGGATAAAAAATGAGACTCAAATTAATTAAAAATCAACTTTTCATTAATTAGAATAAATCATTACATTAACTGAAATTTAAAAATACAATAATCCTATTCTAATTTTGCAAAAATTAAATCTAATTAACCTACTCCTAATTAATTTTAAAAACTGAAAATAAAAAGAAAGAAAAGCTTGAATGCCTCCATACACATTGAGGGGTGGGGATTTATAGGGAAATCCCTAATCTCCTTGGTGCCCACGGCTTAAGATCATAGCCGTTCTTCCTCTTCTCTTTCCTTCTTCATTTGATCAAACGGCTGAGAAAGCCCCTTTTTCACTTGGATTGCCAGGGTGGATTGAGGACTTGTGTGTGATGTTGTCACAACCAATCAAAACAAATGAATTGGCCACGTCGGATTGGACCACCATTAACAAGTTCCGAGTTTGATGGGAGTTTATTAACCCTGCGTGTGATTCACACGCTTGTTATCTGTGAAAAACCCCATTTTATTTTGATCTAGGGTAAAAAAAAGAAAAGGGATAAAGCTGCGTTTGTGATGGGGAGAGATGAGGGTTTGGTGAGTTTTACCTTGTTTGTATGGAGCAGTTAAGGAGTGGGGTAAATAAAAATAGTATTTATTTTGTGGGGATTAAAGGTTGGGATAATGATATGGTGTGGGTGAGTGCAGGGGAGAATAAAAAGGGTGTAACGTGTGTTTAATAACACGTGTGGGGGAGTGGGTGATAGGATGTGGGGTGATTTGTTTTGAGTGTGGGAGGGTTGACGTGTGTGAGGGAAAGACAAACGGTTGGTTGGTGTGGGGTTGTGTGCCATAGGATTTAATTTAGTTCCTTTTATTTAAACGAAAGTAAAATAGGTAGGTGGAGTGTAAGTAAAAGTGAGAAAAAAAAAACAAACGTGTGAGGGTCACTTTCTAGATATTATCGAAAGATTGGAGTGTTGACTTGTGAGGTGAGAATTGTTGACCAAAACAAACTAGCAACTTATCGTCCATTTTTACTCATTCCATTTTGATTGGTAAATGGGCTTGTGGCCCAATTTATCCCTACTCCTTCCGTTTGAATATCTTGGGCACAAATGGGCTCTTGGCCTTTTTGTTTCACATCATCCATGTTTAAAATGGGAAATTTGGGCCTTAATTGGGCTTTTGACCCAAAGTGGATACTTCAAATCCTTAAATGGGCTTTTGAGCCCATTTATCCAATGTGGGACCCACAAACCCGATAACTTTGATAGATTAATTCCCCGAACAAAACGACTTGATTTTTGGCCATTCGATCTTTTCTTCAAAATTGTGTCGACTTTGCCGGTTTTCGTGGACTTGGGCATATTTTGGTCTTTTGACTTTGTCTTCGTCTTTTCTTGGACTTTTCTTCAACTTTTGACCGTGAAATCCCGTGTTTTCTTTCCTTTTGATCATTTGTACCTATTTAAACACAAAAACACAAAACCACGCGTAATTCTGACATTTATGATAATAAACACATGATTAGGTCTTGTTTTTCCTTGATTTTAGTGGCAAAAGGATAAGTGTTTACACACTTATTAAATCCCCTACACTTGACCATTGCAATGACCCCATGCAATGCATTAGTTTTAAAGCGCAAAGTTACATTTTTCTCATAATTAACCCATCTTGGCCTTTATTAAGATATACTATTATTACTACGACGAAAAGAATAAAACCTAAAAAGGAGACAAAAGTTTAAGAATTTATTAACTTGGAGATTATTTGATGGAAGAAACTCATAAAGAAATCTAAGACTTAGATTAGGGCTTTGGTGTCATGAATATTAATCATCCTCAAGTTTCACGTTCCCCATACCAAGCTTAAAAACGAGATCATTGTTATTACAAGTTAGCACAACTAACACCTACTCATGCGGTTTAATTATTCACTTAGACCCCCTTATTCCTACGGTGTATCTCTTTTATTTTATTTTTGTCTTGAATGATCACGAGGATACATTTTTGACTTATTTCGATAATTTATTAAGGCCGAAAATAAAGTGGGACGATTTAATCAATAGTTAGCTAAAGGACAAAATCTTTTAAAACTGCTTCTCGAAACCTCAAAAAGTTCATATCTTGGCATAACTCGTTTCACGATTTGAGACCTTTCTCGGACCGATATTTGGCTTGTACTTCAAACTTCAAATCTAGAGACGATCTTGAAATTATGGTCTTCTCTTCATTTTGGTATACATCTTCATAAGGAGTGAAAGATGCTTCAAACGTTGACCACGACTTCTTCATTTATCCTCTTCTTTATTTAGGATTTTGATATACAACGATCCGCCTCCTTTTCGGACTTGGATCTATTTATCCTCATACCTTGTTAGGGTCTTTTTGGATAGACTTCTCCATGATCTTTAGGGGAGTAATTGCTTCTCGTCGTGTGTCTTGATCCTTCATATTGATTTGGATTAATGATCTTCACATCATCTTAGGATCTTTAGCAAAAAAAAGTGAATCCTCATGCCTTGTTAGGGCCTTTTTGGATTCGGGTATCCTCATGCCTTGTTAGGGCCTTTTTGGATAAGCCAATCTTCGCGTCCCGTTTCAATAAGTTATGCCTTGGCTATGAACTCTAATTAATACCGAGCAACTTTTAAACGATCTTGTGCTAGAAGCTAAGTAACCTTTTAAATCGTACAACCTTATTTATTGCAAATATATTTATTAACAAGTGATGGGAGAAAAAGCTCATAACTAACTCACATAAGTTAATGAAAGAATACCGAACTTGTAATTAACTCTATCATTTCTCGTTCTCCACAATTTAAAATCTCAAGGAATGAGACTCGTGAATGCTTAGCCTAATAAACCAATTAAGGTCCATATGGTTAAGGATACTAGCTAGAGTAAACTTGGATAAGTAAACTCGGGTTGAGTCAAAATATTCACGACGGGCCTAATATATCAAAGATTTCTAAACTTGTTGAAACCATTTTATTTATTTTTTACTTTATTCTTGAAATGAAATATATACATACGATGCGAAAACTAAAGGAAAGAAAATAAATGAAAAATACTACTAGGCTAAAATAGATCAAAAATTTGAAAAACGTTGAAAAATTTTAAAAATTTTCCGGAAAAATGAGGTCAAATTCATGGAAAAGCCCACTAAAATTCGATAGAAGGCCCCCCTACACTTAATATAAACATTGTCCTCAATGTTTAAGCATGTGGGAGAATAAACTCCCCTACACTTAGGACATTGAGTGCGTTGTTTAAATCGAGCTAAGGAAAGGACAACTAAAGTGATTACATTAATTCGTTTTAAGATAGAATCACAATAGCAAAAACTTATCGAAGGAACCGGGTACACGGGTAACACGGGAACACGGGTCTCGTCAAAAGTACCAAAAGTGGATCATCAAAGCACATGTACCTACACAATCACAACACACAAAACAAACAACCTACACGGCTCCCCCCTACACTTATTATAGAAAATAGATAGAAAAATAGATAGGTCATCGGGTTGCCTCCCGAGAAGCGCTTGTTTTTGTTAACCGAGTCACGAGCCTGACTCGACCCCGAATTAAATGGTCCATGGGGAAGCCTCGAATGTGATACCGGGATCAAAGATCTTGTCCTCGGTCCCGGAGGAACATAATAAATGAGAGGCAGGAGGATAAGTCATAAATGGTAAAAAGGTCCTCTCAACATAAGAAAAGTAAGTAAAGTCGTGATCCACGGGAGGTGGGATGGGTAAAGGAGATAAATGGTCATCCCCCAAAGACAAAGGATGGCCATTATTCGGCAAAGCCGTATAGGTATCAATCAAAGAATGGTCAATGTCACCTCCCGGGTCAAAGCACTCATCCTCATTTCCCGGTATGAAATGAGGAGAGTAAAAGCGATACATCACTTGCTTGGGTGTGCACGCGGTAGGACGGGGTGGCAACATAATATGAGAAATATCAGAGGACATATCTACCACCCGCGTCACCTCACCAGACCGAATCAAACGGAAACTAGGGTCAAATCTCTCCACCTCCTCTACGATGGGAGGTGGCATGGCTAACAAAGGATGCTCATCAATAGCAATAGAGTCGGAGCTATCAATGTCCTCAATCCCCTCTTCAAAGAGAGGATTCACGTCACTAGAGATGTAGGCGTCATCAAAATCAAATAAAGGGTTCGAATAAATCTTGAAATTTTCCTTCGGAACGTCTTCATCGGATAGTGACTCGTCATCACTAGAAGTAAAATCATCATCGAGATCAAAAACGGGATTAGAGAAAGCCAAAGAATCGTTTCCCAAGATGTCGGTGGGAGGTAATGAATCATTACTAGAAAGAGATTCACACTCATCGTCACTATCGGAAGCAACCGTAGGCTCACTTTGGATTGGAATAAGAGTCTCGTCACAAGGAATAGTGATAAGACCCTCATCCCCCATGATGAGAGAGGCATCGGGCTCCGTAGTGGAAGAATCGAGAATAGGAGTGGTAGAATCCTTAGGCTCGAGAGCCGGCAAGTCGAGAGAAGGAATTACAATTGCACTAGGACATTGAGCACAAAGATCATTCCAAGAAATTGTATTCTCATCGTCATCATCATCATCATAATAGTAAGAACGCACAGGAGGAGGAGTATAATCACTAAGATTAGATACTTGCTCATGTCGTTGTCGTTGTTGCTCCTCCAAAGTCTCGGTCAGTCGAATTAAGCCGTCATGAAGTTCCCAAAGAAGGGCTTTTCTTTCGTCATTCAAAGCATTGATTTGTTGAATTCTCTGAGAGGATTGATGATTGATGGTGGGATGTGGGGGTTCAAAATTTTGAAAACCGGAATTATAGCACGGATGTGGCTCATAATTCATTGGTTGACAATAAGAAGTATCGTGAGGGCCCCCACAATGATTGCAACACGGGTATTGAGAAAAACCCGGTTCATGTTGCGGATAGGGATTGTCATAGACGGGAGGGGGTGAGAAAGTATTGTAAGAGGAGAAGTACGAATTCGTTGAATTGCAAAATGGACAAAATCCAAATTGTGTATTGTCGATATCAAAACCACACCGCTCACAAATACACCATTGACATGTTTGAAAACCATGCCATGGTCTCCCACACCGAACGCAAGACGAATCCATGAAGAATTAAAAATAAGAGGGGTTGAGAAAAGAATTAAACACAAAAGAGGATAAAGAAGAATATTTTTGTATTTTTTTAGAAAAATATATATACAAGAAAAATCGAAAGAAATCGAAATAAAAATTAACACTAATACGTAATATTTTTGGTGTAATACGTTTAGGAAAACGTATTACTTTTGGATTTTTTAATTTTTTTTGGTGCAATTCTTAGGAAAGAAATTGCTTTTGTGGTTTTTTAATTTTTTTTGTATTTTATGTTTTTGATTTTTTTGTCTTTTTGATTTTTTTTTTTGTTGCAAGAAACGTAACGTTCAAAAAGAACGGATCCCAAAATCCAAACGTCTTCACGAAAAATCGTCAATCGTACGAGCGAAGCGGCAGCGGCGCCATTTTGAAAAAGAGATTTTGCAATCCTATTTTTATGTTCGTTTTTCCTCGACTCACTCGAATTGATTACCGATTATCATATCGACTTAACTTGTTTTTGGTAAAATCTATTTTTTGATAATTTTATCTATTAAATATTAAAAACTAATAAAACAATTTAAATAAAACTAATCTAATTTAAAAATTAATCTAATAAAAACTTTTTAAATAAATACTATATAAAAATAAAACTTTTAATCTAATTACTTAAAAACTATTTGCAATAAATCTAATTTAATTTTAAGACTAAGAATAAACTTTTAAATAAAACAATTTTAAATTAAAACTTTACACCTAATTAATTTTAAACTAAAAACTTTAATTAAACTAAATTTAAAACTAATAAAATTTAAACTAATTTTTAAAAGTAATTAAAAAATTAAAATATATATATATATTTTTTTTTTAATTATTTTATTAAAAGAAAATTTAAATAAACATTTTAGATAAAGTAAATAAACTAATAACTAATTTGATAAAAAAACTGCCACTACTTAAAAGGTTATAATAATTAAATGAAAGAAAGATAAACACAAAAGAGCACTTTGATGAGTTAGATGGGGCGCTGACTGCTGTGCGAGGGGTCTAGGGTTCGAATCCCTGGAACCCCTTTTTAGCTATTATTTTTTTTTGAATTTATTTCTTTTTAACTTTTTGGACAAATTTTTATGGAAACTAGATACTCTGCCTGAGTTTTATTTCAGCATCAGTACAAAGCACACAACACAAAAAAAAAACATTGCAGTTAAAAGTACTAAATCTAAATAAGCTGAAACAGAAAATAAGCATTCAAACAGTAAAAAAAAATAAAAAAAATAGATAAGCTAGAATATAATAAGCACATAAAAAAAATCCTAAATCCTAAATAAGCAAATCAAATAAGCTGAAACAAATAGGCAGAACCAAAAAAAGAAACTGAAATATTTATCTAAACAAGCAGATTTTATCAACAAAAACTCAACAGTAACTTGAATTGAACAAATGAAAAGCAGAAATAAATCTATAAACAGAAGTTCTAATAAGCAGATTCAATACCAAATCAACAAAACAAACTAACAAGACAGATTAATAAACTAATTAATGAAAACTTAAAAATAAAAAGGAAGAAGAAGAACCCGGTGTCGAAAACCTTTGGGACGTAGGTGGGCGTTGAACCCCCTATGAACCGAAAACCAAGACCTCCGTATCACCTCCTTCGAATCAACTCATCAACACCAAAAGCTTCTTGAACCCAAAAATTCTCGAAGAACAGTATTGTTTATTATTTTATATTTTTTTTTTTTTTATTTCGAATAATAATAAATAATAATAATGATAAACAGAAACAAAAACTAGAATCGAAGCAGATTATAAAATTAATACTGAGTAACAAAAACTAAGAACAGTGGATAAAAAATGAGACTCAAATTAATTAAAAATCAACTTTTCATTAATTAGAATAAATCATTACATTAACTGAAATTTAAAAATACAATAATCCTATTCTAATTTTGCAAAAATTAAATCTAATTAACCTACTCCTAATTAATTTTAAAAACTGAAAATAAAAAGAAAGAAAAGCTTGAATGCCTCCATACACATTGAGGGGTGGGGATTTATAGGGAAATCCCTAATCTCCTTGGTGCCCACGGCTTAAGATCATAGCCGTTCTTCCTCTTCTCTTTCCTTCTTCATTTGATCAAACGGCTGAGAAAGCCCCTTTTTCACTTGGATTGCCAGGGTGGATTGAGGACTTGTGTGTGATGTTGTCACAACCAATCAAAACAAATGAATTGGCCACGTCGGATTGGACCACCATTAACAAGTTCCGAGTTTGATGGGAGTTTATTAACCCTGCGTGTGATTCACACGCTTGTTATCTGTGAAAAACCCCATTTTATTTTGATCTAGGGTAAAAAAAAGAAAAGGGATAAAGCTGCGTTTGTGATGGGGAGAGATGAGGGTTTGGTGAGTTTTACCTTGTTTGTATGGAGCAGTTAAGGAGTGGGGTAAATAAAAATAGTATTTATTTTGTGGGGATTAAAGGTTGGGATAATGATATGGTGTGGGTGAGTGCAGGGGAGAATAAAAAGGGTGTAACGTGTGTTTAATAACACGTGTGGGGGAGTGGGTGATAGGATGTGGGGTGATTTGTTTTGAGTGTGGGAGGGTTGACGTGTGTGAGGGAAAGACAAACGGTTGGTTGGTGTGGGGTTGTGTGCCATAGGATTTAATTTAGTTCCTTTTATTTAAACGAAAGTAAAATAGGTAGGTGGAGTGTAAGTAAAAGTGAGAAAAAAAAAACAGACGTGTGAGGGTCACTTTCTAGATATTATCGAAAGATTGGAGTGTTGACTTGTGAGGTGAGAATTGTTGACCAAAACAAACTAGCAACTTATCGTCCATTTTTACTCATTCCATTTTGATTGGTAAATGGGATTGTGGCCCAATTTATCCCTACTCCTTCCGTTTGAATATCTTGGGTACAAATGGGCTCTTGGCCTTTTTGTTTCACATCATCCATGTTTAAAATGGGAAATTTGGGCCTTAATTGGGCTTTTGACCCAAAGTGGATACTTCAAATCCTTAAATGGGCTTTTGAGCCCATTTATCCAATGTGGGACCCACAAACCCGATAACTTTGATAGATTAATTCCCCGAACAAAACGACTTGATTTTTGGCCATTCGATCTTTTCTTCAAAATTGTGTCGACTTTGCCGGTTTTCGTGGACTTGGGCATATTTTGGTCTTTTGACTTTGTCTTCGTCTTTTCTTGGACTTTTCTTCAACTTTTGACCGTGAAATCCCGTGTTTTCTTTCCTTTTGATCATTTGTACCTATTTAAACACAAAAACACAAAACCACGCGTAATTCTGACATTTATGATAATAAACACATGATTAGGTCTTGTTTTTCCTTGATTTTAGTGGCAAAAGGATAAGTGTTTACACACTTATTATCCTCCACCATGTCATGGAAGATAGCCATCATACACCTTTGGAATGTCCCAGGAGCATTACATAAACCAAAAGGCATGCGTTTGTAAGCAAATGTTCTGTAGGGACAAGTGAATGTGGTTTTCTCTTGGTCTTTGGGATCGATGGGAATTTGAAAATACCCGGAGAAACCGTCTAAGAAGCAGTAATAGTCATTACCCGCAAGACGCTCGAGCATTTGATCCATGAAAGGAAGAGGAAAGTGGTCTTTTCTCGTGGCATCATTGAGCTTGCGATAATCAATACAAACTCTCCACCCAGTAACGAGACGAGTGGGAATCAACTCGTTGTGTTCATTGGGAACAACGGTTATTCCTCCCTTCTTGGGCACACAATGGACGGGACTTACCCAAGGCGAATCCGAAATAGGGTAAATCAAGCCGGCATCTAGAAGTTTGATAACTTCTTGTTTGATGACCTCATGAATTTTAGGATTAACCCTTCTTTGGCTCTGGATTGCGGGTTTAAAGTCATCTTCCATGAGAATCTTGTGAGTACAAAAGTTCGGATCAATTTCACGGATATCGGAAATTTTCCAAGCAATTGCCTTCTTATGATCTTTAAGCACGGCGATGAGGCGAGATTTTTCTTCTTCTTTCAAGTCCTTCGCGATGATGATAGGCGACTTCTTGTTTTCTTCAAGGAACACGTACTCGAGATGGGGTGGCAACTCCTTAAGTTCTAAATCTGGAGGATTTTCGATGGGAGGCGTTTTTAAAGTCGGAGCATCGATAGCAATAACCGTGGGAGATGGTTGAGAAAGATTGTCTTCGCTGAGAAGGTTTTCAAAGAAACGCATGTCGTCATCCCAATCGGTGGGAGAATCGTCATTTGTGAGTTCACATCTCCCATGGTGGCTTCAAGATCTTTCCAAAAGAAATCACTTTCTCCAAATAGAGACAGTGATGAATCAATAGAGGAAACGGTCTCAACATTGGGAAGAGAGGTAGGAATACTTTTACAAGCATCTTTGAAGTGTTCTTCACAAGCCTCATCCAGAACATCAATACAATTAACACTCTCGTATGAATAAGGTTGTTTAGACAACTTTCCCATGTTGAAGACGATTTTATCGTCACCCACTCTCATGATAAGCTCACCGGCTTCAACATCGATGAGAGTGTGACCGATCCTCAAGAATGGACGACCAACGATCAATGGCACACGAGGGTCCATCTCGTAGTCGACGACGACGAAATCGACAGGAAAAGTGAATTTGTCGACTCCTACAAAGACGTCTTTGGCTATCCCCACTGGATAAGCAACCGTACGGTAGCTAATTCCAAAGTCATTTTGGTGGGGACTAGCTCAGGGAGAGATAATTGCTTCCAAACGCTTAGAGGCATTAAATTAATACTGGCACCTAGATCGGCTAGGGCCATGCAATTCTCTACTCCCGGGAAGTTACAAGGGATTAAGAATCGACCCGGATCACCAAGCTTGGTTGGCAATTTCCTTAAGACCACTGCAGAGCAATTCTCATTAAGTTGGGTGTTAGCAATATCAAGAAGCTTCTCTTTGTCGCTAAGAAGATCTTTGAACATTTTCGCGTATTTAGGCATGTGAGCGAGAGCCTCAGTGAAGGAGATGTTAAAATTCAATTGTTTAAACATTTTGAGAAAGTTTGAAACTTGAATATCGTCCTTGCTTTTGAGCTTCTCTTTCCTCAACCTAGATGGATAAGGTATATCGGAAGAAGAGGAAGGCTTTGGGATCGAAGGATCACTCACATCCTTGGGTGGAGGAGGGGTAGAAGTAAGAGGTGGAGAAATTGGGGAAGGAGAAGGATGAGGAATAGGAGCAGGGGACTCGTTCTCCTTAGTCACAACCACCGGTGGAGGTATAGGAAACTCGGGTTCCTTGGTACCTTTGCCACTGCGAGTGGTGATTGCTTTCATCTCCCCTCTTGGATTCGCAACGGTGTTACTCGGAAGAGTACCCGAAGAAGAGGGTTGATTACCATGGAAGAAACTAGCCATCATGTTCCTTAAGTCATTCGTTTGACTATCCAAAGTGTTTCTCATATCAGCTCTCAGATCGTTCCCTTGTTTCACCAGGTCTGCTTTCAAGTTGCGCACTTCCTGTTAGAGATTGTCTACGATCACATCATTAGTCCTCATGTAGGTTCCAATGTCTTGGTGTAATGCGGTGGGTTGGTTGGAAGGAGCATTGTATGCGGGTGGTTGATAAGCAGGTTGCTGGTAAACTTGGTTGTTTCTTTGAGGTGGATGTTGTTGTTTGTAAGGTGGTATGTATGGTCCACGAGATTGTTGTTGTTGTTGTTGAGGAGGGCGGTTGAGGTTTTGTTGTTGGTTTGGCTTGTTAGGAGTAGAAGCGGGTGGTGAAAGATAGTTGTTGGAGCGGTAGCTAAGCAAGTTACGGTCTCCTTGGGGACGAGCTTGATAAGCGGGTTGAGGATAGGTACCGTATGCTGCATTGACATTCTCAGAAGGGTAGTCTTGGGTAGCGGTACAAGTGGTATAAGAATGAGGACCCCCGCAGATTTCACATTGTTGGCTAACAGCATTGACTTGAGCGTCTTTAGCGTTTCTAGCGTTGATGTTGTTGGTGTTGCTGGCGGTTTGGGTAGCAAGCGATTCAAGAAGCGCAGTGATTTTGTCAATTCGCTTGTCGCTGTCACTAGTACTAGCACTAGCGACATTGGTCCTCACACTCTTGGTTTGCACATGAGACTTATTCTCAATGATATCCCAAGCAGCATTGGAAGTCTTAGCCAAAAGATTACCCCCCGAGGCACTGTTTAGTGAATCTTGGTCATTCATGCTTAAACAATTATAAAAAGTATTAATTTGGTGCACTTTGGTAAAACCATGTTGTGGGCATTTTCTTAAAAGATCTTTGAAACGATCCCAAGATTCACTAAACTACTCATCGTACTTTTGTTCAAAATTGATAATTTCATTCCGCAAAGCGGTAGTACGAGAGGGTGGGAAAAAGTAGTTGATAAACTTGGTCTCCAAATCCGTCCACGAAAGAATACTCTGTGGTGGTTCCTTAGCAAGCCAATGTCGGGCTTGTCCCTCTAAAGAAAAGGGAAAAAGTTGTAAACGGATTACCTCTTGTGGAACACCATTGTATTTGACCGTATTAGTGAGTTGCAAGAATCTCTTGATGTGGTCATGTGGGTCATCAATGGTACGCCCCAAGAATGGTTGAGCAGAGACCATCTGGATAAAGCCAGATTTGAGCTCATAGTTGTTGGCTGCAAACGCGGGTATGACAATTGGATCAGTGTTGCCATCTACATGTGCTTGCAGAAGTTTAATCATCGGGCGATTATCCGGTAGAGGCTCATTGTTGTTGTTATTATTCATGTTGTTGAAAGGTGGGTTGTTATTGTTATTATTATTGTTTTGAGGTGGGTTATTGTTGTTGTTTTGTACACCGGCCATGTCTAAGTTATCGAGAGGCTCGGGCTCTTGATAAGACGTTGATCGAGTGCGCATACACCTGCAAAAGAACTAACAAGGGAAAAAAAACAAAGCAAAAATATTTTTGGTTTTTTATGTTTTTTAATTTTTAGGATTTTTGAAAATTTTATATTTTTTAGGGTTTTTGAAAATTTTAATAAAAAAGTAACGTTCACGGTGAACGGATCCCAAAATCCAAGTTCTCACAAAAAACTGTTGATCTTAACGAGAAGAGCCGCCAGCGGCGCCATTTAATACAAATATTTTTTGCTATGGGTTCAGATTAAGTTCTCGGTATCCTCTCGAATTGATCACAACTCAAAGTGGAATAGTTGTTCTTGGTGACAAATAGGGGATTTGGTTTTCTATTCTACTAATAAAGAAATAAATGAGCATCGTTGAGTAATAAAAATAAAGCGAGGAAAGATTAAACTAAAATTAAAGACTTCCGAAAAATAAATGATGAGAAATTAAACTAATTAAACGTAGATATGAAAACTTAATTAAAATGAAAACTTGAAAATTAAAATATCTAAAATTAGGCTAAGACGAACGAGTAAAAATAATGCTAAGAAAATTGGCGGGAAAACGAGTTCAAAAATCAAATCTAAAATAAAAGGAATTAATTTCGCATTATTAAGAAAATTTAAATAATTTGGCAATGAAGAAGGATAATTGCGAAATCTTAACCAAGATTTCGCAATGTCTCATGCAAAATTTCGCAATTCCAAAACATCAAATCCGCAATATCAAACTTGTAAACAATTTCGCAATATTGCGAAATTGTGGCTTAAATTTCGCAAAAGTCAAAACAACCCCTAATTCCGCAATATCTGAAGATCAATTCCGCAATTAACAAAACGTGAAGATTCCGCAATATCAATGGGGTTCAAATTCACAACTTTCAGAGATACAAATTCGCAATGCCAAAGAAAGTTCAATTTCACAATTCTTGGAAGAATTGCGAATTTGTACCAGACTTTGCAAAAAAAAAGGAAAACGGGAAATGATGATTCTAAGCAATGTTTTAGCAACTTTTCCAAGACAATAAGCCAAGAGAAACTCTTATAAGCTATGAATAAGCTAAGGAAAAAATCAAGACTTGTAAAAACATCAAAGTAATCACACGAAATTCAAAAAGATCACAACTTTAAATAAGAATATGATGAAAAAGATGACGAAATCAAGAACACAATTAACAAGAAAGATTAAAAGCTGGAGATTAAGAAAAGATTAAGCTTGAAAGTTTAAGATTAATATTAAAAGCAAGAACTTTAAACAAGAAATGAAGGTTTTCTAGTGAGAGAAAGTTAAGCTTTCTCTCTCTAGATTTAAAACTACAAAGTGAAAAAATGAAACTAAAACTAACTAGTTCTCTAATTTTTGTGAAGTGGGATCTTTATATAGGCATGTGATATGGGCTTGTAAATGGGCTTTGGTATCGGGCTTCTTTTCTTCTTTCTTCTTTAGTCTTCTCGTCTCTTTAAATAAACGTTTCCGACTTTGGATTTTGAGAAGTGTCGGTGAATAATTCCAACTCGTCTTAAAATCTTTTGTTTAATAGACTCGAGTTCTTCGACATATATGAATCTTCCATCTTTGACTCTATTCTTCGATAAATCTTTAAATAGGCAAAATGACTTCAAATCTTTTGCATCTCTTGGACAATAGACTTCATCTTGAGTCTTTTTCCTCGATAAAACCCGTGCAATCCCATGTTTTCTTCAATATTCATCCGGTTGACTCTGAAAACACAATAAACACAAAAACCACGCATAATTCCAAACAAATGATATTAAATACGTGTTTTGGTCTTGTTTTAGCCAGAAATAAGTGGTAAAGGGATGGGTGTTTTCACACCTATCAAACCATACAAAAACGCTTGTATCACATTCCCACATTAGCTACCTTTACGTGATCCTTCTGATTAAAGAAACCGTGGGATCACATGAACAAATAAGCACAATCTCTCTCGTTCAATCACGTCCTTTTTCTTTTCCTGACCTGTCTGGCCCACGAGTTCTTTTCTCATCTTGTGTACAAACGCACATCACCGTTCATTAAGAGATCAAGCAATGGCAGTGACACACCTAGGGTTTAGAATAAAACCCTAATCATATGAACGAATCAAACACTGCCCTGCAACCATCGTTCATGATCTGCTTTATACACAAAATACTACTCCTTTTTGCTACTGCTATCACAAATCCTTGGGACCAGTTGCCATAAACATAAGCGAGAAAACCATATGATCATTAAAACTGCTGCTATGTTTTTAACAAAGACGAATCTAGGGTTTCACCTTAAACCCTAACATCATCACAGCCATGAACAAGTAATATCACGCTAGGGTTCATTGTGATTGCAAGAACCACTCACAAAAGCTAGCATGATTAGTCCTTAAGAACAGCAACATGTCTCTTTTCTGTATAAGAACGATCTAGGGTTTGTTGATACCCTAAATCATTATTTTATGTGAAAACAGAAAACTAAAAACCGCCATTACAGCCAACTTTGACGCCTAATAACTTTTTCTTGGGGATAAAACTCGACAATCCCTCCGGTGGATGTCTAGATATATGTTTATTGAACACACACAAGAAATTCGATGACGATCGAACGGTCCAATCAAAAGTTATGACCTTCTAAATTCTGCTTACACACAAAAACGTCCAAAAAACCCTAGACGGATTTTCTATTCTTCTCGATACACGACACCTTGTTGGTCCTAGCATCACGAGCCACGAGGCTCTGATACCAATTGTGGAAACCTTGGTTTCCTCGATCTTTTAGCTACTAGGAATGATCATTGTTCATATGATTAACATAATCAAAGCGGAATTAGAACAACAACCATTAACAAGGTGTTTGGGCACAAAGAACACATGAATTAAACAAACGGATTGCTAATTATATTAATAATCAACAATCACTAGGTGTGTATACAATGAATCCCACACCTAGTCGACACACGCTTTAGGTTTACATTGTATATGAAAGATATGAAAAACCTAATAACCCTTGGTTCCTTTTATAGTGTAAGGATTAGAGTTTTACAAAAGATAACTATGAATAAACATGAATATGTTCTATTTAAATAACTAATACAGAATATATTCTGCATACTTTTCGTAAATAGAAGCTTCCAACAGCGTTTGACTTTTGTTGACTTCTGTCAACGCCTAATTTACTCTTGACAACGCTTGGATTACACTTGTCAACGCTTAGACAAATGCCTTCATATTTTCTTCGTTTTTGAGTTTCTGCCACATCAACCTTTTGACCCAACAAAATCCAAAAATAAGGAAGCACGGTTTTAATCCTAAGTAATCCTCTCATCCATTACTTGAAAAACCGCTCACAATTAATATAAGTTCGTTTGAAGAATAATAAGCCATTCGCCTTATGTGTACAATCCTCATGTCATGCATTAATAAGTAGCTACACACTCGCTAAGGAAATAAAAATAAAGCTCACGCAATAATTTACATCCGTCATCTTTTTGAGACTTTGGATCATCAATCCCGGAACCCGTCAAGGTAATATTGGATTGGAGCAACTATTAAATCTCCGCAACCCGTCAAGGTAATATTGGAATCTAACAGTTACCATAATTAACACTTCACTGCCCCTCTTGGAAGTCTTCTATAATTATTTTTTTTCTTTTTCTTTTTCTCTTTTTTTTTCTAGCCACTCATTTTTTCATAAGCCGCTCTTATTTTTCTTTATTCCTCACAAAGAAATTTGAAAAGAATAAAAGGAAAAATACCCGCTAAATATTAAGCATGACATGAGTCTAGTACACATAAAATGTTCTAACTTAGAATCTTAAGACGTACTTATACCAACCATCAATGATTAGACAAAAATACATAAGAGACTACAAACCGATTAAAACCGTTCTTGATTATTTATTAACATATATACATGCGAAGAAAATAGAGGTAAAGAAGAGAAGGGTTTAGCCACAAGTAATTATCATGAAGTTTATCTAGCCCTTTTATACATGCTTCAACTCTATCATTTCCCATTCTCCACAAATTTAAAGTCTCAAATAATGAGAGTCGTGGATGCTTAGCCTAATACACCAATGAAGGTCTACATGGTTAAGGATACTAGCTAGAATAAGCTTAGATAAGCAAACTCGGGTTGAGTCAAAGTATTCATGGCGGGCCTAATATGTCAAAGAAGTCTAAACTTGTTAAACCATATCATTTATTATATTTTTTGTCTTTTTCACTTTTTGATGAAAGAAGAATAAAAATAAAAATTCAAGGTGTATGCAAATGAAAAATGATTAATGCAAAAATTATGAATGCATATTTTTGGTGGCCAAAGTAGATCAAAAATTTGAAAAATGTTTGAAAAGTTAATTTTCCAAGTTATCATGAAGGTCAATGACAAGGTCTAGGTAAGGTCACTTCGATAGAAGACCCCCCTACACTTAAGCTAAACATTGTCCTCAATGTTTAAGAGCATGGAAGTATAAAACTTCCCCTACACTTACGACAATGAATAGACTTTGCTTAACCCAAGCTAAGGAAACATCAACTATAGTGAATTCATTTTTAAAGCACAATGTGTCTATGAAAAATCATAATTGTAACGAAGTGATCCGGATACAAGGGCCTGCTCCATAAGCTCCAAAGCACATGATGAGTGAGCAACCTAAGAGCAACATGAAGACAAAAGAAGGTCTCCCCTACACTTCTCATCAACTGTCTATCCTTATTTCTAACCTACAACACTCTAGATCTAAAAACTTCTAAAACTAGTTATTCAAGCTTGATTTAAGGAGTCTCTAGCTCGACTCTTCCCACAATGAATTAATTCATACGGAAAAATTGGGATCTCTTGGACCATTTCCACGTAAATTTCCTCCCCAAAATAGTGCTTCACACGGTGACCATTCACTTTAAAATTGGGACCATCGGGTTGTGACAACTCAATAGTTCCATAAGGAAAAACTTGAGCAATAGTGAATGGACCGGACCATCTCGACTTAAGCTTGCCCGCAAAAAGTTTCAACCTTGAGTTAAAGAGGAGAACCGGCTCTCCAACTTTAAACTCACAGTTCTTAATCTTAGCATCATGCAATTTCTTAGTCTTCTCCTTATAAAGCAATCATTTCTCATAAGCATTGGCTCTCAATTTATCCATTTCATTAAGTTGATCCTTTCTATGTGAGCCGGCTTGGTTTAAATCAAAGTTAGCCCACTTGAGAGCCCAAGAAGCCTTATGTTCTAACTCGAATGGGATGTGGCATGCTTTTCCATAGATAAGCCTATTATGGAGTACAACCAATTGGTGTCTTAAAAGCCATCCTAAAAGCACACAGAGCATCATCAAGCTTATCCGACCAAGAAGCTCGATGCTCTCCCACCGTTCTTTCCAAAATTCTCTTTAAACCACGATTTGTGACCTCGGTTTGACCATTGGTTTGAGGGTGATACACGGTAGAAAGTCTATAATTAACTCCATACTTCTTTATAACTCTCGTGAATTTATCATTACAAAACTGAGTACCATGATTGTGACAATCCGTCAATTTATGGTTTATATTTTATTCTCAAATATTATTTAAAAACATTATTTTAATGTTATATTATGAACTCACTTATTTTTGGGAAGAAATTTGGATTTACGTCTTGAAGTAGCATCGACTACGTTTAAACCAGAGGATTCTACGTTACGTGCTTACGTTTACATACACCGTTTTGGTGACAGTCCGACATTTCAGGAAATAAATTTATCCGTGAATATTATTTTGGAATTTTAAATTTGTGTTGGTTCATAAACTCACAAATTTACGAGAAGAGATTAGGACTTACGATTATAATTTAACGTCCTTTACGACTAAACCGGAAACCTTAGGATTACGTATTTACGTTTTTGAACTCCGTTTTTGATGAGACAATTTTAATTAGATTCGTTTTGTTCCGTTGATTTATAATTTATAAAAATGTTTTTCGTAAAACGACCCGAGGGCACGCAAATCGAGGAAACTAGAATCGAAAAGTACCCGTAAATTAGTGGAGATGAGACAAGTGGGACACTTGTCCCACCCCCACTAACCCACGGCTAAAACTAGCTACCAACATACCATGAGGTGTCAAGCTTAGATATTAAGCTAAGACACTTGTCTTAGTTTACTTACAAACCATCTTCACCTCAAAACAACCAAAGCTAAACCATTAGCTTCATTTTCCATCCATGCAAAAACACACAATCTCTCATCTCACCCTCTCCTTGCCGTCCAAACGATCATCAAACACCCCTCATTTGATTAATTCTAGCCATAAATCTTGTGTTATATGCACATATAATGAAGCTCCTTTGAAACCTTGTTGATTGGTGATCCTTATAACCTCCAAGAAGATGATTTGGTGATGTCCAAGGGCTGATTTCTACAAGGAGTTTACAAATATTGGTGGTCTTGAAAATTGGTGTTGATCTATCACAAGTTTCTCCATCAAAAATCCAAGCCTTGATGAATACCTACATAATCTTGGTGGTATAAAGATTGTTCTCCCCATCCTCTTGTTATTTTGATTATGTAATCATGTATTTTCTTTATTATTGATATCTATATGATGAATATATGATGATAAAAATGTTGTGTGGGGATCAAGTGTTGATAAATATGATTAAAAAGATGAAAAACCATAAGAAACAAGGCTAAAATCTTGCTTAAATTGTTGGCTGTATAAAAACAGTAAGTAACCAAGTTATGAACTGATAAAATTGCATGGTGGAATCCATTTACAGTATGTGTTATATGTCATACACATGTGAGAGTTGGCCATGCAATGGAATCATCAAAATGAGTGAGATATGATCAAAACAAGATTAGTGTACCAATCTGAATAGTCTGTTTTGTAGGGACTGTTAAGGATAGTTAGACATGGAATGAGCAGTAGCTATAACTTATGTATTTGTAGCATATAATATGAAGTTTATTCCATACAAAAATGAGCTTATATCTCCTTATAGAACTCAAGATATGATAAAAATGGTGAAGATAAAACTAAAAATCAAATTTTGAAGAATTAATGTTTAATAGTATTATATAAGCACTCAAACTAATATAGTATAAAATGTGAATTAAAACCCTCTAACTTATAAATTTCATTTATATAAATATATATAAGGTTAAATAAATGGACACTTTATAAAAATGGTAGTTGAATAAGATTTATAAGTTATAAAAACTATAAACATAATTTTTACGACTTTTTCGGCTATTACCGTAAAATTAACGTTTTTCGCCAATTAAAACTTAGACGATCAAACCCGTCTAATGTAAAGTTTTTAAAATTCATATACTGATGTATAAGTACCTAATACAAGTAAAAACCAATAAAACCCGAACTATATGATATACGAACATTAACGAGCTAAGTTAGCATATTTGGACTAATAATTTAACTAAATAAGTTAAACACTTATAAAAATTACTTATTGGGCTTAACCCATTTGGGCCCAACATGTAACGTATAAATACTGATAATACAAGTATAAAATGGATTAATACAAGTTAATGAACTTATAATAGGCTTATTGGACCTAAAACATGTAAATAGGTAAAACTAGTAAACTAGTAAAAAGTTACCAATCCATAAACACTAAAATGAGTAAATAAGAATATATAAACCCACTTAATTATCATCATATGTACAAAATCATCATATGTATATTTGTTATTTTTATAAAGTCATTGGACAAGAGTCTAAGACGAGTATTATTTGTCTAGGTTTCTGTGATTGAAGCACGTACCGTACATCCGAATCGCCGATAACCGCCTTCCCACATCAACGTGAGTTCATAGCCTCGCACTCTTTTAAATGTTTTTATGAAATGTTTTATAAACCCGCGAGGGAGATAACATGTTAGTTTTAATAAAATAGGACACTAGTTGTCCCGATTGTTTGCTTATTGATTTGGACCCGAATGATTGTATGACCCGATGTATGATTATACGACCCGATAGATGAAATGAAATGGATTATTAAAGTTAGGTTATGTCACTAAAAGTCCCATTAGCATGATTTGTGAACTACCGGGATTTGGTAGACGCTTATTGATGAGACTGCTTTTATACATGGTCTCATCGTCCAAAACGTCCTTAAAATGCATAAAATATCATAAAATAGACCAAATATATGCTCGTATTTGTTACTTGTGTATTTTTAGGTACGGATATTGAGGAATTGGCAAAAGATCACAAGATTCATTCAAAATCGAACACGGGAAACGAAGTCGCACAATGAACCGGGCCCAAGTTTGGAATTTTGCAAAAAGGCCCTTGAAGTTTTGAAGATTGGCAACTTTGGTCCCTCTACTTTGGAAGACTTGTCATATTATACCCTTGTGAACACTCAATTGACACATTGGGTCCCTAATATTTCAATTATATACACATTTGGTCCTTGAAGAATGCAATTTATGCATAAAAAGTCCTTTAAACAAGCTTTGAAAAACAATGTGCCAAAAGTGACAAGTGCTTGAAAGATATAACAAAGGAAAAGGAAGTAAAAGCTGTTGGAAAAGAAATGGAAACAAGTTGAGAGTACAAGGACTGTTTTTGCCTAACTGCTAAACCCATATCCAGCTAACCACCACTCCTATGTTGACACCTCATCAAACCCACCCAACTAAACCCTTTTGCCCGACCCAACCAACCAACAAGCCTTAATAACCGGTTTATTATTTAAACGTGGTCAACTTCAGTCAACTAATCCCACTTACCCCACTTTCCCCCCTTAAACACTTATTTGAAATGTTAATAAACCAAAACGAATCAAAACCCCCTTTTTAAACCCATAAACCCTAATCATGAACATAATTCAAATCAAAGGGTTATGTTCTGATAAAGTGCAGATCGTTAATTCCCCTCACCCTCACTTAAACCCACCTCACTTGACAAGCCCACATGGGCTGTGGACCCCTCCCCAGACCTCCCCTGTCCATCGTTTTCACCCCAAATTCCCAAACCCGACCAGATAAACGTCCCATGTTTATTCCTTGGTCCCCAATACCAAACCAACGTCCAAGATCATTTTGGCAGCCTGGCACATCACATGTATCCAGCTTTTGACCAAAATTCGTCAAGAAGACAAGGGCATTTAGGGCAATTCCATAGATTAGGGTTTACAATTGTAATTTTTTATTCCCTAGTTCTAGAATAGTCTTTTAGATTGTATAAAAGGAGATGAGCCTGTTCATTCTTCCTTGTTCCAGTTTTAGCATCAAAAATCTTGTAATCCCTTTTTGATTTAATTAAAGTTGGTATTTGTGAAAATGCAAGTGTAATTCCTTTTAATCTTTATGAAAAGTTGGTGTTGTGATTGATTGCTAATTCTGAGTTCCATTTTAAAAAAAAAGTGAAAGACTTGTGTGAGTTTTCAAGTTTTCAAAAGTTTTCAAATTTGATTCAAATCTTATAAACCAAATTTCTTTGAAGTGAAAGTGGAAAAGGATTGTTGGTTTGTGAGTTTAAGGTGTTTTTAAAACGTGTGTGTTAAGTTTTCAAAGTTTTTAGAAAAGAATTTTAAGAAAGTAAAAAGTAAACAGTGGAATAGAGTTTGTGCCTGTTTTCTTTTTTTTTTCTTAGCAGCATTTGGAGAATTGTTGATCATTGTTCTGCATACACCCGGGTGTATTTGGAGGTGGTATTGCAACCACAAAGAACCTTGGATGTAAGGTTCTTGGGTAAGATTTCTTATTCCTTTTGAAATTTTCAGAAAAAAGTTGAGTTTATGTGATTTTTGTATGAAAGGTGTTTAAAGTGTGTGAATCTGGTTTGTATTGTGTTTAAATGTTATGTCATACATGTTTTTAGCTTTTGAAATCAGTTTGTTTATGTTTAAAAGGGTGTTGCTTTGAAAAAAATTGAAAAAAGAGATTTAAGGGAGTGTTTGGAAACGGGTATATTTGAGAGAGATTGCAAGAAATTGAGACTTAAAACCTGTTATAAGTGCTTGATAAGGTAGTTAATAGTGTTTGAGTAGTTGTGTGCATTGTTTGGTATAGGTTTGAGCTAAGCTTGAGAGTTAAAAGTGGAAAAGTATAGCATAAAATCTGCATATCACTTTTTCTGCTTATTTGGGTTGAAAATTGTTCCAAGATCTTGTAATCTGTTAATTATTAGGGTGATATAGGATTGTATGTTGATTGTGTGACACTTGGGGTAGTTGTATGCAAAGATTTGGACTTTGAAGATCACTTGTGTGCTAGCAGTTAGCTCAAACACCCCACCAGACCTCCAAGAGAACCACAGCAACTTTAATTTGCTTTCCTTGGCCTATTTGTGGTAGTATTTGTGTGCAAGGTGTTGTGTTTTTGTACTTGCTTGACTCCCTTCACTCAGAAAGAGTGAAGGGGTGCCTTTGTTCCAAGAATACACCACAAAAGCAAGACACCAAGTCCTCTTGGTGCTTTTTTCTCACATGTGAAGAAACAGAAAACAAAGAAGCAAATCTGCTTGTGTTAACAAATTGAAACTGTCCACGTTTTTTGATCTTAGTTGGCTTAATCTTGAAAAAATAGGGTTTTGGATTGTGTTACAAGCAAGTCTAAGGTTACTGTTTGGATTGGGAAAGTTAAAAAAATAAAAAAAAATTTTATAAAAAGTCACCCGCACTGGACTCGAACCCTCGACCTGCAGCTCAGAAGTAAAGGGCTCTACCGGTGATCTAGATGCTTTTTTACGTTAGCCTTTCAACTCAATAGTCATTTAACCTCTTTTTCTTTTTACTTATTTTAAATAAGCGGTGACCAATTAAGCTCATTCTGGCTTATTAGTCTAGCGTATTGACTTCTTTTTATTTTTCCTAGAACACTTATAGCTTATAGGATTTTTCTGGCCAAGTTTCATATTTTTCCTTTTCTTTATTTATTTTTTATAATTTATTTATTAGCCGTATTTTGTTAAATCATTAAAAAATAGTTAAAAGTAGTTTTTAAGTTAGGAAAAATCATTTTTAGCTTTTAATTAAATATTTTGAGGTTTACATTAGTTTAACTTTTCAAAAACTTTTATTTTTAATTTTATATTATTTTAAGGTTTTTTATAAACTTTAATAATTTTTATAAAATTAATCAAAATGTTTTAGGATCTTTAATTTACATTTTCTTCTTAGTTAGAATATTTAGGATTTTTGAGAATTTTTTAGAATTTTTTTGAAAACTTTTTATTTTTTAGAATATTTTAATATTATTTTATTAGAAAAAAATTCAAAGTTTTATTTTTATTTCTTTTTCATTTTTCCTAGATTCTAGACATTAAAATAGGACCTTTTTCACTTTCCAATTAATTTTTAGGTTTTTCAATTAATTTTTAGAATTAATTTAAGATTTAATAGATTTTAATAGTTTTTAGGAGTTTAAAAATAGTTTAATTTGGTTTTAAAATTTTTAAAAATAGTTTTTAGCTTAATTAGGTCATTTTTGAGGTTTACAAACTATAAAATCTTGTTTAGGGCTTTTTAGTATTTAAAAGTGATTTTTAGGGCTTTAATTAGCATTAAAAAGTCATTATTAAATTAATTAAAAGGTTTTAGCAAGTTTGGATTTTTGTAAACTCTTAGAATATTATTTGGGATTTTTAGTAATTTTTATGAATTTTTAGGTTAAAATTTTAAATTTTGTCGTTTTTACGTTTCTACGTCGTAACTTTCTAGTAGTGTTTTTGCCTTATTTTTCTATTTTTTTCGTCTTCGTCATTTTCTCTTCTCTTTTCTTCTCATTAATAATCAAAAACAAAATCAATCATTCATTACACAACGCACGTGCCTCCTCGAGAACGAACTCACTTTTAGGGTCTTTCACACACGGTTTTCCTAAATCGTCGTGCACGCTTACCCTATTTTACCTCCTTTTCCTAAAGGTGTGTAAAAACAAATACATCAACTTTTGGCGCCGCTGCCGGGGAGGCGTGTTGTGTTTTGATTGAACATTGTTGTTTTCTATATTAGCCATAATAGTAATTGTATTAATAGCACTCTATTAATACGTATTATCGTTTTTTGGTTTTTGTGTGAATATTATTACTATATTGTATACGTAGAACAATAAATACACAAGTACTCCAAATACGTGAGCAATCAAAACCTTGACTCGGGATTTCATCACTCGATCATTGTATTCGAATCTCAAACCAAAGAAAAAGGCAAAAATAGATAAATACTTTCGTGAAGCTTAATCTTGATAATACAAACTATAAGGTGGGTATAAGGCGGTTGTATTTCACGACCTAAAGGAAAAAGGCTCTTAAGTGCTTCGCGCCGCCTCGTTTCCTCCGCTTGCTTGTGCGTATTTGATTTTGAAAGTGAATCGAGGGTTTTGCCGCCCAAAGTATTATTACATATCATATATATTTTCTTGGTTTCATTTGATTAAACCCTCTTGAACGATTTGGTGTTCCACCATCGTTCTAAAGTCATCGAAGGCGTTCACTCCACGTGATCGTTTTCATTCCTTGAGGCCTCTTTTAATCAAGAGATTTGATTGAGGAGGAGATTTGTGGACTCATTGTCTACTTAATACATTCACCAATTTCCAAAAAGGTTAATACAATCAAAAACCACAAAAAAATTGAAAAAACACAAAATACCAAAAAGAATCTTCTTTGCTCGTCTCCACGTTGTACGTGACGTTTATGCTCACTCGTAATCAAGCAAAACGTGCACGTAGACGCAAGAACAAAACTCCTACTAAAACTCATTCTAGTGAGGAGTCTCCAAGTGAGGAACCTATTGTAGAACAAGAAGCTATCATGGCTAATCGTACTATGATGGAGTTGCTTCAAGCACCCACCGAGGGTTTTGGAGAGGCCATTGTGATTCCCGCCATCCTTGCGGAGAACTTTGAGATCAAGACGGGTTTAATGTCTATGCTTCAAGCAAACAAGTTTCGCGGTCACGAAAAAGACAACCCACATTATCACATTAGGCAATTTAATCGTCTTATCGCGACAAGCAAGTTTAAGGATGTACCACACGATGCCATTAAGATGATGTTGTTTCCTTACTCGTTAGATGGACCCGCCAAGATATGGCTTGAGAAAGAACCGCCGAATTCGATTTTGACATGGGCCGATCTCGTGTCTAAATTTGTGAATCAATTTTTTCCACCATCTAAGACAACACATTTGAAAAACGAGATTTCACGTTTTACACAAAGACCAAATGAAAGTTTTTCAATGGCTTGGGAAAGGTTTAAAGAAATGTTACATGAATGTCCACACCATGATTTTTCCGAATTGCATCAAATTGACACTTTTATAATGGGCTTAATGAACATGAACGAGATTATTTAAGTGCCGCCGCGGGTGGTAATTTTTTGTGCAAAACGACCGATGAGGCTTTGAAAATCATAGAAAATAGGTCTAAGGTCTATAGCCCTCGTAACACACCGAGTGTTGCCAATTTGGGCCCGTCATCATCTCGTTCCATTAGTGCCTTGCAAGATGAAGCAAATGAGGAGAATCGGTTTTTCGATAGGTTTTCGACTCTTATGTCTCATTGGAAAGCTCAAGAAGCTTCAAATTCCGCTTCGGTTAAAGCGGTTGCTAAGAGTTGTATTTCATGTGGTGGAGCTCATGATTTTTCCGAGTGCATTACCGCGGATGGTAACACTTCGAATGCTTATGTAGCCACGGGAACTTATAACCAAATCAGTCAAGGTTCCCGCCAAAATCAAGCTCCACAAAATCAAAATGCTAATAACTATCGAAACAACAATCAAGGTGGAAATTACCAAGGAAATCAAAGGAATTATAACAAGGGTAA
Organism: Glebionis coronaria; assembly: GCA_025667525.1. Taxonomy (NCBI): domain Eukaryota; kingdom Viridiplantae; phylum Streptophyta; class Magnoliopsida; order Asterales; family Asteraceae; genus Glebionis; species Glebionis coronaria. The sequence continues at coordinate 254,113,495 of CM046880.1, forward strand.
TTATCAAAGTGGTAATGGACAAATTTCTAATCAAAACCAAAACCGTGATTTTCAAACTCCTACTCAAGGTTTTCAAAATGCTCACACTAAAAATTTGTAAGGAGAATTTTTAGATTATGCTAAGGCTAATGATGCTAAGTTTGATAACATGCAACGTGAGATGATTAGCTTAAGGTCCGATTGAAAAACGAGCTTAAAAACGAACTTGCTAATGAACTTAAAACTCATGCTAATAAAATGGAAGGAAATGTCACACGACTCCAACAAAATCAACAAAAAATGGAGCAAGGACAACATGAGATTAAGCAAGGGTTGTTAAAAGCGGATGCTAGGCAATCTAAGTTTGAAGACCGTATGGCTAAAATGTTTGAAGCTATCATGTGTAAGCCCTCTTCTTCGGGTGGTCTTCCTAGTGATACCATCGTGAACCCGAAAGGAGAATTGAAGGTTATTACTACTCGTAGTGGTAAAACTTTCAAAGAACCCATTTCTCGTCCAAGTACTTCTATGGAGAAGGAAAAAGAGAAAGAACCCGAGGTTGTGGTTGAAAAGGAGCACATTACAATCCCACGAAGTACCGCTCAAACCACACCTACGGTTGAACCTACACCAATCATGGAACCCGAGATTCCAAGGTCGATGCCTATGCCTAATTTGCCCCAACCCACACCACCTTTACCCTACCCATCAAGACGAAACAAGGAAAAGGCACAAGAACGAAATAATTACCAATTTGAACTTTTTATGAAAATGTTTCGTGACTTGCATTTCAATATAAGTTTTGCCGACGCCTTAGTCATGATGCCTCGATTTGCCGCGAACTTCAAAAGTATGTTGAATAACAAAGAGAAATTGCAAAAATCGTCTAGTTGTTCATCGGTTTTTCTAAGCCGCATACCTCAAAAAGTCGGTGATCCTGGAAAGTTTTTAATCCCATGTGCTATCCAAGACATGGAAGAATGCTACGCCTTGGCCGATCTTGGTGCTAGTATTAATTTGATGCCTCTTGAGATTTTTAAATCACTCAATCTTCCAAATCTCACTCCTTCAAGAATGTCAATCGAAATGGCCGATCATTCTACGATTCTAGCTTGTGGAGTTGCCGAGGACGTCTTTGTGAAAGTTGGAAAGTTCTACTACCCTGTAGACATTATTGTTGTTGATATTCCTATCGATCCTAAAGTTCCGTTAATTTTAGGTCGATCTTTTTTGGATACCTCGAGAGCACTTATCGATGTGCATGCAAGAAAAATCACTCTTCGTTTCAATGAGGAAGAACTCGTCATTAATGCAACCCAAAACTCCACTCTTTCTCATGTTTATTCGATCACATCTTTGTACAATGTCAATTCCACCAAAAGCATTTGCAAAAAGATTTCAAATAGAGTTTTAGGAGTTGATAAAAATGAAGTTCCGTCCCCTCCGCCGATGGAGGTTAAGAGTGTTAAGCCTATGATTCCAATCTCGAGTGAATCTTCGGATGATGAATACGTTGATCCCGATGGGGAGGTTTTCTTTGTTGACAAAAGATTTGAAAACTTGCCACCACCTAAGCCAAAAAGATTTCAAAATGTGAGAATTTTTAGTGTGACTAACATTGTTTTAGATACACCAACTATTTTTGACATAATTAAATCGGGTTTTCACAAGGAGAGTGTTAAAGATGAAAAAGGAAAAGATTTTAACTTGAACTTAAAAGATTTTTCTACAATTCTAACTCCGTCATCACCGCGTGTCTTGAGTACTACAAGCTCGTCTTCTACTTTTGACGATGCTTTGTGTGGACTTAGTGTGGGGGAAGCCCCATATGTTCCCTCCCCTTTCTCCACCGAGGACGAGATATTTGATCCTGGAATTGCTTATATAGGGAAATCTCGGTCTTCCACCGATGCAATAAATGGAAAATCTTTTCATTTGATTGGTGCGAGTCTACCTCGAGTAGCTCAATGTTATGACTTACCCATTGTCCCACCCTTCTATTTTTTCTCTCTTATTTTCTTCTATCCCATTGGGATTTGTGTTGGAGTAGTGTTGTCTCGTCTTTCATCCGAAAACGAGGACGCTATCTTTGACCCCGGTATACGTTTATCGGATTTTTAAAAGTACTCCACGTGCTTTTGGGCCTTGTTTATCATGTAAGCCCCACCAAAAATTGACCATACCATGATTATCCCTAAATGATCACATTTATAGGGATTCGAGTCGAGCTTTTGACTCGGTTATCAAAAACAAGGTGCCTCGTGGGGGAGACCCATGCTTATCCATGTACATATTATTGCTTTCTAATTAGTTAATGTGAGGGGATTTGTGCCCTTCCAACCTTTGTTCCGTGGTTGTTTGTGAATTGTGTTTTTTAGATCATGATCTTCACGATTGGAGCCTCTCGTGTTCGTTTATGGGAGCACTCGATCGTTTGCTTTGGAGGCCTTTCCCAATATCCATATGATATATCCTTTTATGTTCTAACCTTAGGTTTATAGCACACTTCATAAACGGCTATTACTTATTGGTTACACCCTTTCCATGCTATATTAGGCATTCGACTACGTCTCTAGTATGGGGGTGTTTGCACCCCTAGACTAGAAACATTGAGGACAATGTTTAACTTTAGTATGGGGGGGTGAATAGATACTTGCCTTGCCAAACCTTCACGCTTTCCAAAGTTTATCGTTTTGTTATCGTTTTCTTGCAAAATAAGGCTAAAAATGGCCAAATTTTAAATTTTTTCTAGTTTTTCATAAGTGTTTGAAGACACGAATGTAGATTTTCCGATGGCGAGAATAAGAGTAATTTTTGACTCGACCGTGCGTGTTGAGCACTTAGCTTTGATTCCTTAACTTATATTAGGCTAAGTCTCTTAAATGAGGACGAGAAATGATAGAGTTAATTATAAGTTACTATGCTAAACGTAGAGTACTCGTATTCTTTCAAAAACTCATGTGTTCTCGTTGTTTGCTTATTCTCCCTTCGCTTGTAAATATTTTTTGCTTAATAAATATTGATTTAGCGGTTTAGTTAGGATTGTTGGGTTTCTAGTCTTTTCTAGTAGCTTCCGTGTAATTAAATTGGGAAGACATTAAGGTATCGCCAGCGTCACGGTTTTGAAGTATTGGCACCCGAATAATCGAAAGCTTCACCTAATAATAAGATTTCAAGTGCTCACCTAAATCTAGCAAACAATTTGAAGCCCCACAAGGCCTAAAATCTATGCAAAATTGAAAGTGAATCAAGCCTTAATCTTCGAAGCTTTAAAGATCCAAAATTCGATTTAGCGTGAGGATATACGTCTTTGGCTAATAAAACCACCGATGATGGCGGATAATAAAAGGCAAGACAAGACCGAAGTCATAATAAAAGCTTCATGGCGAAGTTGAATAAAAGATGGAGGTAAACCAAAGATAATAAGGCCCTTCCGTTAGGGGGCGTATAAAAGTCTTGGTAATAAGTCTCATGTTCAAAACCGTTATAAAATCGTGTTTATCGATTCTTCTTGTCAACTTAATTTTTTGACATCGTTGTCTATTAGGAGGGGTTATTGATTTGATGGTCTTAGTTACACCGTTAGGACTCTATTTTTAGACCTAAATCTCTATTATCGCATAAGTCAACGATGTATCCTCGTGATCATTAAGACATAATAAAATATAAGAGATACAACTTAGGAATAATGGGAGAATAAGTACGTGATTAGGGCATATGAGTAGTGTTAGCATTACTAACTTATAATGACAATGATCTCATTGCACGCTTGGCATGGAATTAAGGTGAAAATCGAGGACGACGAAATTATTTCTAACGAAGCATTCACGTGTTCTTGTTCTATGAACCTAAACGTCCCATTTTGCGATGAAAATCATACATTATGTCTAAAACACAAGTAGTAGTAGTTATAGTGTAGCTAGTTTATCCTTTCAATAAAGTGAATAAAATTAAATTTTGGAGATGCTTTGATACTTTATTCTAGCATTGCGTGAGGGCACGGCAATGGTTTAGTATGGGGGAGTGATGAGACTGCTTTTATACATGGTCTCATCGTCCAAAACGGCCTTAAAATGCATAAAATATCATAAAATAGACCAAATATATGCTCGTGTTTGTTACTTGTGTATTTTTAGGTACGGATATTGAGGAATTGGCAAAAGATCACAAGATTCATTCAAAAACGAACACGGGAAACGAAGTCGCACAATGAACCGGGCCCAAGTTTGGAATTTTGCAAAAAGGCCCTTGAAGTTTTGAAAATTGGCAACTTTGGTCCCTCTACTTTGGAAGACTTGTCATATTATACCCTTGTGAACACTCAATTGACACATTGGGTCCCTAATATTTCAAGTATATACACATTTGGTCCTTGAAGAATGCAATTTATGCATAAAAAGTCCTTTAAACAAGCTTTGAAAAACAATGTGCCAAAAGTGACAAGTGCTTGAAAGATATAACAAAGGAAAAGGAAGTAAAAGCTGTTGGAAAAGAAATGGAAACAAGTTGAGAGTACAAGGACTGTTTTTGCCTAACTGCTAAACCCATATCCAGCTAACCACCACTCCTATGTTGACACCTCATCAAACCCACCCAACTAAACCCTTTTGCCCGACCCAACCAACCAACAAGCCTTAATACCTGGTTTATTATTTAAACGTGGTCAACTTCAGTCAACTAATCCCACTTACCCCACTTTCCCCCCTTAAACACTTATTTGAAATGTTAATTAACCAAAACGAATCAAAACCCCCTTTTTAAACCCATAAACCCTAATCATGAACATAATTCAAATCAAAGGGTTATGTTCTGATTAAGTGCAGATCGTTAATTCCCCTCACCCTCACTTAAACCCACCACACTTGACAAGCCCACATGGGCTGTGGACCCCTCCCCAGACCTCCCCTGTCCATCGTTTTCACCCCAAATTCCCAAACCCGACCAGATAAACGTCCCATGTTTATTCCTTGGTCCCCAATACCAAACCAACGTCCAAGATCATTTTGGCAGCCTGGCACATCACATGTATCCAGCTTTTGACCAAAATTCGTCAAGAAGACAAGGGCATTTAGGGCAATTCCATAGATTAGGGTTTGCAATTGTAATTTTTTATTCCCTAGTTCTAGAATAGTCTTTTAGATTGTATAAAAGGAGATGAGCCTGTTCATTCTTCCTTGTTCCAGTTTTAGCATCAAAAATCTTGTAATCCCTTTTTGATTTAATTAAAGTTGGTATTTGTGAAAATGCAAGTGTAATTCCTTTTAATCTTTATGAAAAGTTGGTGTTGTGATTGATTGCTAATTCTGAGTTCCATTTTAAAAAAAAGTGAAAGACTTATGTGAGTTTTCAAGTTTTCAAAAGTTTTCAAATTTGATTCAAATCTTATAAACCAAATTTCTTTGAAGTGAAAGTGGAAAAGGATTGTTGGTTTGTGAGTTTAAGGTGTTTTTAAAACGTGTGTGTTAAGTTTTCAAAGTTTTTAGAAAAGAATTTTAAGAAAGTAAAAAGTAAACAGTGGAATAGAGTTTGTGCCTGTTTTCTTTTTTTTTTCTTAGCAGCATTTGGAGAATTGTTGATCATTGTTCTGTATACACCCGGGTGTATTTGGAGGTGGTATTTCAACCACAAAGAACCTTGGATGTAAGGTTCTTGGGTAAGATTTCTTATTCCTTTTGAAATTTTCAGAAAAAAGTTGAGTTTATGTGATTTTTGTATGAAAGGTGTTTAAAGTGTGTGAATCTGGTTTGTATTGTGTTTAAATGTTATGTCATACATGTTTTTAGCTTTTGAAATCAGTTTGTTTATGTTTAAAAGGGTGTTGCTTTGAAAAAAATTGAAAAAAGAGATTTAAGGGAGTGTTTGGAAACGGGTATATTTGAGAGAGATTGCTAGAAATTGAGACTTAAAACCTGTTATAAGTGCTTGATAAGGTAGTTAATAGTGTTTGAGTAGTTGTGTGCATTGTTTGGTATAGGTTTGAGCTAAGCTTGAGAGTTAAAAGTGGAAAAGTATAGCATAAAATCTGCATATCACTTTTTCTGCTTATTTGGGTTGAAAATTGTTCCAAGATCTTGTAATCTGTTAATTATTAGGGTGATATAGGATTGTATGTTGATTGTGTGACACTTGGGGTAGTTGTATGCAAAGATTTGGACTTTGAAGATCACTTGTGTGCTAGCAGTTAGCTCAAACACCCCACCAGACCTCCAAGACAACCACAGCAACTTTAATTTGCTTTGCTTGGCCTATTTGTGGTAGTATTTGTGTGCAAGGTGTTGTGTTTTTGTACTTGATTGACTCCCTTCACTCAGAAAGAGTGAAGGGGTGCCTTTGTTCCAAGAATACACCACAAAAGCAAGACACCAAGTCCTCTTGGTGCTTTTTTCTCACATGTGAAGAAACAGAAAACAAAGAAGCAAATCTGCTTGTGTTAACAAATTGAAACTGTCCACGTTTTTTGATCTTAGTTGGCTTAATCTTGAAAAAATAGGGTTTTGGATTGTGTTACAAGCAAGTCTAAGGTTACTGTTTGGATTGGGAAAGTTAAAAAAATAAAAAAAAAAATTTATAAAAAGTCACCCGCACCGGACTCGAACCCTCGACCTGCAGCTCAGGAGTAAAGGGCTCTACCGGTGATCTAGATGCTTTTTTACGTTAGCCTTTCAACTCAATAGTCATTTAACCTCTTTTTCTTTTTACTTATTTTAAATAAGCCGTGACCAATTAAGCTCATTCTGGCTTATTAGTCTAGCGTATTGACTTCTTTTTATTTTTCCTAGAACACTTATAGCTTATAGGATTTTTCTGGCCAAGTTTCATATTTTTCCTTTTCTTTATTTATTTTTTTATAATTTATTTATTAGCCGTATTTTGTTAAATCATTAAAAAATAGTTAAAAGTAGTTTTTAAGTTAGGAAAAATCATTTTTAGCTTTTAATTAAATATTTTGAGGTTTACATTAGTTTAACTTTTCAAAAACTTTTATTTTTAATTTTATATTATTTTAAGGTTTTTTATAAACTTTAATAATTTTTATAAAATTAATCAAAAGGTTTTAGGATCTTTAATTTACATTTTATTCTTAGTTAGAATATTTAGGATTTTTGAGAATTTTTTAGAATTTATTTGAAAACTTTTTATTTTTTAGAATATTTTAATAATATTTTATTAGAAAAAAAATTCAAAGTTTTATTTTTATTTCTTTTTCATTTTTCCTAGATACTAGACATTAAAATAGGACCTTTTTCACTTTCCAATTAATTTTTAGGTTTTTCAATTAATTTTTAGAATTAATTTAAGATTTAATAGATTTTAATAGTTTTTAGGAGTTTAAAATAGTTTAATTTGGTTTTAAAATTTTTAAAAATAGTTTTTAGCTTAATTAGGTCATTTTTGAGGTTTACAAACTATAAAATCTTGTTTAGGGCTTTTTAATATTTAAAAGTGATTTTTAGGGCTTTAATTAGCATTAAAAAGTCATTATTAAATTAATTAAAAGGTTTTAGCAAGTTTGGATTTTTTGTAAACTCTTAGAATATTATTTGGGATTTTTAGTAATTTTTAGGAATTTTTAGGTTAAAATTTTAAATTTTGTCGTTTTTACGTTTCTACGTCGTAACTTTCTAGTAGTGTTTTTGCCTTATTTTTCTATTTTTTTCGTCTTCGTCATTTTCTCTTCTCTTTTCTTCTCATTAATAATCAAAAACAAAATCAATCATTCATTACACAACGCACGTGCCTCCTCGAGAACGAACTCACTTTTAGGGTCTTTCACACACGGTTTTCCTAAATCGTCGTGCACGCTTACCCTATTTTACCTCTTTTTCCTAAAGGTGTGTAAAAACAAATACATCACTTATGCATATAATAGTACTATTTGGGGACGATCACCCCAGTTCGCGCCTTGACGGTTGATCCTCGTCGTGCCACATTGATTGGTAAGCGAATTTATCTATGAGAAGATTTACACAAGCGTGATTATTGTGACGACATGCTAATTTAGATGGGCAAATGAGTTTCGGGTTAGCTACCCGTTGTTTGTTGTAGTAAGGTAACAATGTCATGCGGCTTATAATAATCCAATTAACGAAATACAGCTATACGCACTGAATTACAATGAATTGCCTGACTAGCAATACGGGGTCTTATTATTTATTTTATGTTCGTGTTTTGGTTTTACATAACCATATTCATATAACGGTTTTTATTTAACTTCATACAACGTTATAAAACGTATTGTATGATGTTTTTACGACTTTGGTTCGTATAACGATTTTGAAGGCAAAAGCCTATATTATGATTTTTGATAAGGATTTGTATAAAATGACTTTGGCTATTTTATGGCCTATTACAATGATTTGTACAAAAATGATTTTCGGTAATAATTATATACCGATGATATATTAATGGTTTTATTGAACTCTATGAATTCACTCGGCGTTATCGCTGACCTTTTCTTTTAACATGTTTTATCTCAAGTACTTGAAGGTAATTCTCGGGAAGACGACAACAATTCATGGCCCGCACTTAAATACAATTTCCATTCAAATACTTTGTAAAATTTGTATGAAATAATATGACTTGGGACCTATGTAAACTTGATATTTATGAATGGAAATGCTTTATTATTAAACGACGCGATTTTTATGTGTTGTCTATGATGTGAGTAGTGGGCTATCCTGTAACACCAACGAGTCTTCCGCAGTTTGGTACAAGAGCTCTCATTATAGAGAACGAAAGATTTTTAAAACCAAGGTTTTGAATAAAACATTTCAAAATCTTTTAACTATAAACATTTTTCTCAAAATGTCTAAAAATCTTTTGACTATAACGGTGCCGAAGAATTCCCGAGTTACCGACAAGGCCAGACTGAGAAGTGTTATTTTAATATATATATATAACTTTGATTATATATATATATATATATATATATATATATATATATATATATATATATATATATATATATATATATATATATATATATATATATATATGTGATGTAATTTGATTACATGATTGTTTGATGATTATTTTGATATTTATACGAGGTATTTATACGACATAGATTGTCACAAGAAACCCTAACTTCCCTAGTAAATTAATTGAAGCTATTCTCGTAGGAATTCTAGCTATCCTAGATCTAAACCAAGTTGTGGATATTTATGATCCCAACAAATGGTTGATATTCGTAGAAATGTAGATATTAGTTGATTGTGATATTGAAGAAGAATTGGCGAGATTAAATCTGATATCGATGTCATGACGATCTTTCCTTATAAAATGGAGTTTGACAAAACGTTACCACCTGGAAAGGTGTCAACTGATTCGTTGTCATCCAATTCTTAAATTTGAAGTCGAAAGGGTGAATGTTGCACTTGAGGTTGTTATTGGAACCATTACCCAAAAGCCTCATGCCACAAGTACCTTTCCGAGAAGTCTAATTGGATGATCGAGTCATTTCATACTAGTGACTCATTTGATAACTATTGTTGTAAGGGATATAGGATTGGAAATTAAGTATTGTTCATATCGAGCTTTTATTGCCCTTTTTAGGTCTAAGAATAAGGTTGAAAGTATTGGAGAATGAAGTAGGATATCGCATTGAGTATAAGATTGATTGAAACTTGAATGAAGCAAAATATAACTTGTATGGAATAAGAAATTGTTAAGAGGAAGTCATTAAGTCCTGTGATTGAATTATAAGGTTTTAACTGATTGTTGATTCTTGTTAAGTGTTGTTCCTAGGCCATTGTCCAATGATGAGGATGTCCAGTGTCCAATAAATAAATTGAAGAAATCTTCTTCTAAATTGGGACCGATGGATCTTTCGGGACATGTGGAACACCTAATGACTCTTGTAGAAACCGCACCACAACGAAAACCGGTGGATCGGTTTTAAGAAAAAAGAAAACCGCAAAATGCGGTGCGGTTTCGGTTTTACCCCTAAAATCGCACCACAAAATCCGCACCGCACCACACATTAGTTATATAAAATCGTAAAACGACACATCGATTATTTAACGTGTATTTAACGGGTTCTAGTGCATATTATCATTATTATTCTATGTAATGTGTGTGTTTACATTAAATATATGTATTGTTATAACCGAAAATACCAACATTGTGAACCAAAAACGGCAAAAATCCACATTAATTATATAAATCATAGGTGGTGGTGCGGTGCGGTTAAAATCCGCGAAACCCACAAAAACCGCAAAAAACCGCAAAAAACCGCAAAACCGCAATCGCGGATGCGGTTTGGTTTTTGCCAAAACCCGACCGATCCGCACCACGCTCACCCCTAATTCATGGTGGTATCTTTTAAAAATAATCCCTAACTTAAATGAGACATCAGTTGATAGGATGAGTTCTTGGAATTTTATGACATAGTGACACATAATGTGTTACGGTACAATTTAGAATTGTTTGTGATTAATGAAAAGAATACCTTTGATTGCTAAATCCTACATGTATCGATGTTATCTATCTTTCTTGCTTATTCCTAATGTTCGCATTAGTGATGCAACCATTGAACACGTACTCATCTTGGTTTGAGTTACGTTGTGGATTATTCTTTTTGAGTGCCATCGAGGTCATGAACCTCATGATTATTTGGCTAAGCTCATTTTCTATTATATTGTAGTTAGTTCTTGGTGAACAAGCTTTCATCACTCTTTTGCAGATCACTCATTGTTTTTATAAGATAAAACAGTATCCCTTGAGAAAAATTGAATTTTCATCACTATAAGGATTATTCAAAGTGAGATTTATAAGTGATTATTATCGAAATGAAGTTGTTTATAAAACACCTTGGAAAACTTAATTGTTTTCATATTAAAGAAAATCTTTGTAAATTTATTTTTGATTCTTATTTAAGAATTAAGCATGAAAATGTTTTTTTTATAAACATGATGATTAAATTTTGACGAACTGAGTATTGCATCGTTAATCTTGAAATTGTATATAGTTGCGCGCCTACATACAATTTGGAAGTGACCATGCAAGGCTGATTAGTAGTCACCATAAAATTGTTAATAAACATTACATTTTCTTTGAAATTGTGAAGGATTGAAATTTTGAGAGATCTGCAAGAAGTGCAAAATAGGGACATATTGATAGGGACACCTACATATGTCCCCGTACTATTTGTTCTTTTGAGTCGAATTTACTCATCTGTGGAACTTGTCTTATTTGACAATTGATATTTCCTTCTTGTCTAATTCTCCCGTGGTGAGATTCTTAGGAAAAGTATTTGATTGCCGAATGTTGATACCCGACTGGATGTATCGATGTTCCTATCATTTCTTTTGATTAGATTTCATCTGAATGACCTGGGTAACGATCCGAGGAGCTTTCGAATGCGTACTCAAATTATGAAAACATGGGATATATTCATATCCGTTAAGTGTTTTCGTTTGTATCTAATTTGAACTTCTCTCACGTAGATTATGCGTTGACCTTTCTCTTTTAAGGTTAGTTATGTCTCCAGATATCCTTGAATTGTGAAGAATTATGAGTTATTATTCGTCTTTTGAGAAATTCACATCTTATCAACAGTAATGAAACTGGAAATTTGATAGTGCCAGTAGAATGGATTGATTGATTTTGACATGACAACATTGTCTTAATTGATGGGAACTCGAGTAGAATTCCCCTAAATGATAAGATGTTGATTATCAAAAGTGATCTAAATAATTCTTGATGGACGACCATATCCTGCATTAGACTTGAAATTATACCGTGAATAGTTGTGAATTAGTCATAGGTTTTGTAATCTAGAAAGAACCTAATATGAATTTATTAAAAGATGTTCCTGCTATTTGAAACTTTAGGAGGTATTTGTTGGTGAATTACCTAGACTTTCGCCATTAAGGCAAGTTGAAATTGGTATTGATTAATTCTCGGTGCTGCGCCCGTGGCGTGTGCACTGTACGTCAGCACCATCTGAATTAAAGGAATTACCGTACAACTTAGAGAGTTGTCGGGGAAAGCTTTTATTCTACCAAGTTCGTCATCATGAAGAGCTATGGTGTTATTATTCCTTATATTTGCTGAATTACCATGAACTAGGTAAATTGACGATTAAAAATCTATATCCACTACCCAAGATGATAGATTTGTTCGATCATTTACAAGGTTCTAGCATATGTTCTAAAGATTTGATCCATGGCATGGTTATCATCAACTTCACATCTGCAAAAAAGATTATCTATTCCAATCACTACATCCGGTACTTCTAATGAACGTTATGAGTTTCACGTGATGTCGTTTGGATTGACTAATACACATGTAGCATCCATAAATTTGGTGAATCACGTGTGTAGGCTGTAATTTGATAAATTCATGCTTGTGATCATTAAGGACCATCTGTTTGTTTATAAGAATAAGAATGAGTTAATAATTATTTATAGACTGCCCTGAATTGGCCAAGTAGTGAAAACATGTACCTTGAATAATTAACATGTGATTTAAGACTTAATCCTTTACATTATTTGACCGTGTGATTAATAGAAAATGGAATATATTGACTCTTCAAAAATTGGAACCATTAAGGCTTTGGGTTTTACCAAAAAGAAAATAGAAATATGTTTTGACAAATGTTTTAACAAAGGATTTTTAAGGGATTATTCCCTTATACACAAATCATTTAACTAAACTCCTGTTTAGGGGTAAATGTTTGTGTATACCTCAAGACAATCTAAGAGGGATTGAGGAAACCGTTAAACCATGACTTAAAATTTGAAACGACAATTTTTGCTTTTCAACTAAGAAAATTTTTACCAAAGAATAAACGAAGGTTTTTCGAACATTTACGGATCTTACTAATTATTTCTAATAAATCAACAAAAATTGTGTTAATTAAATTCAAATTTATTTTGAACATTTTTATATAATTGGACAAACTGAGAATATTTAAAAACTTTTTGCGTTTACGTTTCATAAGAATTAAATATTCATTATTTAATTACTTGTAGTAATTATCGACGCTTTAAACGTCGGATTGAGCAAAACGGATAAAAACAATAGTTGAGATAGAACTAAGACTTAGAAAATGTGAAGAAAGAATTTTCGAATAAATACGGTCATGATATTTATTCCATCTAGGAAAGTGAACGTAATTACTGACACATTATATAGGAAGGATAAAGAATCAATTAGGACGTGTTCCTTAATAATGACTGTGCAAAATAAATTGCCGAACAATTTAAAAATAGCCGATGCTTGTAAAAAGGATAATATAGATAATAAAAGTGGTTCACGGCTAATGTGAACCATTAGAATTAAGAAGCCGATGGCGTTAAATGTATAAAAGGCCACTTCTGGTTGCCTAAACATGGAGGATTTTGAGATTTAGTTATGTTGGAATCCCGTAAGTATAAGTATTCTATTCATGTCACTTCCGATTTAATGTATCTTTATCTGAAGAAGTTGTACTGATGGCAAATTATGAAGGCAGACATTGCCTCATACATTAGTAAAAGTCTAGCTATTGCAAAGGTCATCATTTGAATTTGATTCGATTTGGTTCATCGTCGACAGACTGACCAAATCTACTAATATCATTCCTGTTAATGATAGATTCTTGATAAAGAAATTGACTCTTTTGTATTTAAAGGAGTTGTGTAAACATGGTGTGCCTGTATCGATCATCTCTATCAAGATCCTTGCTTTGCATTGAATTTCTATAGATTTTCTCATAGGTCATTAAGAACGAATCTTGATGAGAGTACTGTGTACCACCCCAATCGAATGGACGAGATAAAGTAACGATACAAAATACTATAAGTGTTGTTCTATGTTTGAATGATTGACCTTTGGTAATAAACTGTAAAATCGTTTTCCTTTGGAGAGATTATCATTGATAATTATCGTGTTAGGATCGAGACTGAATCTTGTGAGGATCTAAATGTGAGAGCATCTATAAGCATGAGTTGGAAGAGGAAGACACCCGACATACACCCATTGTAAGTAGAACATGTCTTTTAGGTTTAAGGTTTCCTATGATGGCGAACCTAACCTTACAAAATACTCGACACGCGAGACCTGAAATGATTGTTGAAATTAGGATCTGATTATTGACTACTGGTAGTGGGCAGGAGGTTATGTGAATATGAAATGCAGATCTTGAAGTGCCAAATGGGTAGCGAAGTTATGCCAAAAATTTTAACCATGGAAAAATGAATGGATGATCTGAAAGATCATGGGATATAAGTCCCCGTTGTATGGGACCATTGAGATGATATAAAAGATTGGTTTGAAAGGCATATAAGCTGGATCTACCCTAGGACATCAAGAGCTGCGTGAATTATGTTTCGTATATCGAACTTGATAAAATGTCTATCAAGTAAAAATCTGATTTCTTCTTGATGAAGTTTAGATCGGCGAAAAGTTGCATTCATCAAAAACCCATGAACATCATGGATAGAGAAAGTAAGTCAACATTAAGCCTGATCTTATTCCCGTAGTTATGTTTGATGAAACTCGCGTATTGTAATGAATTACACTTGTGAGAAAAGACCAAATGTGAAGGAAATACCCACATGGCTTTAACTCTATAAGAAGCGAGTAGTAAGATAAGATGATCTTTGAGGACAAAGATCCTATTTAGGGGTAAATGCTGTGACAATCCGTCAATTTATGGTTTATATTTTATTCTCAAATATTATTTAAAAACATTATTTTAATGTTATATTATGAATTCACTTATTTTTGGGAAGAAATTTGGATTTACTTCTTGAAGTAGCATCGACTACGTCTAAACCGGAGGATTCTACGTTACGTGCTTACGTTTACATACACCGTTTTGGTGACAGTCCGACATTTCAGGAAATAAATTTATCAGTGAATATTATTTTGGAATTTTAAATTTGTGTTGGTTCATAAACTCGCAAATTTACGAGAAGAGATTAGGACTTACGATTATAATTTAACGTCCTTTACGACTAAACCGGAAACCTTAGGATTACATATTTACGTTTTTGAACTCCGTTATTGATGAGACAATTTTTATTAGATTCGTTTTGTGTCGTTGATTTATAATTTATAAAAACGTTTTTCGTAAAACGACCCGAGGGCACGCAAATCGAGGAAACTAGAATCGAGAAGTGCCCATAAATTAGTGGAGATGAGAAAACTGGGACACTTGTCCCACCCTCACTAACCCACTGCTAAAACTAGCTACCAACACACCATGAGGTGTCAAGCTTAGATATTAAGCTAAGACACTTGTCTTAGTTTACTTACAAACCATCTTCACCTAAAAACAACCAAAGCTAAACCATTAGCTTCATTTTCCATCCATGCAAAAACACAAAACTCTCTCATCTCACCTCTCCTTGTCGTCCAAACCATCATCAAACACCCCTCATTTGATTAATTCTAGCCATAAATCTTGTGTTATATGCACATATAATGAAGCTCCTTTGAAACCTTGTTGATTGGTGATCCTTATAACCTCCAAGAAGATGATTTGGTGATGTCCAAGGTCTGATTTCTATAAGGAGTTTACAAATATTGGTGGTATTGAAGATTGGTGTTGATCTATCACAAGTTTCTCCATCAAAAATCCAAGCCTTGATGAATACCTACATAATCTTGGTGGTATAAAGATTGTTCTCCCCATCCTCTTTTTATTTTGATTATGTAATCATGTATTTTCTTTCTTATTGTATATGTATATGATGAATATATGATGATAAAAATGTTGTGTGGGGATCAAGTGTTGATAAATATGATTAAAAATATTAAAAACCATAAGAAACAAGGCAAAAATCTTGCTTAAATTGTTGGCTGTATAAAAACAGTAAGTAACCAAGTTATGAACTGATAAAATTGCATGGTGGAATCCATTTACAGTAAGTGTTAGATTTTATACACATATGAGAGTTGGCCATGCAATAGAATCATCAAAATGAGTGAGATATGATCAAAACAAGATTAGTGTACCAATCTGAATAGTCTGTTTTGTAGGGAATGTCAAGGATATTTAGACATGGAATGAGAAGTAGCTATAGCTAACTTATTTGTAGCACATAATGAAGTTTATTCCATCCAAAAATGAGCTTCTATCTCCTTATAGAACTCAAGGTATGATAAAGATGGTGAAGATGAAACTAAAAATCAGATTTTGAAGAATTAATGTTTAATAGTATTATATAAGCACTCAAACTAATATAGTATAAAATGTGAATTAAAACCCACTAACTTATAAATTTCATTTATATAAATATGTATAAGGTTAAATAATGGACACTTTATAAAAATGGTAGTTGAATAAGATTTATAAGTTATAAAAACTATAAACATGATTTTTATAACTTTTTCGGCTATTAC
Source organism: Glebionis coronaria (assembly GCA_025667525.1). NCBI lineage: Eukaryota > Viridiplantae > Streptophyta > Magnoliopsida > Asterales > Asteraceae > Glebionis > Glebionis coronaria. The sequence continues at coordinate 254,129,809 of CM046880.1, forward strand.
CGTAAAATTAAAGTTTTTCGCCAATTAAAAGTTAGACGATCAAACCCGTCTAATGTAAATTTTTTAAAAGTCATATACTGATGTATAAGTACCTAATACAAGTAAAAGCCAATAAAATCCGAACTATATGACATACGGACATTAACGAGCTAAGTTAGCATATTTGGACTAATAATTTAATTAAATAAGTTAAACACTTATAATAATTACTTATTGGGCTTAACCCATTTGGGCCCAACATGTAAAGTATAAATACTGATAATACAAGTATAAAATGGATTAATACAAGTTAATGAACTTATAATAGGCTTATTGGACCTAAAACATGTAAATAGGTAAAACTAGTAAACTAGTAAAAAGTTACCAATACATAAACACTAAAATGAGTAAATAAGAATATTTAAACCCACTTGATCATCATCATATGTACTAAATAATCATATGTATATTTGTTATTTTTATAAAGTCATTGGACAAGAGTCTAAGACGAGTATTATTTTTCTAGGTTTCCGTGATTGAAGCACGTACCGTACATCTGAATCGCCGATAACCGCCTTCCCACATCAACGTGAGTTCATAGCCTCGCACTCTATTAAATGTTTTTATGAAATGTTTTATAAACCCGCAAGGGAGATAACATGTTAGTTTTAATAAAATAGGACACCAGTTGTCCCGATTGTTTGCTTATTAATTTGGACCCGAATGATTGTATGACCCGATGTATGATTATATGACCCGATAGATGAAATGAAATGGATTATTAAAGTTAGGTTATGTCACTAAAAGTCCCATTAGCATGAATTGTGAACTACCGGGATTTGGTAGACGCTTATGCATATAATAGTACTATTTGGGGACGATCACCCCAGTTCGCGCCTTGACGGCTGATCCCCATCGTGCCACATTGATTGGTAAGCGAATTTATGTATGAGAAGATTTACACAAGCGTGATTATTGTGACGACACTCTAATTTAGATGGGCAAATGAGTTTCGGGTTAGCTACCCGTTGTTTGTTGTAGTAAGGTACAATGTCATGCGGCTTATAATAATCCAATTAACGAAATACTGCTATACGTACTGAATTACAATGAATTGCCTGACTAGCAATACGGGGTCTTATTATTCATTTTATGTTCGTGTTTTGGTTTTACATAACCATATTCATATAACGGTTTTTATTTAACTTTGTACAACGTTATAAAGCGTATTGTATGATGTTTTTACGACTTTGGTTCGTATAATGATTTTGAAGGCAAAAGCCTATATTATGATTTTTGATAAGGATTTGTATAAAATGACTTTGGCTATTTTATGGCCTGTTACAATGATTTGTACAAAAATGATTTTCGGTAATAATTATATACCGATGATATATTAATGGTTTTATTGAACTCTATGAATTCACTCGGCGTTATTGCTGACCTTTTATTTTAACATGTTTTATCTCAGGTACTTGAAGGTAATTCTCGGGAAGACGAAAAGAATTCATGGCCCGCACTTAAATAACAATTTCCATTCAAATGCTTTGTAAAATTTGTATGAAATAATATGACTTGGGACCTATGTAAACTTGATATTTATGAATGGAAATGATTTATTATTAAACGACGCGATTTTTATGCGTTGTCTATGATGTGAGTAATGTGCTATCTCGTAACACCAACGAGTCTTCTGCTGTATTGAATTGTGTAAATTTGGGGGGTGTTACAACGATCACTTATGATGGCCCGAGGTACACCAAATCTAGCAAACAATTGCTTCAAAAATTTCACAACAACTCGAGCATCATTAGTAGGTAAGGCTTTGGCCTCCACCCACTTTGACACATAATCCACCGCTACGAGTATATACTTATTTCCCTTGGAAGTTGGAAACGGTCCCATGAAATCTATTCCCCACACATCAAAAATCTCACACTCTTGAATGAAGTTTTGTGGCATCTCATCACGTTGTGTAATTTTTCCTTGTCTTTGACATACATCACAAAATTTCACCATCTCTTGGGCATCTTTGTAAATTGAAGGCCAATAGTAACCCGAATCAAAGACTTTCTTGGCGGTATAGTTGGGCGCAAAATGTCCACCCGTAGGTCCCTTATGACAAGCTTCTAGAATCTTAAATGCCTCGGGCCCATCTACACACCGTCTAATGATTTGGTCCGCACATTTCCTAAAGAGGTAAGGATCATCCCAAAATTAATACTTCACTTCCTTTAGAAATTTCTTCTTTTGTTGGGATGAAAGACCCTCTATAAGCACGTTCCCAACAAGATAGTTTGCAATATCCTCAAACCAAGGAGTGGCATCCTCTTGAGAAGAGATAGACATGAGCTCCTCTAATAGAAAGGATTCATTGATTTCCTTATGACACAAATCTCTTTGAAAAGGATGCTCAAGTCTACTCAAGTGATCCGCCGCTAAATTCTCGGCTCCTTTCTTATCTCGAATCTCTATCTTAAACTCTTGGAGCAATAAAACCCATCTCAAAAGCCTAGGCTTAGCATCTTGCTTTGTCATGAGATACTTGAGAGCGGAATGGTCCGTATACACTATGGTTTTGGATAGCACAAGATAATGTCTAAATTTCTCAAAGGCATAAACTATAGCAAGCAACTCTTTTTCCGTGGTAGTGTAATGAAGTTGTGCACCCGTCATGGTTTTACTAGCATAGTGTATAGGTCGAAAATGCTTATTCACTCTTTGTCCTAACACGGCCCCCACCTCATAATCACTAGCATCACACATAAGCTCAAAAGGTACTTCCCAATTTGGAGAAACCAAAATGGGAGCCTTAGTCAATTTCTCCTTAAGAGTCTCAAAAGAATCCAAACACTCTTGGTTGAAAATGAAAGGAGCCTCTTTTTCCAAGAGGTGGGTCATCGGTCTTGCTATCTTAGAGAAATCTTGTATGAAGCGTCTATAAAACCCCGCATGACCTAAGAAACTCCTTACACCATAAACTGTAGTGGGTGGGGGAAGCTTACCAATCACATAAATTTTAGCTCAATCCACTTCTAATCCCTTATTGGATATCTTGTGTCCCAAGACAATCCCCTCTTTCACCATAAAATGACATTTCTCCCAATTAAGAACTAGACGGGTTTCCTCACACCGCTTAAGCATTCGTTCTAAATTGGCGAGACAAGCGGTGAATGAATCTCCAAAAACAGAGAAATCATCCATTAAAACCTCCATAGTTTGCTCAATCATATCATGGAAAATTGCCATCATACACCTTTGAAATGACCCCGGTGCATTACACAAGCCAAAAGGCATTCTCTTGTAAGCAAATGTATCGTAGAGACAAGTGAATGTGGTATTTTTTTATCCTTAGGGTCAATGTGTATTTGAATATAACCCTAAAATCCATCAAGAAAGCAATAGTACTCATTTCCCGCTAAGCGTTCAAGCATTTGGTCCATAAAAGGCAATGTGAAGTGATCTTTCCTAGTAGCCTCATTGAGCTTCCTATAATCAATACAAACTCTCCACCCCGTAACAAGTCTCGTAGGAATAAGCTCATTGTTCTCATTGGGTACTACGGTTATTCCACCCTTCTTAGGAACAAAATGTACCGGGATAACCCGCGGAGAGTCAGAAATGGGGTAAATCATACCCGCATCAAGGATTTTGATAACTTCCTTCTTAATGACCTCATGGATTTTAGGGTTAACCCTTCGTTGGCTTTGAATAGCGGGTTTGTAATCATCCTCCATAAGGATTTTTTGTGTATAAAAATGTGGATCAATTCCCCTTATGTCAGATATTTTCCATGCTAAGGCTTGGTTATGTTTCTTAAGGACTTCTGTGAGTTTCTCTTTCTCATCCTCTTTCAACTCTCTAGTAATGATCACGGGTAATTGGTCTTTTCCTTCTAAGAAAGCATACTCTAGGTGGGATGGAAGGTCCTTAAGTTCAAGAGGAGGTGGACTCTCTATGGAAGGCATAACTATGGATGGATCATCATTGGTTACTTCTTATGGAATGGGTGAAGGAATGGGGTCCTCATTGAGCAACTTTTGGATAGTGAGAATATCTTCTTCCCAATTGATGGGAGAATCATCATTACCAAGAAAGTTGGACTCAAATTCCTCCAAGAGGAAATCACTCTCTCCAAAAGGTGTTAAGGAGGGAGCAATTTAGGCCACGGTCTCAACATGGGGCATATCCTCACTATTACTCTTCAAGAGTCATGAAAATGCTCATCACACACCTCATCTAGCACATCAACTATGTTAATGGTTTCACAAACTTTAGACATCTTAATCACTTTCTCATCACACACTTTTCCTAACTTAAACACCACTTTCTCATCCTCAACTCTCATAATTAGTTCTCCCTCCGCCACATCTATTAAAGTACGACCCATTCTCAAAAACGGTCTACCAACAATCAAAGGAACTCTAGGATCCATGTCATAATCAACCACTACAAAGTCGGCCGGAAAGGTAAACTTATCCACACCTACAAACACATCCTCCGCGATACCTACCGGGTAAGCTATGGTACAGTTGGCTAACTCAAGTGTCATCCTAGTGGGAGTGAGCTCGGGAAGAGAGGGTTTTTTCCAAACAGATAAAGGCATGAGGTTTATGCTTGCCCCTAGATCCGCCAAAGCCATGCATATTTCCACCCCGGGAAAATTACAAGGTATTAAAAAGCGCCCCGGATCTCCAAGTTTTGTTGGTAAGGTTTTAAGTAACACGGCGGAACAATTTTCATTAAGGGATGTGTTGGGCAAATCAACCAATTTTTCCTTGTTGGAGAGTAAATCCTTGAACATCTTAGCAAATTTTGGCATGTAAGCAAGAGCTTCCGCAAAGGAGATGTTTATGTTGAGTTGCTTGAACATCCATAAGAATATTGAGACTTGGATATCATCCTTGTTCTTCAATTTGTCCTTTTTTAATCTTGAAGGGTATGGAAGATTTGGTTTAGGTGTAGGTGTTGTAGGTGTTGTAGTGGAAGATTTTCCTTTATTAGCTTCTTCATTGGGAGTTATGGAAGGTAAAGGAGAAGTGGGAATAGGTTGAGAAGGTGTGGTTGATGAAGTAGTAGATTTTGGAGGTGATGAAGTAGATGTAGAAGGCTTATCACAAGTGGGAACCAAAGTGGGTTTAACAATAGAAGGTGTAGGAGGTGAAGGATCATTTGTTGTTTTTCCACTTCTTGTTGTAATAGCATTGACATTTGCCCTTGGGTTTGTTTGTGTGTTAGATGGTAAAGCCCCTTGTTGTCTTTGATTGAAGAGCATCATAAACTTCTTGTGTGTTTCCTAATGCATTTCTTTCATTCTTTTCTCATTAGCTTGGAACCTCCTTTCATTCTCTTGATTCATTTTGTGAAGAAGCTCAATTGTGTTATAATCATGTGGCACATTCCCTTGAAAACCTTGGGGTTGGAAAGGTGGAGGTTGATTGTAAAATCCTTGATTGTTGCCTTGAAAAGTATTTCCTTGATTGTAAAAGGTATTTGGTGGTCTATAGTTGTTCCCTTCTTATTGTGGCCTTGGCCCTTGGTTCCTTTTTAACAATTGAGGAGGATTTTGTTGAAGTTGGGTGGGTGGTTGGGGTGGGAATCCCGGTGGTGCAAGATAGTTTTGAGAGTTATAAGAAAGGTTATTTTGATTGATGTTGGGTTTGAAATGTTCTCTATGTTCTTCTTGGTATGCATAACATTCCCCTTGATAACCTTGTATCTTATCACATTGTTGGTAGGAATGAGGACCTCCACAAGTCTCACATGAAAGAGTAATAGCATGCACATCATTGGTGGAATTATTGCCCAAAGAAAGTTTCATAAAGTCATTCATCATGGTTTGTTGCATCTTTTGTGTGTTTTTCATAATTGTTTGACTTTCCTTTTGAGTTTGAGTCAATACTTGGATTGATGAAATGAGTTGAGTCGCAAATTGTTTGGAACCAGCTTCTAGAATGACATGTACTCTCTCATCGAATGGTGTGTTAGTTTAAACCATTGCTTTAGTCACAATTATGTCCCAAGCGTCTTGAATGGATTTAGCAAGAATATTTCCTCCCGCGGAAGCATTGAGTGAGTCTTGGTGATGAGGTCTAAGGCCATTGTAGAAATTATTGATTTTGTGAACTTCATCTAATCCATGGTTAGGGCATCTCCTCAATAACATCCTATACTCCTCCCAAGCATCACTAAAAGTTTGACTAGGTTTTTGTTGAAAGCCTATAATTAAGTTCCTCAAAGTCGTGGTCTTAGATGGGGGAAAGAACTTGTTCAAAAACTTCTTAGTGAAACCATCCCATGTGGTAATACTCTCGGATGGTTGTGTATCTAACCAATGCTTAGCTGGACCCTCTAGTGAAAATTGTACCAATATTAACTTAATGGCATCATGGGGAACTCCATTGTACTTAATGGTGTTGCAAAGAGCAAGAAATTTCTTAAGGTGATCATGTGGATTATCATTCTTATTCCCAAAAAATGGTGTGTTTGAAACCAAGTTAATCATGGATGTTTTTAGCTCAAATGTGTTTGCGGGAATATCGGGTATCTTGATAGCATCGGCATATCCTTGCACATTGGATTGCAAGTGCTCCATCAAAGGTAGAGTATCAACTCCGGCCATGGCTTTTTGTTGCGTGTGGATCAAAGCACGATTCTCGGGATCGGCTTTATGGACGGTGGTGTTCCTAATCTTTCTCTTTTTCTTCCTTTTCGGAGGAAGGGGTTGTACACCAATCGGTATTTGTGCACGCCCGCGAGTGAGCATGCAACTCAATACGAGGAATGAGAGAGAATCTCTAGTTTGACTTTGAAGAATAAAGGATTATCCTCTTCGAGTTTCAATATGAAATATCCACAAGAAAGTATAATATACGTAATTACTACTTGGGTGCAAGACCCCCAATGAAGCCTTCCTTCTTAGAATACGCACTAGTGAACAGGGGGTTAGGTGGCGCGAAGCACTTAAGTACCTATTAACCCTTAGATGGCATTTTATAGCACGTCGCCTTTCTATTCACTTTGTAGTTTGTATTCTTCGAATTATTGCCTATTGGAAGTATTTATCTATTCTTGCTTTATTGAATTTGATCGATACGCGTGTCACGGACTGGAACGCCCCCTAACACGGTGTATTGCCTTGGCAATACTTATGGAGAATATGTGTATTGGTTGTTCTTATACGTATACGTATTTACATATAATAATATAGACAAAATATTTTTGTATTTATTGGGGTTTTTTAAAGAAAATACTATATGTACGTAAAAACCAAGGAAATCCAATAATATATATTTTTGGTTGCAATCTCTTAGGAAAAATATTGCTTTTTGTTTTTTAATTTTTCTGGTCAATTCTTTAGGAAAATAATTGTTTTTGGTTATTTTTAAGTTTTTATATTTTTATATTTTTGATTTTTTTATGTTTTTGATTTATGATACGTAAAAATAACGTTCACAAGGTGAACGGATCCCAAAAGCCAATGAAAACCGTCAATCGATAGTCTCTCGTAAAGTCAAAGAACCAGCAGCGGCGCCATTTGAAATTGAGTAAATTGAAGTTCGTTTCCCTCTATTCTAACCAGTTGAAAGTTCTAACAATATCAAGTTTATTATCGTTTTTGGTTGATAGGGTTATTTGGATTTTCTATGTCTATTTAATCAAGCACGTAAAAATGTGAAATATATTAAGCTACGTAACCGTAAAACATTTAGCAAGTACCAAATTTTTATTTACAAAAGGACAAAAATGTAAATCTATGAAAGTAATGTGCTAAAAATGTAAGTAAATGAAACTTAAATGCTTGAAATGTAAAAATCAGGAAGTAAAAGGACCAATTATGTAAATTCTAGCAAATTTCTAACCAAATGTAACAACTTTTAAAAAAAAGTAACTAAAAATGACAACTAGTGAAAATTTATGCACTAATAGTTTGCAAACCCTAATTAATTGGAAGTTTAGCCAGTGATTAAAACTGTTACAAACTATGAGGACTAAAGTGCAATTAAAAAGAAAATTTTACTAAAAACGGGCACAAGGAACAAATAAGCTCGTATAAGCTCAAAAATGAACCAAATCAGCTCTAACAAGTTTTAAACTGCTTAAAAATGAAAAACACTTAGGCTAGTCCAAGGAAAAAGCTTAAAACGCGCTAAAACTCAAATAAGCCAACTCCAATAAGCCAAGAATAAGCTACAATGAAATCCAGACATGAACATTTCAATTTTTTAGTCAAATATTATTAAAAATCTTATGGAGAGTCTAGAATGTCTTTTCTTGTGAAAAATGGTTAAGTATTTAAGCAGCAAATTGACAATAAGCTGAAACCTAGCTTATTGACTTTTGTTGACCAAAAAGTGAAATTTCTGAAAAGCTCAAAATTTATTCATGACATGTTTCTAAGTAAGAATGTGGAAGAAAATCACAAGATTTATGAAGTAGAATTGCCAAACTAAGAAATCAGAATGTTATTTTATCACAGAAACTTGCTTTGGTTTGAGAACTTATTCAAAAGCTAATTCTTAGCTTAATTGTGAAAACTGTATTATTTCCTTACAAACACTTAAACTTCAGATGTTAAATGAAATCTAGAAACTGATTTGACTGAACTTCATCAAGAAATGAAGCAATGGCATAAAGTTGAAATGTGCTACTTTACTGATGAACTAATTTCAGAAACTTGACCCAAACTTTTTATCAACCAATTGCCTGTTTGACTAGATTTTTGACTACAAAACCACACAGACTTGTTTGAAAAGACTAAAGGATGGTAAATGAACAAAGTTTAACCAATTTATTACACTTGAACTACAATATTAATGCAAATCTAAACACTACTTATCTGATCTTTTAACAACTTTTATGAAGATAATTATAGTAACTGATTAAGCTGAGCTATGACTTGTATCTATGTAAACTCAATTAACCAATTGAAGTGCAAATGAACTAGAAATAGGCAATATAACAGACAAGTACTCAAAGTGCTATAACAAGCTATATTACTGATGAAATTGATGACAGTAACAAGTAAAAGCAAGCAAAAAGCTAACAATCTAACAATAAGCTGACTAATCAACATAATCAAGACAAATCACACTAATCACACTTGATCAAGAAGCATTTAGAATTTACACTAGTATTAAGCATGCAAATGACTGTTAAGTGGAACAAAACTCAGAAACTTGAAACCTTTTAGCAATAAGCCTCCACTTATGGAGTAGGTAGGTGTTGAGCCTCCTAAACAATGCTAAACCACCACCTTAGCACTAAAATCAACTAATTAACCATCTACCATCATCATCATGATCAACAATTCAGCAACTGGAATGATATGAAACAGCTACAAATCTTCAACAAACCTCTAATGATCAAGTGTGATCACAAGAGACTCATAACAGCAACAAGATTCAAAAGGAATGCAGAGTAGATAAGAAGATTGAATGAAAATGAGTGTTTTATTGAATTTGAATGTAAGAGTTGGTTACAGAAGTAGGTAATTGGTTACAACTAACTATAACTAACTCAAGAGGTTGTCAAGCTCTTGAGTTTGTTATGCTAACTGCTAACTAACTAGATTGAAGGGAGAAAAGTGGAAGTGTATGTGAATTTCACACTTAGATACGTACAACAAATGAAAGGTCTAATCCCTATTTATATAATAGAAATGAGAGTGAGTTGGGGTTGATGACGTATCCCATCCAATAGCAGGCTTCCACGTGTCACCAATTTCTCAATTGTAGATTCTTGTGTTCTTCATGAATTGGGGGATTTTAATCCTTTGAGTTTCAGTTTGATTAATTGTTCCAATTGTATTCCTCTCTTGAAGACTAGTAATTTTCATGTATAAATCTCCTCATGAAATGCATTGTAGCTCAAAAACGAATCTGGGTTCGTTTGTTGAAGAAGATGCCACGTGGCAATCTCTGGTTGGGCTATTATTGAGCACACGGATTGATATCTAATATTGGATAAGAGATTATTGCATGTCCTCTTCTGATAGGATGAAAGTGAGTTAGTGGGATTTTTGCTGTAGCATAACGGCTCATTAATGAGCTGATGAAGTGGCACAATAACTAGCAATCCATGTTATATTAATATTGCATTCTCATTGGCTAATAGCCCATTCACACGGATTGAAGCCAATTTTGGTGTAGTTTTGGCAAATTAAGCCCTTAGAGTTTGGCAGAATATCCAAATAAGCTAGAATCTTCATTCCAATGACATTTTTGGTCCTTCCACTTACATAAGTGTCTAGTTTAACCCTTTGACTTGTTTCACTTTGGAGTTGACCATGTTTAACTTTGATCTTGACTTTGACCAATTTACACTTTGAGTCCTTCAACTATGGAATGTTGTCAAGATAGGTCCTTCATCTTCAAAGTCTTGTCATCTTTGATCCTTCTTTGTCTTTTTCATCCAAATAAGCTTGATTTCTTCTTGTTTGCTAGAAAATGTATCCTTCTTACCTATTTAAACACAAACACAAAACATACCACATAATTCTGCTTTATAGCACAAAAGTTAGGTATTTTCCATGTGTTTTAGGGCGATTTGTTGATTAATTGATATGAGTTTTTGCTCATATCAGGCCACATGTGTTTGTGATAGTTTTCTAACTTATAATAACAATGATCTCGTTTTTAAGCTTGGTTTGGGGAACGTGAAACTTGAGAGTGATAAACATTCATGACCACCCAAAGCCCTAATGTAAGTCTTCGATATATCTACTTGTTTTCTTCTTTTAAATATCTTGTAAATTTTCTATGTCTTTAAATTTCCTTAATGTCTTATGTTTAATAAAGGCCAAGGTGGATTAATTATGATGGAAAATCTAAATCTTGCTTTGTAACTAATGCATTGCATGAGGGCATTGCAATGGTCAAGTGTAGGGAATTTAATAAGTGTGAAAATACTTATGCTTTTACCACTTAATTATAATAATAACCAAGCCAAAACGTGTATTTAATGAAAAGGGAAGAAAACATGGGCTTTCACGGGCTTTTATCGAAGAAAACGACAAAAGACGAAGTCAAAAGATCAAGAGTGCAAAAAGAACGGAAGTCCAAGGCCTATTCTGAAGATTTATCGAAGAAAAAGTCTAAAGACGGAATTTTAATGAAGTCGAAGAACCAAATCTAATAAAATAAGAAAAAATTAGAAGACGAGTTCGTTTCATATCGACTAATCCCGAGACAACGTCGAGAAAGACGAAGAATTTAAAGTCGAGAAGAAAGAAGAAAGCACCAACACATTTTCCTCTTTCTATATATAGTCCTTAAACACTTCATTAAGGAGTGGTAGATTTTAGTTTAATTTTTGTAAGGTAATTAGGAGTAGCTTAATATTACTTTCTCTCTCTAGCTTTTCTTAATGTTTTTCAAGCGTTTACTTTAATCTTGTATTTTTTAATCTTTAATCATCTTAATTTCAAGCTTTTTCAATTAATCATTCTCATTCTACCTTTCTTTATTTTTAATCTTGTTTTGATTTAGATAATCATGTAGTTTGTTAATCATGTTCTTTGATTGATTGATGTTTGTGTTTGATTGTGCTTATTGATTTTTAAGTGTTTGATTTTTATAGCTTATAGTGTCTAGTGCTTATTGTGTTATTTTTCTTATTTTTAATTAAGTGCTTATTAGTATTTTATAAAAAAATGATTTTAAATATTTTGATTATTTAGTATTTTTGAAAGTTTTTAGATTTTGGTTTATTAGCTTTTTCTTAAACTTTATTTGGTTCAGTTTTAGGTAAGTGCTTATTTGATTTATAGCTTATTTTTACATTTTGCTTATTTTTGTTTTAAGTCGGATTCCTTTAATACCCTTTTATCTCGAATTAGGTGTAGGACAAAACTTTCGCGAATTACTTGCAATTGTCCTTTTCCCGAATTACATGTATGATGTTCATTCCGAATTAAATACAAAACAGACGGATTCCGAATTAGAATTGCAACTCGTATTCCGAATTACGTCCAAGACAAGAATCTCCTGAATTAGGTAGATCATTATGTTTTCCGAACTAGGTTGTGTATGTAGATTCCGAATTAGAAGTATGACTTCGATTTCGAATTATGTGGTGGATTATATTCCGACTTAGTTGGGTTTTCCACATTCTGAATTATTAGTGGATTACACATTCCGACTTAGGTGGGTTTTATAGATTCCGAATTATACCTAGGACTCGTATTCCGAACTGCATTCAGGATGATGGATTCCGAACTGCATGCATGATTTTGGATTCCGGATTAGGTCCAGCATTTGTTTCCCGAATTAGGTTTAGTTCTTGTTTTTAGTATTATTTTTAAATCTTTATTTTTCCCGCCATTTTCTTAAGTGTCATTTTAATTGTTTTACCTTAGATTTATTTTTATTAAATTGTCAAATTTATTTTTCGTCAAGCTTTAATTTCATGTCATTTAATTAATTTACTTTTAAAATCTTAATTTTTCACCATTTACTTTTTAAACATTTTTAGCTTTATTTACTATTTCATTTACGTTAAAGTTTGCATTTTTATTTTACAACAACGACAAAAATCTATTTCTTTTCCACCAAGAACAACTGAGTCACACTTTTAACCGGTAATCAATTCGAATAGACATACTTCAAAGACGAGATTTTTCGATTTATTATTGAGGAACTTTGATCTAAAGAACAGTAAACCCTAAAAACCCTAAATCGTTGAATAACCCTAAAAACCAAACAAGATGTCTACCACAGAATCTTCATCCTCATCAAATCACAACCTCAAAATTCCTATGCTCGACCCTGACAACTTTGAACAATGGAAGTTCAATTTTGAATAGTATCTTCAAGTCAATGACTATGCTCTTTGGGATGTCATTAAACACGACAATCAATCCGATAAAGCAGCTAAGATTCAGGCTGCTATTGGAGCACGAAGAATAGTTGGACAAACTGGTGATGCTCTTAATGAAAGACATGAAGATGGAAGAGTTGTCTCAGTGGCTGAGATAGCCTTGACCAAGAATGACATGAAGATCTTGAACATTCTGAAACTTTCCTTGGGTCCAAAGAACCAACACAAATACAAAAGCTATAAATCTGCTAAAGATCATTGGGCAGCCCTTCAAGTTACCTATGGTGGTAATGAAGAAACATACAAAGAAAGGAAGAAGCAACTGTTGATCGAATATGTTGTGTTTAAGGCTCATCCCAATGAGAAGCTAAGTGGGGTAAGAAGTCGACTTTAAGACATCACTAGCAAGTTGGCTTTTATAGGAATAGAACTTGAAGATGCATATATCATTGCTACATTCCTTAGAGGTCTTGGTGATGCATGGAAAATTGAAACCAGATCAATTGTTGCTACAAATGCTCGTAAGAGTGCTTCTTTTGATGATATCTACAATAAGCTAAATATTGTGGAGAATGAGACCTTACTTGAATATAGGAAGAAGTAAGCATCTTGAAGCGTGGCCTTCATCTCATATAGTGAAACTCAAACCATTGATAAAGACTCATATGTTAATGGATTGTGCATACATCGTGTTACTGGATCAACTTTTGTTAGTGGTTCGAATTTTGACGCTGACACATACAATGTTGGCTCACCAAGTCTTAAACATTCTGGTATTGATTTGAATACAGTATGTGCATACATTGCTGCATTACCCAATGGTTCCTTAGTTACCTATAAGGATCTTGAGCAAATCAGTGATGCTGACCTAGAAGAGATGGAAATCAAGTGGAATATGGAAAGCATAAGGGCTAGTAGATGGAACAGGAGGTTTGGAAGAAAGATGACTTTTAGTGGCAAAGACACAGCTGGATTTGACAAATCCAAGGTTGAATGCTATAACTGTCATAGGATGGGACACTTCATGAGAGAGTGTAGATCTACACGAAGTGATGATGTTGGAAAGAAATCAAGACAGATGGTCACTATTGGGGATCCTAAGCCAAAGGCTATGGTTTCCATGCAAGGTATTGATGGAATTGGATGGGACTAGATCTTTATGGCAGAAGAAGTGGTAGATAATCAAGATTTGATGGCTAAAAAGGAATAAGAAAAGCATGTTCACTTTGCTCTCATGGCCAATTCCTCTTCTTCATCAGATAATGAGGTATATGATGATACTTATTGTAGCAAAGGTTGCAGGTTAAACACTAAAAAACTTAACAAAGAAATTTTAAAGTTAAAATCAAATGTTTTTGATGTAGAAATTAGACTTGCAAATTATTAAAGGTGGCTTGCATAATCTGATGGGATGGTCGAGGAATATAATAAAATGTAATTTGACCTAAAAGATCAAATTAATGTCTTAACTATAGATTTAAGAGTCAGTAATGAAGCTAGAGATTCTTTAATGAAGTGTAGAGTTGACTTGCAACTTCGGTTAAGTGAAGCTATTAAGGATCAAGAAAATATAGGGTTTAAAATTGAAAATTCTGATAGAGCAAGCCAAACCCTAGAAAAGTGTGTTAGTGAACAAAGAAACCCTAACGATATGCCGGGAATTGGGATGAAAGAGTATGTTGCCATTCCACCACCTGTTGGGGACTTCTATGGTGTCCTGAAAAAGGATATCTCTTGGACTGGTATTCTAGAACTCCAAGAAAAAGAATTTATTCCTCCACCTAGAGTGCTTACCCCAGTAGAAGAATATAAGTAGAAAGTAACTGATCTTGAACAATGGAACAAAGCCAACCCTATGTTGTTTGTTAAGGGGGAGCTTCTTAGTGATGAAGAAACTAATGTTAAACCCATAGTCATCATTAATCCTACCACTAGAAAAACTATTGACCTTGGCTCTACAACTAAAAGCAAATCTAGTGTTAAATATGCATAGATGTATAGGAAACCTAGATCACCTCAAAGTCAAGCAAATTTTAATAGGACAGGGTTCATTCAAGACAATTGGATTAGTCACAGCATATAATTCATGGACCTTGATAATGGCTCTAAGTCAAATAGCCAATTAGGTCCTGGATCACTTGGTTTATTTTCCAAGAAGTCAACATGAATATTTTCTGTTATGATCATAGACTTCTTGTTATAAACCCTATACCCCTTGCGATTTGTGGAATATCCCATAAAAAGTCCCTCATCACCCTTGGAATGAAACTTACCTAGGTTATCACTAGTATTCAAAATCACTACATGACATCCAAGAGGACTAAAAAAGTCTATATTAGGCTTCCTATTCCAAAGTAATTCATAGGGAGTCTTATTATGAAACTTATTGACCAAGACCCTATTCTGAACATAGCAAGCAGTGTTCACAGCCTCAGCCCAAAAACTAATGGGTAGATTTGCATCTGCCAACATGGTTCTAGCTACTTCTATTAGAGTTCTATTCTTTCTTTCAGCTACACCATTCTACTGCGGAGTTCTAGCTATGATAAACTCCCTAGAGATTCCCATTATTCACAATGTAGTCATAAAGCGTGTGTCGTGTTCTAGGCGTCTGTGTTCTTTGAAAACACGCCTAGGGTTTGAGTGTTAACATTTAATAAGAAGTAAACGTTGGAAAGTAAACACCTTTTTATTGTGTTTTGTTCAATTCCGCTATACTAATCACATATGAACGAGATGCATTCCTAGTAAGATTAATCGACCCATGTCATCACTAATCCTACCACTGGAAAAACTATTGACCTTGGCTCTACAACTAAAAGCAAATCTAGTGTTAAATATATGCAGAGATGTATAGGAAACCTAGATCACCTCAAAGTCAAGCAAGTTTTAATCGGACAGTGTTCTTTCAATCTAGACCAAAGGTTATGTCTAGAAAGGCTTGTTACACATGTGGGAGTTTTTCTCACTTGGCTTATAAATGTGTCAATGACTCTAAATCCACCGCTAACAATAGGTCAACCATGGTCAAACCTAGACCTTTTGCCCAATCTAGTCCTCAGGCCACTACACCAGCTCCTTTCTTTTCTAGAGGGACTAACACTCATGGACAAAGACCCTTTAAAAAAACTAACACTTGGTCTAACAGGCAATGGGTTCCCGTAGCAAACCCTAATTTAGACGCTGACAGGAACAAATTGTCGGCTGACAAAGACAAAATCAGCCGTTGACAGATCTGGGTTTGGTATGAAAATGCCACAACTGGCTTCTGTTAGACCTTATGTTAAACTAATCAATAGGTACTTAAAACCTAAGGGAACACGGTCTAAAGCTTCATCTAGTTTGACATGGAGATCTAAACAAGACAAAAACCATAATTTAGATGGAATTTCCATGAACTGCAACATATTTAATTTTCTTGCAAAGGTCATCACTAAACCTATTGGGGTAAATTGGGTGTTTAGGGAACAAAGAGATGAACAGGGGGTTGTTACAAGGAATAAGTCAATTCTTGTTGAACAACCAGATGAATCCAAGTCTACAAAGGCTTGGGTTCCCAAAGAAAACTAATTTGTTTTCTGCATGTGCAGGGTATTCATAAGCAGGTCAATGATTTTGGACATTGGGACACTGGATGCTCAAGGCACATGACTGGAAAGGAAGATTACCATATTGATTTCACTCCTATTAAAGATGGTGATAAGGTGTACTTTGGTGGCAGTTATGGTAACATTTCTGGCAAAGGCACACTCATCACCAACAACTTAAGGTTTGAGGAAGTATTCCTGGTAAAAGAACTTGATTACAATCTGTTTAGTGTGTCACAAGTATGTGACAATAAGAATAAGGTTCTTTTCACTGATACTAGGTGCTTAGTTTTAACTAAAGACTTTGAGATTCCTTCTGACAAGTTCATAAAATTTAGAACACCTAGACATAAAGATGTTTGTAATGTGAACCTAAATGGTATTAGAATGAATAATAACTTGTCTTGCCTTTATGATAAGGCATCAATAGATGAAAGTACATTATGGCACAGAAGGTTAGGGCACATTAACTTCAAAAACATGAACAAACTTATGAGACGGGATCTTGTAAGAGGATTGCCTTCAAAAGTATTCCACAATGATAATAATTGTGTTGCATGCCTTAAAGGCAAGCAACATAAGGTCTCCTTTAAGTCTAAACTTGTTCATACCAGTCCTAAGCCACTTCACCTATTACACATGGATTTATTTGGCCCAACCAATATAGAAAGCCTCAATGGTAAATCCTACTCTTTTGTTGTCACTGATGATTATTCCATGTTTACTTGGAATTTCTTTTTGGCTTTGAAGAGTGATACTGCTAAGACTTTAATCAACTTCATCACACAGATTGAGAAGAAAACGGGTAATGAGGTTAAAATTCTTAGAAGTGATAATGGTTGTGAGTTTAGGAACAACCTTCTAGATGCCTTTTCTGTCAATAAGGGAATATCCAGGGAGTTTATTATAGCTAGAACTCCACAGCAGAATGGTGTAGCTGAAAGAAAGAATAGAACTCTAATAGAAGCAGCTAGAACCATGTTGGCAGATGCAAATCTACCCATTGCTTTTTGGGTTGAGGCTGTGAACACTGCTTGCTATGTTCAGAATAGGGTATTGGTCAATAAGTTTCATAATAAGACTCCCTATGAATTACTTTGGAATAGGAAGCCTGATATAGACTTCTTTGGGCCTTTTGGATGTCATGTAGTGATTTTAAATACTAGTGATAACCTAGGTAAGTTTCATTCCAAGGGTGATGAGGGACTTTTTATTGGATATTCCACAAATAGCAAGGAGTATAGGGTTTATAACAAGAAGTCGAAGATCTTAACAGAAAATATTCATGTTGACTTCTTGGAAAATAAACCAAGTGATCCTGAGTCTGGACCTAATTGGCTATTTGACTTAGAGCCATTATCAAGGTCCATGATTTATATGCCTGTGACTAACCCAATTATCTTGGAAGAACCTATTGTTGAGATTGGAGGTATACAGGTTGCTAAAGAAGAAGGATCACATGTAGTTGAGCCAACTCCCATATTTGATTATGTCACCATACCTATATGGACTCATGGTTTTGTGCAAGCATCTACTGCTACTGGAAAGGAGAAAGAAGAGAATCAAGAAAAACCAGTTGATGAATACATGCATGCATCTTCATCCGATGACAAGGCCAATTCAGACGCTGACACGTTGAATTCAGACGTTGACACATTGAATTCAGTTGCTGACAGCCTGTTTGGAAATTTGTTATCTTCCTCCAACAGAAATATTTTTAAACATATTGAAGAACCCATACCCAATCACGATGTCAGTGGCCCAGTTCCAACCACTGCCAACATACCTCCAAGTTCAAGTGGGGATGGGAGTAGCAATGAAGATGATATTGGCAACATGGAGTCCACTGTTCATGACAATTCACTATTTAGGGGAGGAATACTTACAAAGGTGGCCAAAGATCATCCTCCCTCCTAAATAATTGGTGATATTCAAACTCCTGTTCAAACAAGGAGAACTAAGCAGGCTCAAGATGGATTCATTGCTAATATTCACAAGAAGGAGGATACTCCTTTTATTCAAGAATGTTGGTTTTCCTGTTTTCTCTCTTAGTTAGAACCAAAGAAGATTTTTGATGCTCTTAAAGAAGAAAGCTGGGTAGCAATGCAAGATGAGCTTCATCAGTTTATTATTCAAGATGTTTGGGAGCTAGTAGTCTGTCCAAGGTATGTCAGGCCTATTAGGATAAGATGAGTTCTAAGAAACAAGAAGGATGCGAGAGGCATTGTTGTTAGAAACAAGGTAAGACTGGTTGCTCAGGGATACACATAGGAAGAAGGTATTGATTATAAAGAGGTTTTTGCACTTTTTGCTAGGATCGAAGCAATAAGGATTTTCCTAACCTATGCTTCCTACATGGGTTTCAAAGTCTACCAAATGGACGTGAAGAGTGCATTTTTGTATGGCACAATCAAAGAAGAAGTCTATGTCATGCAGCCTCCTGGTTTTGAAGATTCTGAGCATCTAGATAATGTTTATAGAGTTAATAAGGCTATGTATCGCCTTCATCAGACCCCTAGAGCATGATATAGAACACTTTCCACTTATTTGGTGGATAATGGCGTTAAGAGGGGTACCATAGACTAGACGTTGTTTACAAAGAAGGAAGGGAAGTGACAAGCATCAAAAAGTCACCTTGGTTCGGGGGGTCGGGGATGATCAAAGAACATGGTAGACATTGATAGTTTTAGAGAGAGAAAGTTAGAGATGGGTGAACGAATGTGTGTGTATTATTTCAAGTGAAAACAATACAAAGGAAAAATGACACAAACTTCCACACCCCCATGGACAGTCATGGGGGTATTTATAGGCCTACCAAGACTAGACTATCCATACTTTACATATTAAGTCCCTGCGTATAGCAAAGGATGTATATCTAGTCCAACTCACGTGTAAGGCACCAGCTTACCAAAAAGTAAGTCTAACAATCTCCCTCCAAGATGGTGACTCACGCGAGTTGGTTACAGTGTTTTCTACAAGAAAAAATAAAGAAGAATGATAAGCATGAATTCTAGCATTCCTTGAGACAGTCTTCATCGACCTTCATCTTCTTGAATACTCCAGCTTTAATTCTTCAACTTTGTAGAATCTAGTTGAGTTTTACTCCCTCACAACTAGAAGGCCTTTCATTAAACAAGCAGGAAAGACTGCTCCCTCCCAAACAGATCCTTCAGAGGAAATTTGTGGGAGGTGATAACGTCATCAACATTTTCTCACAATTTGAAGCAATCCCAGTCTTGATTCTATGAGAGATTACCAGAAGTACACACTCTATCCCGATCATGAAGTAAAATTCTAGCACCAGAGTCAATTAAGTCCCCGAAATGCACATTTCTCCTGACATGACTGTGATGATAAAAAGTTGCCACATCAATGTCAATTAAGTCCCGAATGTAGTCAACTTATCCCTTTATGTAGAAACAGTAACACCAATGTCAAGTGACCCCGCATGTACACATTTCTCCCTCCAGGATGATACCTATTAAGGGAATCATCCTTCATGTGTATACGTGCTATGCCAACTGGAACCTCTTACTCAGTAACCAATACTTTGTGAGAAGATGTCAACAATATCTCTCTAAAAAAAATTCTCTCTTGATCACCCCGAACTGAATCCCCTTATCAATTCTGTTGGCTATTGATAGTGACCACTGATGAAGATAACCCGATAATCCAAACTTGAAACTGAAGTAGAATTCCCCAAACTTGAACTTAAGCTTGCACTATAGTAGAATGAAGCACGGTGTAGAAATATCATTGCTGAGAAATTTTTGAGTACCCAATACATTAATGACGAAGTATATAAGAACTTCACCTCTTGAAGATATCCACGTCGACTATGCGCGTGACACTGAGTACAACAATGTAGCTCCTTTAAGTGATAGTTATCCATGCCGTCGACCATCCTCCCCTTGACATTGGAAACCAGATACTTCAAGTCTTTATTCATAACCGTATATGCTTGAGCAAGTTATCTTATAAATTTGTAAGTACTCCTTTAAAGATAAAATAAGAACGCCTCTCAAAAATCTCACTTCAACCTTAAATAAGTAGCATCGAATCATCTTCGTAATCATATAAACCGTAATAGCCGTTAGGAATTTAGGTGAAATTTTGATAAGGGTCGTTTTAGTGTAATGTATCGTGTTGTTGTGTTTGTTGTGTTTGATGTTCGAGAAGAAGTGTTTGAAAACGGATATCCGGCCTTGAAAGTCACTGTTTAAATGGCCCGCCAAAGTAATAAAATCCTGTCCCATAAGCATTTAACTGGACAACAATTTCACTTCTCGGTTCTTTAGAGATATCCGGCTCAATCCAATTAATCCAACCTGATTAATTTTGCACAATTCAGATATTTAGTCAGTCATCCCGAATTAAATTGAAAAAAATAATCGACCCACTAAATGCTTTCGGTAGAGTAGAGATTGGCCCGTCAAAACTAATCAAACCATTTGCTAAATTTGGACCAAATATTCATTCTAGCGGACCAAATATTCAAAAAAGTTCCGATAAGAGATATATATGCAAAGCAACCCAACCCTATAACAGAAAGCCCATTATATGCGGCCCAACCCTATAACATAAAAATCCATTAAAGTCGGCCCATGTGAGGAATATACAACCCGATTTGAAGACATAGGTTATATAATCCTAAAAAATAGGTCATAACAAATCTAATCACTTAACACCCCATCTTTGTTTCTCGAAACCTCCGCTCCCATCAACACATCATCTTAACCTGACGATACAACCAAGGCAACTTCACCCCATTAACAACCTCCTCTTTCAAAACTCCATCTCAATAGCTCCCATCACTATGATCATCTCAAAATAAACACATCCATCTCCATCATCTCAAATCAAACCTAACCCACCTCATTTACAGAACATCACAATCAACAAAATTAAAAAAAATCCCGATATCTAGACATCATTTCTAATCAAAACATACAAATCTAAAACAGATAGCCAATACACCCAATTCAATTCGACCTACAAAGATTGTTCTCGAGCCGAATCCCATACATACAGAGAATGAAGCGGCTACAAGATCATTGTTAAAATGATCTCGGGTAGGTTATGAAAATTGATAGAGTGAAATGATTTGTTTTTTTGTTTTTTTGGTCAATGATGGTAGAATGTTAAACGAAAAAAATCTTTTTAAAGATTGAAAAAAAATCACTTAACGAAAAAAACTGAGATCATAAAAGTGTGATTCTCGAGTCTATGATTAGAAGGGTTTAGGGGATGATGGGATTAGGAATAGATATGAGGTGTTGATAATGGAGTGATAAGGCTGTGATTATTAATTCGAGACTCAGTGAGTTGATTTGGTTTAACTCGGTCAACTCGGTAAAGATCAAGTTGACACGGTGAGATGTTGTAAGAGTTTTTCTAACACCCCCAATTTAAATTGCGCAGCGGAAAATACACAATTGGGTGTTATTCACAAACTTCATTTCACAACTCTTTAAACGACCCAAAAACAATATATTTAGGAATAAATATGGAAATAATTTAAATCAATCTCTAAAACCTTCAATCCCAAGTAAAATCTGTTTAAAGTATATCAGAGTAGCGTACAGGTTCCCCCTAGGATCTTAATCAAAACAACAAACCTTTTACCAAAATACTTGACCATTTACTATGTGTTTATGACAATAGGGAAAGAAATCTGTTTTAGACCAAACACCACCAAAAGAAATCCGCAATCCTTCTCCAGCAAGCTCCACAATTCAACAACTTCAAGTACCTGAAATACATGCTTAAAATCATCAACACAAAGGTTGAGCAAGTCTATAGGTTTAACAAAACATAATTGAACACATCGTAAAAATCATTCACAATTGTTTAATAGAATTGTGACCATACAATCTATTAATCATGTATATCATCTTATAGCAATAGCTAATGAATTGTATTAAGCTCATGACACCGACCCCTTAACTTAGTCACCTACTCCAAATGTCGGCATGACTATAAAATTACCAGTGCCCCTACTAGGGTATCAATTGCAAGAATATCAATTCTCATTCTCGTAAAATTATCCTTCCCAAAGGTTACTCAGCGTAATGCCCTGGTCTTAGATAGGGTTGTCAACCCAATAGCACTATTATTAGAACAAGCGGCTATTCCCAACTCACAACATCAAGTCAGAAGATAGTTAACGGCTCATGAATTTAGGGACTTTTGCAATTAGGTACTTATACAATTCAATTCATCAAAGGCAACAAAGGCAACATCGGGTCCATCAATTACTCATGACATGTGTTCATTTTACTTCAAATAGCATGTATCCCCCTCGTGGGTTTTAAAATCATTAAAACAAGTAGAAAGCAAGGCTATAGACTCACCTGGGGTAATAGCAGTAGTAAGACGATCTTCGACGATAGTTGATGTCCGATGAACACAAAAACCGTAACCTATCAAATAAGGCGCGTTCCTCAATAATAAACTCGAGTAAAATCCATACTTAGTAACATCAAAATCAAAATCATAAAATCACAACCAATCCAAAATGAAAACAATACAAGTGCCCTTTTACTCCATTCTATATGTTTATTCTATTAGTTAATTCTTTCGATAAAAATCTGTCGATACACACCAAATGTACAAGCTCATTTACCCCACTTAAATACGTCAAATTTTTATGATACTAATCAGAGATGTCACTTACTATATATAGAAAGACCTGTTAAAAGCATATCAAAATATTTTACATTTAAAGTTCCCTGCCCGACACATCTTTGAACTACAAAAATCGGACAGTTTTACGTCAACGCTCATATAGTCTTTTAACACATTTATTTTTCTCCGTTTATAAAACCGGCACTCAACTTTGAAAATAACTCAACATCCTCATACTTATCATTAAAAATCATTACTTGACACATTTCAAAATAATTTTTATAGTCCCTGAGATTCGATCCAAATATCGACAACAATTATATATTGTGACGATACTCGTCTCCCGGTACACGAATATTCAAACTAACGTAACTTTTCGCTCGTTTGGAGCTAGAAGCTCTATCTTATATCAAAACGAAGCTAAAAACATCCTATACAACAATATCTAATTAGTTCATCTCAAACTCAAACTCATATTTTCAGAAAATTAACTTTAATAATCTGTTATAAAATATATATTTAAAAATCATTCAAAATAAAATTTTGACCATATTTTAACACCATTTTTACCACTATAATCATCCCTACACTACTACTTTCAATCATAACACTCAAAATCATCCTAGATGATCAAATCGTAAAAACCCAACTAAAAATTTTCAACATGCAATCATCAAAAATGATATATAAACATATAAACACCTACATACAACAAGAATTTAAGATCAAAACATATGATTTTCATCCAAAAATGGGTTTTTCAAAAATGTGCTTGCATGTAAGAAATTTTTATACCAATGTGTAGAGAATCAAGAATTAGGAATGGGTCTGTGATTAGATTTTGTTGAATCAAACTTGAAATTGAAAAATCAAGGGGTGTTTGGTGCTTGGGGTGGACGGGAAAGAAAGAAGAGAGGGAGGGGAGAGAAAATTTGCATGTGGTGTGGATTGTGTGTGTAAATGTGTGTTAATTTTCCATTTATATGGAAAAAGTTTAGGGTAGTTTTTGCCAATTGTGATTCTTGTGGACCAAAATGCAAATACTTTGTTAAAAAGCGAGAAATGACTATTAGTCACTTTTTAAAATATTTACGGGTCTCGGGTTTCATAAAAATGCTTCTCAAACCTTAAAACGCACACAAAATATGATATTATATAGTCCCGACACGACTTAATACGAAATTAAAATAAAAAGGTCAAAATATTAAACATCGACATGTTTAAAATAAAATGTAAAATTTCTCGGGCATCCGTCGATATCGTCATTACTAATAATCCTCGCAACTCGTCAAAACGTAAAAATATAATTTTCAACATCATCCAAATCAAATCACCAATCGTCATAATAATCAACCTCGTCAAAAATTTCAAAAATATACGTAAAAATATAATTAAATAATGAGCACGGTTTTGGGTTGTTACATCCTACCCTCCTAAAAGAGAGCGACGTTCCGGCGCTCAACCCGCCTCACATTCATACTTTCTCACTTCTAGAGTCAACGTGACCTCTTATCCTCAAGAGATACTCACGTCTTTCACACCAGTCCAACTCAATTCTTATGATATCACCATATCCACAACTATTACTACACTTCAACTTTCAATTTCATCTTCTATTATGCTAATATTCCTTCATCATCCATACTCTTTCTGCATCACTTTCTCAGTTTCATTCCTGCCCCAATACTCTGACAACTTGACCCACGACTAGGTAAATTCTTAAATTACACCTCTTAACTACTGATATGACGATTATCATTGCATAAAGATTCCATCTTCACTAGGTTCCATTAGTCCTCATAGTAAAATATTAAGATATCATCATCCCAAGTTTCAATTATATGTTGATGTGATTGATACCAAATTCAGTTACCATCGTTCAATTCATCCTTTCACTTTGTCCATTGCTTTCCAAAAATATGCAATATTCCTTCTTAACTCAATTCTTCACACTTTCTACAGAAATCTCTAATATTCAAAAGTCAATCTTAATCTCTGGGTTACATATAATATGTTCAAACCTTAATCAATACTCATACTTTATTACAGCGATTTCCAATATTCAAAAATTACTTTGCCTCTATGTCCCGAGGTTACACTTAAACTAAACACAATGAGATTATCCATAATTATTACCAGTCACTTATATACTTTCCATACTCATTTTCCACTTTCCTTCATTCTAACAATCTCTATGTCCCGAGTGTAGTGCTTGCTAGATCACTGAATTACTGTACCTTCCATAGTACATCATTACATCTTCCTCGTATCATATACTGTTTAAATAACTCCGTTAGTCTCATATACTCAGATCTGAAATGTATAATGGCCAGATCACTTCATGATATCGTAATACATTTTATTTTCCCCAAGTTCTATAACTTGTAGTCTGATTTCGTAATACAGTTTATTCCAACCATACTGTATCAATACTTCAAGTTATGAAATTCCTTCAATACTACATGTGACATTCTCAGCACTCTAAGAATAATTAAATTCTCTTTTTGATCTAAAAAATTCATTCACCACTGGTCCTTGCATTCTTAACAAACTCTCTAATCTAATAGGAGAAAAATTGATTAATCACAATAACCACTGGTCCTTGCATTCTTAACACACTCTCTCATTTCTATTACCATTCTATTTCATAATTTCTGACAATCTGTTGATCTTCTTTCTTTAATATTCCTTTTTCATTAGTTTATTACCTTAATTCTAACTTTCATTCTATTCTATCCATTTTGCTTGTTGTTACCAATATTCCAATTATCTCAAAACTCAACAGTCAATTATCAATTACTTCATAAACTTTATAAGCTCTTTTTCCTTCTCCTCCTTACTAAATACTCACTAGTTGATAGTGAAAGTATCCACACTCATCCTTCATAATCTGAAACATACTTCGTAATACAGAAGTATAACATATTCCATCTAAAATTTACCGATTATTAATTCCTAGTCATCATTAGGTAATCCTTAACTCCTTCCTTTTAAAATCCCTGAATGGCATTTATAAACAAGTCCTTTTTATTCTTATTTTCTTCATACTTGATTCCATACAAGTAATACTTTACCATCCCAAAACAAGTACCACAATGTCAAATCCCATGATCATATAAATCCCGTTACAGTTCTTTGTTCAAGTCAATACACTACTATTACCTTCCTTTCCAAATGATATTATCCAAATATCATCATCGCAGCTCTATAATTGTAACACCCCCAAATTTATACAACTCAATACAACGGAAGACTAGTTGGTGTTACGGGATAGCACATTACTCACATCATAGACAACGCATAAAAATCGCGTCGTTTAATAATAAAAGCATTTCCATTCATAAATATCAAAGTTACATAGGTCCCAAGTCATTACATTTCATACAAAGTTTTACAAAGTGTTTGAATGGAAAATATTGCTTAAGTGCGGGCCATGAATTCTTGTCGTCTTCCCGAGAATTACCTTCAAGTACCTGAGATAAAACATGTTAAAAGAAAAGGTCAGCGACGCCGAGTGAATTCATAGAGTTTAATAAAATCCATCAATATAATATCAGTATAAAATTATTACTGAAAATCATTTTGTACAAATCATTTTAATAGGCCATAAAATAGCCGAAGTCATTTTATACAAATCTGCATCAAAATCATAATATAGGCGTTTGCCTTAAAAATCATTATACGAGCCAATGTCGTAAAAACATCATACAATACGTCTTATGACGTTGTATAAAAATAAAAACCGTTATATGAATATGGTTATGAAAACCAAAACACAAACATAATATCAATAGTATGACCCTGTATTTCTAGTCAGGCAATACATCGTAATTCCGAGCCTCTAGTAGTATTTCGTTAATTTGGATTATTATAAGCCGCATGACATTGTTACCTTACTAAACCAACAACGGGTAGCTAACCCGATACTCAATTTTCCCATCTAAAGTAGCGTGTCGTCACAAAGGTCACGCTATGGAAATATTCTCATACATAAATTCGCTTACCAATCAATGTGGCACGACAGGGATCAACCGTCAAGGCGCAAACTGGGGTGATCGTCCCCAAATAGTACTATTAAATGCATAAGCGTCTACCAAATCCCGGTAGTTCACAATTCATGCTAATGGGACTTTTAGTGACATAACCTAACTTTAATAATCCATTTAATTTCATCTATCGGGTCCTTTAATCATTTATCGGGTCATACAATCGGGTCATACAATCGGGTCATACAATCATTCGGGTCCAAATCAATAAACAAACAATCGGGAAAAATGGTGTCCTATTTTATAAAAACTAACATGTTATCTCCCTCGCGGGTTTATAAAACATTTCATAAAAACATTTAAAAGAGTGCGAGGCTATGAACTCACGTTGATGTGGGAAAGCGGGTTATCGGCAATTCGGACGTACGGTACGTGCTTCAATCACGGAAACCTAGACAAATAATACTCGTCTTAGACTCATGTCCAATGACTTTAAAAAAATAACAATTATGTATACATATGATGATTATATATATATGATGATCAAGTGGGTTTACATATTCTCGTTTACTCATTTTACTGTTATGTGTCGATAACTTTTATACTAGTTCACTAGTTTTACCTATTTACGTGTTTTAGGTCCAATAAGCCTATTATAAGTTTATTAACTTGTTTTAGTCCATTTTATACTTATATTATCAGTATTTACACTTTACAAGTTGGGCCCAAATGGGTTAAGCCCAATAAGTTCTTTTTATAAGTATTTAACTTATTTAGTCCAATTATTAGTCCAATATGTTTACTTAGCTCGTTAATGTCCGTATGTCCTATAGTTCGGGTTTTTATCTGTTTTTACTTGTTATACATGTCTATATATCAGTATATGAGTTTATAAAAGTTTACATTGGACGGGTCCAACCACCTAAGTTTTATTTAACAAAAACATTAATTTTACGGTAATAGCCGAAAAAGTCGTAAAAATCATGTTTATAGTTTTATAACTTATAAAACTTAACAAGTTACCATTTTTATAAAATGTCCTCTTATTTACCATTGTACATATTTATATAAATGTATTATTTGAGTTAGTGGGTTTTTATTCACATTTTATACTATATAATTTTGAGTGCTTATATAATAGTATTATACTTTAATTTCCAAAATCTGATTTTTATTTTCATCTTCACCAAAACTGCCATATCTAGAGTTCTATATGGAGATAGAAGCTCAAATTTTTATGACATAAACTAAATGATATTTTCTCCATTTAACTCGCCTATAGCTACTGTTGAATCATCCTTCAAGTATTTTCTAAAATTCGTCCAAAACAGTGAACTCAGATTTGTACCTTAAACTTGTTTTGATCATATCTCACTCATTACAATGATTCCATTGCATGGTCAACTCTCACATGTGTACAAGACCCATAGATTACTGTATATTAATTCTACTTCATCATTTTATCAGTTCATGGCATGTTTCTTTACTGTTTTATACAGCCATCATTTTTAAGCAAGATTTTAGCCTTGTTTCTTATAGTTTTTCACCTTTTTAAGCATGTTTATCAACACCAAATCCCCGCACAATATTTTTAATCATCATTCATCATCATATGCATATACATAAGTAAAATAAATACAAGATTACATAATCAAAATAACAAGAGGATGAGGAGGACAATCTTTATACCACCAAGTTGATGTAGGTTGTGATTTGGACATGGATTTTGATGGAGAAACTTGTGGATAAGCAAGACCATCTTCAAGACCACCATTCTTCATGAACACCTTGTAGAAAATCAGCCCCAAGACTCTATGGAACTCCTCCTTGGATGTTATAATCACCACCATTCAAGAGAGCTTCAAGAGGGCATCATCATATGTATGAATAACATAGGATTTTGTGGTAAATTTTGATCAAAATAGGGTGTTTGTGAGAGAGAGTGGACGGTACAAATGGGGAGATGAGAGAAAATATGAGTTGATTTGCATGGTGGAAATGATGGTATGTGAAGGTTTGATGGTTTTAGCTAGTGGCAAGCTTAAAGTGTAAGCTTTAGCTTCCACTTGTAGATAACAAGTTAACATGATGCCACATATTGATGTGGTGTCATGTTGTGCCGTCCCATATGAGTTAGTGGGGTGGGATAATGTATTTTGTCCCACCACACTAATTTACGGGTATTCCTTGATTCTATTTTTCTCGATTTGCGTGCCCTTGGGTCGTTTCACGAAAAACGTTTTTATAAATTATGAATCAACGTCACAAAACGAATCCAATAAAAATTGTCTCATCAAAAACGGTGTTCAAAAACGTAAATACGTAATCCCAAGGTTTCCGGTTTAGTCGTAAAGGACGTTAAATTAAAATCGTAAGTCCTAATCTCTTCTCGTAAATTTATGAGTTTATGAACTAACTCAAATTTAAAACTCCAAAATAATATTTACGGATAAATTTATTTTCTGAAATGTCGGACTGTCACCAAGGACGGTGTAAGTAAACGTAAGCACGTAACGTTGAATCCTCCGGTTTAAACGTAGTTGATGCTACATCAAGACGTAAATCCAAATTACTTCCCAAAAATTAAGTGAGTTCATAATATAACATTAAAATAATATTTTCAAATAGATATTGAGAGTAAAATATCAACCATAAATTGACGGATTGTCACAGCATTTACCCCTAAACAGGATCTTTGTCCCCAAAGATCATCTTACCTTACTACTCGCTTCTTATAGAGTTAAGCCATGTGGGTATTTCCTCCACATTCGGTCTTTTCTCACAAGTGTAATTCATTACAATACGCGAGTTTCATCAAACATAACTACGGGAATAAGATCAGGCTAAATGTTGACTTACTTTCTCTATCCATGATGTTCACGGGTTTCTGATGAATGCAACTTTTCGCCGATCTAAGCTTTTCTAAGAACAATCAGATTTTCACTTGATAGATATTCCATCAAGTTCGATTTACGAAACATAATTCACGCAGTTCTTGAAGTCCTAGGGTAGATCCAGCTTATATGCCTTTCAAACCAATATTTTACATCATCTCAATGGTCCCATACAACGGGGACTTATATCCCATGATTTGTCAGATCATGAATTCATTTTTCCAAGGTTAAAAATTTTGGCATAACTTCGCTACCCATCTGGTACTTCAAGATCTACATTTCATATTCACATAACCTCCTGTCTACTACCGGCAGTCAATAATCAGGTCCTAATTTCAAAAATCATTTCAGGTCTCGCGGTTCGGGTATTTTTCAAGGTTAGGTTCACCATCATAGGAAACCTTAAACCTAAAAGACATGTCCAACTCACAGTGGATGTATGTCGGGTGTCTTCATCTCAACTCTTGCTTACAGATGCTCTAATATTTAGATCCTAACAAGATTCGATCTCAATCCTAACACGATGATTATCAATGATAATCTCTCCAAAGGAAAACGATTATACGGTTTATTACTAAAGGTCAATCATTCAAACATAAAACAGCACTTATATTACTTTGTATCGTTACTTTACCTCGTCCCTTCGATTGGGGTGGTACATAGCACTCTCATCAAGGTTCGTTCTCAATGATTTCTGAGCAAATCTCTAGAAATTCGATGCGAAGCGAGGATCTTGATAAAGATGTTCGATACAGGCACACTATGTTTACATAAGTCTTTTACATTTATCATTAACGGGAATGATATTAGCAGATTTGGTCAGTCTGTCGACGATGACCCAAATCGAATCAAATTCAGATGATGACCTTTACAATAGCTAGACGTTTACTAATGTATGAGGCGATGCCTGCCTTCATAATTTGCCATCAGTACAACTTCTTCAGACAAAGATATTTTTAGTCATAAATGACATAAATAGAATACTTATACTTACAAATTTCAACATAACTATATCTCACAATCCTCCATATTTAGACAATCACAAGTGGTCTTTTAAAACATTTAACGTTACCGGCTTCTCAATTCTAATGGTTCACATTAGCCGTGAAACCTTTCACTATTTATATTATCCTTTTTACAATCATCGGCTATTTTTAAATTGTTCGGCAACTTATTTTGCACCTTCATTATTAAGGAACATGTCCTAATTGGTTCTTTATCTTTTATACATAATGTGTCAGTAATTACGTTCACTTTCCTGACGAAATGAATATCATAACCGTATTTATTCAAAATTCTTTCTTCATATCTTCTATGTTTCAGTTTCGTCTCATCTATCATTTTTATCAGTTTTTGTCAATCCGGCGTTTAAAGCGTCGATAATTATTACAATTAATTAAATAATAATTATTAAATTTTTATGAAACGTAAACGTAAAATTTTAAATTTCTTAGTTCGACCAATTATATAAAATGTTCAAAAATAAATTTGAATTTAATTAACAAGATTTTTGTTGATTTATCGAAAATATTTAATAAGATTCGTAAATGTTCGAAAAACCTTTGTTTATATTTTGGTCAAAGTTTTCTTAGTTTGAAAAGTAAAAATTATCGTTTCAGATTTCAAGTCATGGTTTAAATGGTTTCCTCAATCCCTCTTAGGTTATCTTGAGGTATACACAAACATTTACCCCTAAACAGAAGTTTAGTTAAATGGTTTGTGTATAAGGGAATAATCCCTTAAAATCCTTTGTTAGAACATTTGTCAAAATATATTTGCACTTTCTTTTTAGTATAACTCAAAGTCTTAAAAGGGCTCTTAATTTGAAGAGTCAGTATAGATTCCATTATCTATTAATCACATAGTCAAATAATGTAAAGGATTAAGTCTTAAATCACATGTTAATTATTCAAGGTACAGGTTTTTATTGTTCGATCAATTCAGGGCAATCTATAAATAATTATTAACTCATTCTTATTCTTATAAACAAACATATAGTCCTTAATGATCACGAGCATGAATTTATCAAATCACAGCCTACACACGTGATTCCCCAAATTTATGAATGCTACATGTGTATTAGTCAATCTAAACGTCACCACGTGAAACTCATAATGTTCATTACAAGTACCGGATGTACTGATTGGAATACATAATCTTTTTCGCAGATGCGAAGTTGATGATAACCATGCCGTGGATCAAATCTTTAAAACATACACTTAGAACCTTGTAAATGATCGAACAAATCTTCCATTTCGAGTTATGGATATCGTTTTCGATTGTCAATTTACTCAATTCACAGTAATCTATAAATATAAGGAATGATAACACCATAGCTCTTCATGATGACGAGCTCGGTAGAATAAAATCTTTCTCCGACAACTCTCTCAGTTGTACGATAATTCCTTTAATTTAGATGGTGCTGACGTGCAGTGCACAAGCCACAGGTGCAGCACCGAGAATATAATCAATACCAATTTCAACTTGCCTTAGTGGCGAAAGTCTAGGTAATTTATCAACAAATATCTCCTATGGTTTCGGATAACATAAATATCTTTTAATATATTTATTTTATGTTCTTTCTAGATTATAATATCTATGACTAATTCACAACCATTCACGGTATAATTTCAAGTCTAAATGCAGGATATGGTCATCCATCAAGAATTATTTAGATCACTTTTGATAATCAACATCTTATCATTTAGGGGAATTCTACTCGAGTTCCCATCAATTAAGACAATGTCGTCATGTCATAATCAATCAATTCATTCTACTGGCACTATCAACTTTTCAGTTTTATTGCCGTTGATAAGACGTGAACATCTCAAAAGACTAATAATAACTCATAATCCTTCACAAGTTCAAGGATATCTGGAGACATAACTAACCTTAAAAGAGTAAGGTCAACTCATAATCTATGCGAGAGAATTTCAAATCAGATACAGATGAAAACATTTAACGAATATGAATATATCATATGTTTTCATAATTTGAGTACGCATTCGAAAGCTCCTCGGATCGTTACCTAGGTCATTCAAATGAAACCAAATCATAAGAAATGATAAGAACGTCAATACATCCAGTCGGGTATCAGCACTCGGTAATCAGATACTTTTCCTAAGAATCTTACTACGGGAGAATTGGACAAGAAATAATTGTCAATTGTCAAATAAGACAATTTCCACAGATGAGTAAATTCGACTCAGAAGAATAGATGCTACAGGCACATATGTAGGTGTCCCTAACACTATGTCCTTATTTTTCACTTCTTGTAGATCTCATAAAATGTTTTCTTTCACAATCTTCAAAGAAAATTTAGTGCTTATTCATTAGTTTTATGGTGACTACTAATCAGCCTTGCATGGTCCATTCCAAATTGTATGTAGGCGCGCAACTATATATAATTTCAAGATTAACGATGCAATACTCGGTTCGTCAAAACTTTATCATCATGTTTATAATAAAAACATTTACATGCTTAATTCTTAAATAAGAATCAAAAATAACTTTACAAATATTTTCTTTGTTATGAAGACAATTAAGTTTTCTAAGGTGTTTTATAAACAACTTCATTTCGATAACAATCACTTACAAATCTCACTTTGAATAATCCTTATAGTGATGAAAATTCAATTTACTCAAATGATACTGTTTTATTTTATAAAAACAATGAGTGATCTGCACAAGAGTGATGAAAAGTTGTTCACCAAGAACTAACTACAATATGATAGGAAATGAGCTTTAGCCAATTAATCATGAGATTCATGACCTCGATGGCACTCACGAAAAATGATTCACAACGTAACTCAAATCGAGATGAGTACTTGTTCAATGGTTGCATCACTAATGCGAACATTAGGATGAAGCAATAAAAGATAGATAACGTTGATACATGTAGGATTTAGCAATCAAAGGTAGTCTTTTTCATTAATCACAAACAAGTCAAAATTGTACCGTAACACATTACGTGTCACTATGTCATACAATTCTCAGAACTCATCCTACCAACTGATATCTCAGTTAAGTTAGGGATTTTTTTAAAAGATACCACAATGAATACTAATCTACAAGAGTCATTAGGTGTTCCACATGTCCCGGAAGATCCATCGGTCCCAATTCAGAAGAAGATTTCTTCAATTTATTTCTTGGACACTGGGCATCCTCGTTAGTGGACAATGGCCTAGGAACAACACTTAACACGAATCAACAATCAATTAAAACCTTATAATTCAATTACAGGACTTAACGACTCCCTCTTAACAACTTCTTATTCCATACAGGTTAAATTTTACTTTATTTAAATTTCAACCACTTTTATACTCAATTTGATATCCTACCTCATTTTCCAATACTTTCAATCTTATTCATAAACCTTAATAGGGTAATAAAAGTTCGATATGAACCACACTTAATTTCCAATCCTATAGCTCTTACAACAACAATTATCAAATGAGT
Organism: Glebionis coronaria; assembly: GCA_025667525.1. NCBI lineage: Eukaryota > Viridiplantae > Streptophyta > Magnoliopsida > Asterales > Asteraceae > Glebionis > Glebionis coronaria. The sequence goes on from CM046880.1 coordinate 254,164,159, forward strand.
CACTAGTATGAGATGACTCATACATTCAATTAGACTTCTCGGAAAGGTATTAGTTGCATGAGGCTTTTGGGTAATGGTTCCAATGACAGCCTCAAGTGCAACATTCACCCTTTCGATTTCAATTTAAGAATTGGATGACAATGAATCAGATGACATCTTTCTAGGTGGCAACGTTTTGTCAAACTCCACTCTATAAGGAAAGATCGTCATGACATCGATATCAGATTTAATCTCGCTAATTCTTTTTCAAAATCACAATCAACTAATATCTATATTTCTACGAATATTAACCATTTGTTGGGATCATAGATATCCATAACTTGGTTTAGATCTAGGATAGCTAGAATTCCTACGAGAATAGCTTCGACTAATTTACTAGGGGATTTAGGGTTCCTTGTGACAATCTACGTCGTATAAATACCTCGTATAAATATCAAAATAATCATCAAACAATCATGTAATAAAATTACATCATATATATATATAATCCAAGTTATATATATATATATATATTAAAATAACACTTCTCAGTCTGGTCTTGTCGGTAACTCGGGAATTCTTCGGCACCGTTATAGTCAAAAGATTTTTAGACATTTTTAGAAAAATGTTTATAGTTAAAAGATTTTGAAATGTTTTATTCAAAACCTTGATTTTAAAAAATCTTTCGTTCTCTATAACGAGAGCTCTGATACCAAACTGTAACACCCCCAAATTTATACAACTCAATACAGCAGAAGACTAGTTGGTGTTACGGGATAGCACATTACTCACATCATAGGCAACGCATAAAAATCGCGTCGTTTAATAATAAAAGCATTTCCATTCATAAATATCAAAGTTACATAGGTCCCAAGTCATTACATTTCATACAAAGTTTTACAAAGTGTTTGAATGGAAAATATTGTTTAAGTGCGGGCCATGAATTCTTGTCGTCTTCCCGAGAATTACCTTCAAGTACCTGAGATAAAACATGTTAAAAGAAAAGGTCAGCGATAACGCCGAGTGAATTCATAGAGTTTAATAAAATCCATCAATATAATATCAGTATAAAATTATTACTTAAAATCATTTTGTACAAATCATTTTAATAGGCCATAAAATAGTCGAAGTCATTTTATACAAATCTGCATCAAAATCATAATATAGGCGTTTGCCTTAAAAATCATTATACGAGCCAATGTCGTAAAAACATCATACAATACGTCTTATGACGTTGTATAAAAATAAAAACCGTTATATGAATATGGTTATGAAAACCAAAACACAAACATAATATCAATAGTATGACCCTGTATTGCTAGTCAGGCAATACATCGTAATTCGGAGCGTCTAGTAGTATTTCGTTAATTTGGATTATTATAAGCCGCATGACATTGTTACCTTACTAAACCAACAACGGGTAGCTAACCCGATACTCAATTTGCCCATCTAAAGTAGCGTGTCGTCACAAAGGTCACGCTATGGAAATCTTCTCATACATAAATTTGCTTACCAATCAATGTGGCACGACGGGGATCAACTGTCAAGGCGCGAACTGGGGTGATCGTCCCCAAATAGTACTATTAAATGCATAGGCGTCTACCAAATTCCGGTAGTTCATAATTCATGCTAATGGGACTTTTAGTGACATAACCTAACTTTAATAATCCATTTAATTTCATCTATCGGGTCCTTTAATCATTTATCGGGTCATACAATCGGGTCATACAATCATTCGGGTCCAAATCAATAAACAAACAATCGGGACAAATGGAGTCCTATTTTATAAAAACTAACATGTTATCTCCCTCGCGGGTTCATAAAAAATTTCATAAAAACATTTAAAAGAGTGCGAGGCTATGAACTCACGTTGATGTGGGAAGGCGGGTTATCGGCAATTCGGACGTACGGTACGTGCTTCAATCACGGAAACCTAGACAAATAATACTCGTCTTAGACTCATGTTCAATGACTTAATAAAAATAACAATTATGTATACATATGATGATTATATATATATGATGATCAAGTGGATTTACATATTCTCGTTTACTCATTTTAGTGTTATGTGTCGGTAACTTTTATACTAGTTCACTAGTTTTACCTATTTACGTGTTTTAGGTCTAATAAGCCTATTATAAGTTTATTAACTTGTTTTAATCCATTTTATACTTATATTATCAGTATTTACACTTTACAAGTTGGGCCCAAATGGGTTAAGCCCAATAAGTTCTTTTTATAAGTGTTTAACTTATTTAGTCCAATTATTAGTCCAATATGTTTACTTAGCTTGTTAATGTCCGTATGTCTTATAGTTCGGGTTTTTATCTGTTTTTACTTGTTATACATGTCTATATATCAGTATATGAGTTTATAAAAGTTTACATTGGACGGGTCCAACCGCCTAAGTTTTATTTAACAAAAACGTTAATTTTACGGTAATAGCCGAAAAAGTCGTAAAAATCATGTTTATAGTTTTATAACTTATAAAACTTAACAAGTTAACATTTTTATAAAATGTCCACTTATTTACCATTGTACATATTTATATAAATGTATTATATGAGTTAGTGGGTTTTTATTCACATTTTATACTATATAATTTTGAGTGCTTATATAATAGTATTATACTTTAATTTCCAAAATCTGATTTTTATTTTCATCTTCACCAAAACTGCCATATCTAGCGTTCTATATGTGGATAGAAGCTCAAATTTTTATGACATAAACTACATGATATTTGATCCATTTAACTCTACTATAGCTACTGTTGAATCATCCTTCAAGTATTTTCTAAAATTCTCCCAAAACAGTGAACTCAGATTTGTACCTTAAACTTGTTTTGATCATATCTCACTCATTACAATGATTCCATTGCATGGCCAACTCTCACATGTGTACAAGACCCATAGATTACTGTATATTAATTCTACTTCATCATTTTATCAGTTCATGACATGTTTCTTTACTGTTTTATACAGCCATCACTTTTAAGCAAGATTTTAGCCTTGTTTCTTATAGTTTTTCACCTTTTTAAGCATGTTTATCAACACCAAATCCCCGCACAATATTTTTAATCATCATTCATCATCATATACATATACATAAGTAAAAGAAATACAAGATTACATAATCAAAATAACAAGAGGATGAGGAGGACAATTTTTATACCACCAAGTTGATGTAGGTTGTGATTTGGACATGGATTTTGATGGAGAAACTTGTGGATAACCAAGACCATCTTCAAGACCACCATTCTTCATGAACACCTTGTAGAAAATCAGCCCCAAGACTCCATGGAACTCCTCCTTGGATGTTATAATCACCACCATTCAAGAGAGCTTCAAGAGGGCATCATCATATGTATGAATAACATAGTATTTTGTGGTAAATTTTGATCAAAATAGGGTGTTTGTGGGAGAGAGTGGACGGCACAAATGGGGAGATGAGAGAAAATGTGAGTTGATTTGCATGGTGTAAATGATGGTATGTGAAGGTTTGATGGTTTTAGCTAGTGGAAAGCTTAAAGTGTAAGCTTTAGCTTCCACTTGTAGATAACAAGTTAACATGATGCCACATATTGATGTGGTGTCACGTTGTGCTGTCCCATATGAGCTAGTGGGGTGGGATAATGTATTTTGTCCCACCTCACTAATTTACGGGTATTCCTCTATTCTAGTTTTCTCGATTTGCGTGCCCTCGGGTCGTTTCACGAAAAACGTTTTTATAAATTATGAATCAACGTCACAAAATGAATCCAATAAAAATTGTCTCATAAAAAACGGAGTTCAAAAACGTAAATACGTAATCCCAAGGTTTTCGGTTTAGTCGTAAAGGACGTTAAATTAAAATTGTAAGTCCTAATCTCTTCTCGTAAATTTGTGAGTTTATGAACTAACTCAAATTTAAAACTCCAAAATAATATTTACGGATAAATTTATTTTCTGAAATGTCGGACTGTCACCAAGGACGGTGTAACTAAACGTAAGCACGTAACGTTGAATCCTCCGGTTTAAACGTAGTCGATGCTACATCAAGACGTAAATCCAAATTACTTCCCAAAAATTAAGTGAGTTCATAATATAACATTAAAATAATATTTTCAAATAGATATTGAGAGTAAAATATCAATCATAAATTGACGGATTGTCACAATAATTCCTTAAGATTTCTCCAATTCTAACTATACAGGCACAGAACATCAATCTATCCTCATCGTTCATAAACAACTTCCTCAACTATAAAATCAGATCTCACAATCACAACCTAAATATATGAATGGATTTCACACATTTAGTTCTTCTTTGTCAACTTTATCCTTGGTTCAACAATCAGTGAAAACCTCCTAATAAACCTCCGATAATACCCAGCTTACACAAAGGAATTGACAAGCTTCAGTCGGTTTCATCGGTATCGACAAAGCCTCAATCGTTTCAATCTAGTCAGATTTTCACGATCACTTCAGCCATAGATTGCACATTCTAAAACATCTATATTACTCCAACTAAAATTCTTATCCAAAGAATTTTACACACCATTCCTCCTTTTTAATAAAAATTTTCCAATTGTTAGGGAATACTTTTCTTTCCTTCAATCATTTATTCATCACACTAAACATTCACAATCAAATATTGGACACCGATTTCTGGTGCTCAGTTTTTTCTACCTCACAGCAATCATCTTATTCATAAAACATCCATCTTCTATCCTTAGTTCCATTATCACTTCTCTGATGACTTAACCTTCCAGTCAAATCAGATTATCCTTATTGTCTCATCTGCCAATCCTTACAATCAATCATATTACCATCTTCAATTTCCTGATAATGCCATATAACAAAATATACAATCAGATTGCATAACTCCTATCAGTAAGCTAACAGAAAGCTTCCTTTTTCCCAAGACGGCAGTGAACTCTACAATTCCGTAGAACAATCACATAGTACCCTCAAGTACTAGCTCATCTTCTCATTCTTTTCGACTACTACTGGTAAAGCGCTCAGAAAATTCGACTTATTATAATTTCCTCCTATATACCTTCTCCTCATTGACCAATAAAATCGTCAAATACAATTTTCACTGATTACTTCCTGAAATTAGTACTCAATGCTCAACAACATTCCAATTTAATTCTTTCCACCTTTATTTATCATATCCTATGATATTCATCCTTATCTTGGTTAACTTTCTCACAACTCTAGTTCAGTCAATCGCGCTATACTTCTTAATTCCATAAGCTCAGAAAATATTTCCTTAATATATATATATAATTATTCTTCCGTCGGTGAATTTCTCATTTCAACCAATCACAAATTCTCGTTGATTTCTCGTCCTCAGATCAATTAAAATTTAACATCTTCAAATCTCAATATATCCTCAATAACACCTTCAGAATTTAATACACCATCAATAACACTTGCAGGATTTCAATAAAATTCTAACTCAATGAGTACCAGATAAGAATATAAAAATTACTACATCTAAATCTCAAATCTTATCAGCATTTCCAAAATATAAGCTGTAATAGCAGCAACATTCCTTTCATATTGATTTTCCATTATCTGAATAATTACTTTATTCAATCTCCTTTACCGAAATGAAAACATTTCATTACCACAGAAATACCAATTCCTATACTACACTCCTTGTTATTCCTTCAGCAGTTCGACCTTCAACTAGTACGTACTTACATCAAGTAAATAGATAATTACTTAAGTGGTATAAAATACATGTGATCTACACATCATACTTCCTCCTGCTTACCCGATTTATAGTAACTGCTTGAATACCATCTCTTCTTATCTTAGACTATTAAATTCCAAGTTTACCTTCTATTATAGGAAATAAATTCCTATTCCTTATTAACATTCGCAAAAATACCGTTCCTTTACCCTTTCTGCCACACTTAATTTCGAATCAGGATAATCTTTAAATAACTATCTCTTTTCGTCTAGTTGAACATTCCCAAATGACTATTGATATATCAAATCATCCATCAGTTACTCGAATTTGTCCATATAATTGCACCTTTCCAATCACCGTTAATATTCGTACGAGACTCTTCACCGCATCTCTTCTCATTCATAAGAATCCAACACACAGAGATCCTTTTAAAATCTTGTAGAATGACAGCAACATCTCCAACTGAAACAGCAGCATCTTCAATCTCAGCAGCATCTTCAGTCTCAGCAGCATCTTCAACTGAAACTGTAGGATTTTCAATCTCAACAGCATCTCGTCTCCTCTCAGCACTATCAGCTTCAAACAATCTAACAACTATTCCCACAATCATATAATCTACCCTAATGGTTGGCAATCTTTGGAGACATATTTCAAGATACTCAGTCATACAGGAATCCCTGCTAATGACAGAAACATATCTCACTCAACTCTTTCTATGCGATAATAGTAGAAAGAAACTTAATAAGTATACACATTGAGATAGAAAGAATAGGATCTTTACATCAAGATATAACATGAATACTGCATATGCCAACAACACAATACTACCAAAATTCAACAATTATCTTACATAAGAGAGAATAACAAAGACACATCAAAATACTAAAGGGTAATAGTAGATTTCATCCATAAATCCGAGAAAATCGCAACAAAATCTTGTCACTAATGTCACTTACCCTTATCATCCTAAACAACAACAATAATAATAATCCATCACAATACTACCTCACAACATCTAGATAATTCAGATACAATACAACAATACATAAACTAAAATACAACAAAAATCCATCACTACATCACTCCATAAGATGTGGTCCATCACTTTCTCCAACTTGGCTCGTCCCTGCTTCATCTTCATCTGGTCCTAACTTGTAGCACCTCCCTTTTGGATCTAAACATGGTGGATTCCTAAATCCATACCTCAAAATCCCTCCTTGACACGGCGGATCTATCATATAATGAGAATCAGCATACACCTCACTATCCTGAAACTTCCAATGTGGTTCAAGATACGGCCAAGATGAGCTACATATTTACTTAACCTGCGAAGCCTATCTATCTCTTTCTGATAATTCTCAAAATCAGTCCCATAACTTCTCACTTCAGCTCTAACCTCAGTTCTTCCAACTTCACTCTTAGTCTTATAATTATCACTATCAGATTCTACAACATTTTTCTTATCATCCATATCATCCTCATAATCTAACCATCCTCCTGAATTCTTATGATCACCTACTCGCTAATTCTGCAAAATCCAGTGACCTACAGCAAATCCCCATTCTTGACGTAATATGGTATGTCAGATATTCTCTGAAATCACAGAAAATTCAAAAGTACAATAGGTCATTATTCAAAAATATATATGCAATGCATAACTATGCAAATGCAAATGAATTACGTATGCAAAATATATATTGATGTGATGCAATGCAATGCAATGCAAATGATAATTACATAATACTCATAAAAATGAAATTATGATGAAATTATGATGAAAGCACTCCACGTCCTTTTATTAATACCAATACCTCATTGCAGTATTTACTTAATAAATACTCAAGAATTCACAACATTTTTAAGGGATACATCTATAATAACAAAGCATAACAAAAATAAATAATCTTACCGAAGCCTTGCAGAGAAGTTGCGTTGCTTTTATAAAATACTTTTGACACCAAAGTTATAGTTTAGGACATTTTCAAAAATCGACCTAATTCGCTATAACTAAAAAGCTCTGGTTACCAATCTCTAACACCCCCAATTTACATTGCGCAACGGAAAATACACAATTGGGTGTTATTCACAAACTTCATTTCATAACTCTTTAAACGACCCAAAATAGTATATTTAGGAATATATATGGAATTAATTTAAATCAATGTCTAAAACCTTCAATCCCAAGTAAAATCTGTTTAAAGTATATCAGAGTAGCGTACAGGTTCTCCCTGGGATCTTAATCAAAACAACAAACCCTTTACCAAAATACTTGACCATTTACTATATGTTTATGACAATAGGGAAAGAAATCTGTTTTAGACCAAACAAAACCAAAAGCAATCCGCAATCCTTCTCCAGCAAGCTCTGCAATTCAACAACTTCAAGTACCTGAAATACATGCATAAAATCATCAACACAAAGGTTGAGCAAGTCTATAGGTTTAAAAAAACATAATTGAACACATCGTAAAAATCATTCACAATTGTTTAATAGAATTGTGGCCATACAATCTATTAATCAGGTATATCATCTTATAGTAATAGCTAATGAATTGTATTAAGCTCATGACACCGACCCCTTAACTTAGTCACCCAGGCCAAATGCCGGCATGACTAGAAAATTACCAGTGCCCCTACTAGGGTATCAATTGCAAGAATACCAATTCTCATTCTCGTAAAATTATCCTTCCCAGAGGTTACTCAGCGTAATGCCCTGGTCTTAGATAGGGTTGTCAGCCCAATAGTACTATTATTAGAATAAGCGGCTATTCCCATCTCACAACATCAAGTCAGAAGATAGTTAATGGCTCATGAATTTAGGGACTTTTGCAATTAGGTACTTATACAATTCAATTCATCAAAGGCAACAAAGGCAACATCGGGTCCAACAATTACTCATGACATGTGTTCATTTTACTTCAAATAGCATGTATCCCCCTCGCGGGTTTTAAAATAATTAAAACAAGTAGAAAGCGAGGCTATAGACTCACCTGGAGTAATAGCAGTAGTAAGACGATCTTCGACGATAGTTGATGCCTGATAAACACAAAAACCGCAACCTATCAAATAAGGCGCGTTCATCAATAATAAACTCGAGTAAAATCCATACTTAGTAACATCAAACTCAAAATCATAAAATCACAACCAATCCAAAATGAAAACAATACAAATGCGCTTTTACTCCATTCTATATGTTTATTCTATTAGTTAATTCTTTCGATAAAAATCTGCCGGTACACACCAAATGTACAAGCTCATTTACCGCACTTAAACACGTCAAATTTTTATGATACTAATCAGAGATGTCACTTACTATATATAGAAAGACCTGTTAAAAGCTTAACAAAAGATTTTACATTTAAAGTTCCCTGCCCGACACATCTTTGAACTACAAAAACCAGAAAGTTTTACGTCAACACTCATATAGTCTTTTAACATATTTATTTTTCTCCGTTTATAAAACCGACAATCAACTTTGAAAATAACTCAACATCCTCATACTTATCATTCAAAATCAGTACTTGACACATTTCAAAATCCTTTTTATAGTCCCCGAGATTCGATCCAAATATCGACAACATTTATATATTGTGACGATACTCGTCTCCCGGTACACGAATATTCAAACTAACGTAACTTTTCGCTCGTTTGGAGCTAGAAGCTTTATCTATATCAAAACGAAGCTAAAAACATCCTCTACAACAATATCTAATTAGTTCATCTCAAACTCAAACTCATATTTTCAGAAAATTAACTTTAATAATCTCTTATAAAATATATAATTAAAAAGCATTCAAAATGAATTTTTCACCACATTTTAACCTCATTTTTACCACTATAATCATCCCTATATTACTACTTTCAATCATAACACTCAAAATCATCCTAGATGATCAAAGCATAAAAACCCAACTAAAAATTTTCAACATGAAATCATCAAAAATGATATATAAACATATAAACACCTACATACAACAAGAATTTAAGATCAAAACATATGATTTTCATCCAAAAATTGGTTTTTCAAAAATGTGCTTGCATGTAAGAAATTTTTATACCAATGTGTAAAGAATCAAGAATTTGTAATGGGTCTTTGATTAGATTTTGTTGAATCAAACTTGAAATTGAAAAATCAAGGGGTGTTTGGTGTGTGTGTGTGTAAATGTGTGTTAATTTTCCATTTATATGAAAAAAGTTTAGGGTAGTTTTTGCCAATTGTGATTCTTGTGGACCAAAATGCAAATACTTTGTTAAAAAGCGGGAAATGACTATTAGTCACTTTTGAAAATATTTACGGGTCTCGGGTTTCATAAAAATGCTTCTCAAACCTTAAAACGCACACAAATATGATATTATATAGTCCCGTCACGACTTAATACGACATTAAAATAAAAACGTCAAATTATTAAACACCGACATGTTTAAAATAAAAAGTAAAATTTCTCGGGCATCCGTCGATATCGTCATTACTAATAATCCTCGCAACTCGTCAAAACGTAAAAATATAATTTTCAACATCATCCAAATCAAATCATCAATCGTCATAATAATCAACCCCGTCAAAAATTTCAAAAATATACGTAAAAATATAATTAAATAATGACCACAGTTTTGGGTTGTTACAGTATTGGTTTAAGTGAGTCATTGCAGTGTAAATGATTTGGATTAACAGTTTTGATAAAAGTTTTGAGTTAAAAAAAACTGTTGTAGGTTTTGAGTACATGCATCGGAATGTGACAGTGTTTGTTTGTTTGATTGATAAAATGTTTGTTTGTTTATAATACCCATCGGAATAAGTCCAATTCGATACAATCTATCGGAAGATCACCATCGAAATGTCACCATCGGAAAGACCATACGAATGTTATCATCGGAATGTGACATCAGAATGTGACATCGGAATGAGGCCATCAGAAAAACTATCAGAATAAGCATCGGAATGAGACCAACTAAAAACATTTACCATCTCGTCTAAGTATAACTATCAGAATAAGCATCAAATGTTATCATCGGAACCTGTGACCTTTAGTATAACTGTCCATCGCATTTACCATCTTGTCTAGGCTCTTATTTGAGTTTTATTACGCCTTATTTAATTAATACAGGATTATTTAGACCGTCAGATTTGTCAAATAGTTTAAATATAAGTTTTATTTTAATTAGATTAACTTTTAGACATTTAAGTAGTTTTTTTAAATTAGTTCTTTTTAAAATGTTTTTAATTAATTTAATTTTTAAAATATAAAAAAACACAATAAATACTTTATTACTTTTAATAATTTCAATTGCTTTTAAAGTTAGTTTTTAAAATTTGTTTTTAATTAATTTAGTTTTATATAAAAATTAGTTTAAATAAATTTTGTTTAATTAAAAGTAAAGAGTAATTTCTTTTTAAATAGTTTTCAAATTAGTTTAAATAGTTTTATAGTTTTAATTAGTTTCAAAAAAGTTTTTGTTTAAATTAGTTTATGATTTTTAAATAGTTTTATTTAAATTTGATAAAGTAGTTTTAATTAAATATTTCCTTTTTAATTAGATTAAATATTTCTTTCTAAATAGTTTTTAGTTTTTAATACCAAACAAAGCTTTATTTACCAAGAACAATTAATCTTACGTATAAATCCGATATCAATTCGAGTCGAGTCGAGGAACGAAAAATAGATTAAAAAGAATTTGCACAAAAATTCATACATTAAATTGGCGCTGCTGCCGCTTCGCTCGTTACGATTGACGATTTTTCGTGAGATGCTTTGGATTTTGGGATCCGTTCAATTTTGAACGTTACTTTTCTTGCTAAAAAATCAAAAACATAAAAAAATCAAAAACTTAAAAATACAAAAAAATAAAAAATCATCAAAAGCAAACTCTTTCCTAAGATTTGCACCAAAGAAATTAAAATATCCAAAAGTAATACTTTTCCTAAAGTATTACACCAAAAAAATTACGTATTATTGTTATTTTTCTTATTTCGATTTCTTTCGCTTTTTATTGCGAATATATATTTTTCTAAAAAATACAAAAAGATTTTTCTTTTAATATATTGTATTACGTAGAACAATCAATTTACCTACTTCCAAATAAGACCTTAGTTTGGATTTCATCACCTAGCTATTGTATTCGAATCCAAAACGAAAAAAGGGCAAAATAGATAAATACTAGTAAAAAGTTTGAACTCGATTTATACAAACTATAAGGTGGGTATAAGGCGACGCGCTATAAAAGGCCGTCTAAGGAAAAAGGTTTTTAAGTGCTTTGCGCCACCTCGTTTCCCCGCTTGCTTGTGCGTATATTGAGAGGGATGACCGATTATTGGTTTGCCAACACAAGTAGTATTACGTATATATTTTTTGTAGCTTTTTCATATTGAACCTCGAGAGGGATAATCCCTTTCCTCTCAAAGTCGACCGAGGTCTCCTACCTCATTCCTCAAGTTTAGTTGTATGCTCACTCGCACGCGTGTACACATACCGAGTGGTGTACCAAATACTTCTAATTCTTCCAAAAATAAGAAGAAGAACAAAAAGACCGCCAATCAAGCCGATCCCGAGAATCGAGCTTTGAACAACACGATGGCAACGGATAATCGACCAATAATTGAGATTCTACAATATCACGTTGAAGTAAATGATGACGCGATTGTGGTGTCGGATATTGGAGCGAATAATTTTGAACTAAAAACGTGTTTTATTCAAATGGTTTCCGCTACACTATTTTTAGGCCGTACTAATGATGACCCACACGCTCATATAAAACGTTTCATACAATTGGGAAACATCGTCAAATACAATGGGGTGCCACAATAGGCCATTCGTTTACAACTCTTTCCTTTTCCCTCGAGGGACAAGCCCGGATTTGGCTTGATTAGGAACCACCCCAAAGTATCACCACATGGATTGATTTAGAGACCAAGTTCATTAACTACTTTTTCCCACCATCACGGACCACCTCTTTAAGGAATGACATCATTACCTTTGAACAAAAATATGGGGAAACGTTTAGTGAGTCTTGGGACCGTTTTAAGGAGCTTTTACGAAAATGTCCACAACATGGTTTTACAAAAGTGCATCAAATAATTACGTTTTACAATGGTTTAACTCTTAATGACCAAGACTCACTTAATAGTGCCGTAGGGGGTAATATTCTTGTGAAATCTATGAACGAGGCTTGGGCAATAATTGAAAACAAGGCAAAAGCTCAAACCAAAAGTGTACGGACTACAATAGCTAGTGCTAGTGATAATGAGGTGACTAATAAAATTAAGGAGCTTACTTCAATTGTGAAACACCTTGTTTTAAGGGATAACCCTCCCACTACACATGTGAATGCCTTAAAAGAGACTTGTGAAATGTGTGAAACTTGTGGTGGACCACATTCGTACTATAATTGTGACAAGGTTTACAATCGACAACAAGAGTTTATGCTTATAACAACAATGAAAATGAGCGGGTTCATTTCAAACCAAATGTTGATGTTAACCATTTGTCTTATAAGTCTAGTAACTATTTGGCTCCCCCGGGTTTTGTAGCTCCACAAAGACCACCCCCACCCGCCCAAAATAGGAACCAAGGTCCTCAACAGGGTAATTTTCAAGGGAATTCAAATACACTGGGTTTTAATCAAAATCAAGGGAATTTTCAAGAGCATAATCAAGGATTTAATAACCAAGGTTTTCCTAACCAAGGTTTTCCTAATCAAGGGTATAATCAAATGAACATGCATAATCCTCAAATGGACTTGGTTCTACAAAAATTAACCGAACATGAGCGAATCATGAGAGAAATGAAAGAATCGACCGATAAGAAATTTTTGCAAATGATTCAAACCCTTCGTCCCCAAGGTGCCCTCCCTTCGAACACCGTGAACAATCCTAGGGCTAACGTTAATGCCATCACTACTAGGAGCGGTAAGACCACCGAAGAACCTTCCTATTCCCCACCTAAACAAGGACCCGAGATTCCTTCTTCTTCTACCCACCCTCCTTCACCTTCTACTTGTGACATACCCCTCGTTATGCCTTCGTCTACACCTTATGTTCCACCTTTACCTAAATCTTATACCACACCTTCGGTTCCCAAACCGGTTCCTTCACCTTCCATTTCTACTCCTCCTCCACCAAAGGATGTGAGTGAGCAATCCACTCCAAATCCTTCATCTCAAACCAATATACCTTACCCCTCAAGGTTGAGGAAAGAGAAATTGAAGAATAAGGATGATATTCAAGTTTCGAACTTCCTAAAAATGTTCAAACAATTGAATTTTAATATCACCTTTGCCGAGGCTCTCGCTCACATGCCTAAGCATGCTAAGATGTTTAAGGACCTTTTAAGTGATAAGGAAAAGTTGCTCAATATTGCCAATACACAGTTGAATGAGAATTGTTCCACGGTTCTTTTGAGAAAATTACCGGTTAAGTTAGGAGATCCCGGTTAATTCCTTATTCCTTGCAATTTTTCGGGTGTTGAGAAAATTACCGGTTAATTGTATGGCCTTAGCAGATCTCGGAGCGAGTATCAATCTTTATGCCATTGTCCGTGTGGAAACAATTATCTTTACCCGAGCAAGTCCCCACTCGTATGACCTTGGAATTAGCTAACCGTACGATTGCTTATCCGGTGGGGATAGCCGAGGATGTTTTCGTAGGAGTCGACAAATTCACTTTTCCCGCCGATTTCGTTGTAGTCGACTATGAGATGGATCCCCGTGTTCCATTAATTGTGGGACGACCCTTCTTGAGGACCGGGCGTACATTGATTGATGTAGCCGCGAGTGAGCTTATCATGAGGGTCGGGGATGATAAAATCATCTGTAACATGGGTAAACTTTCCAAACTTCCCAATGAGCCCGAATCCGTGAATTACATCGATGTACTCGACGAAGCATGTGAAGAACATTTTCACGAGGCTTGTAAGAGCGGGAGTTCTCATTTACCTCATGTTGAGACCGTATCTTCTATTGCTCCTTCATTGACTCCATTTGGAGAAAGTGACTTTCTTGTACAAGAATTTGAAGCAAGTTTAGGGGATGTGGATTTAAAATATGACGATTCTCCCACCGATTGGGAAGAAGACATTCGTACCATTGAGAGACTTCTCAATGAGGACCATATTTCTCCACCTACTCCTAAAGAAGTTACAAACGATGATCCAAATTTAACTAAACCTTCCATCGACAATCCACCGGATTTAGAGCTTAAGGATTTACCATCTCATTTAGAATACGTTTTCTTAGAAGAGAATGATAAGTTACCCGTCATTATTGCTAAGGACTTAAAAGAAGATGAAAAATTTCGACTTATCGAAGTGCTTAAGAATCATAAGAAATCAATTGCTTGGAAAATCTCTGACATCCGCGGAATTGATCCTAACTTTTGCACTCATAAAATTCTCAAGCACAATGTAGTTATGAAAAATCACAATAGTAACAAAGTGAACCGGATACAAGGGCCTCCTCCATAAGCTCCAATGCATGTGATGAGAGAGAGCAACCCTACAAACAACATGAAGACAAAAGGAAGGCATCCCCCTATACTTATCCTCAACTCTATACCCTTATTTCTATCCTACCAAACTCTAAGCCTAGTTATTCAAGCTTGATTTATGGATTCTCTAGCTCAACTCATCTCACAATGAATTAATTCATGGGGAAAATGGGGATCTCTTGGACGATTTCCACAGAAATGCCATCCCCAAAGTAATCCTTAACACGGTGACCATTCACTTTGAAATTTGGGCCATTTGGCTGTAACAACTCAATAGTCCCATATGGAAATACTTGAGCAATGGTGAATGGACCGGACCATCTTGACTTAAGCTTGCCCGTAAAAGGTTTCAACCTTGAGTTAAAGAGGAGAACCGGCTCTCCAACTTTGAACTCACGGTTCTTGATCTTGGCATCATGCAATTGCTTAGTCTTTTCCTTGTAAACCAACGAGTTTTCATAGGCGTTGGCTCTCAATTCATCCATCTCATTGATGTGGTATTTTCTATGTGAACCGGCTTGGTTTAAATCAAACTTTGCCCATTTGAGAGCCCATGAAGCCTTATGCTCTAACTCGAATGGGAGGTGGCATGCTTTTCCATAAACAAGCCTATATGGAGTACAACCAATTGGTGTCTTAAAAGCTGTCCTAAAAGCCCACAAAGCATCATCAAGCTTATCCGACCAAGAAGCTCGATGCTCTCCCACCATTCTCTCTAGAATCCTCTTTAAACCACGATTTGTGACCTCAGTTTGCCCATTGGTTTGAGAGTGATACGCGGTAGAAAGTCTCTGGTTAACACCATACTTCTTCATGACTCTTGTAAATTGATCATTACAAATATGAGTCCCACGATCACTTATGATAGCCCGAGGTACACCAAATCTAGCAAATAATTGCTTCAAGAATTTCACTACAACTCGAGCATCATTAGTAGGCAAGGCTTTATCGTCAACCCACTTTGAAACATAGTCCACGGCTACGAGTATGTACTTATTGCCCTTTGATGATGGAAAAGGTCCCATGAAGTCTATACCCCATACATCAAAAAATCTCACACTCTTGTATAAAATTTTGTGGCATCTCATCTCGTTGATTAATCTTTCCATGTCTTTGACAAACATCACAAAATTTCACCATCTCTTGGGCATCTTTGTATATTGAAGGCCAATAGAAACCCGAATCAAAGACTTTCTTGGCGGTGTAGTTGGACCCAAAATGGCCTCCCGTAGGTCCCTTATGACAAGCTTCTAAGATTTTAAATGCTTCGGGCCCACCTACACACCATCTTATGATTTGGTCCGCACATTGCCTAAAGAGGTAAGGGTCATTGACAGGTGTGAAAACACCCATCCTTTTACCACTTATTGCTTGCTAAAACGAGACCAACACGCGTATTTAATGTCATTTGTTTGGAATTATGTGTGGTTTGTGTGTTTGTTGTGTTTTCAGAGCCAACCTGATAAATATTAAAGAAAACATGGGATTGCACGGGTTTTATCGAAGAAAAGGACGAAAGACGAAGTCTATAGTCCAAGAGATGCAAAAGATTTGAAGTAAATAGGCCTATTTGAAGATTTATCGAAGAAAAGGACCAAAGATGGAAGATTTACATATATCGAAGAACTCAAGTCTATTAAACGAAGAAATTAAAAAGACGAGTTGAATTTATTCATCGACAAATCCCGAATCAGAATAAAAAACGTCAACTCTACTGAAAAGACGAGAAGACAAAAAGAGAGGAGAAAAGCCCACTCACCAACCAAAGCCCAAGGCCTATAAATAGACCTTCCCTTCACATTTTCAAAGCTAATTCATTTTTTCTTTTTTCTTTTTCTCCTGTTTCGTAGGAACACCAACACCATTAAGGTGTTTGGTGATTTTCATTTTTCCTTTTTAATCCAAGATATTGTAAGTTTTAATCTTTCCTTTTGTTTGTTTGAATCTTAATCCTTAATACAAGTTTCCATTTAATCTTGTTCTTCCTTTTCTTATTGATTCTTAAGCTCTAAGTTTTTATTTTGTTGATTTTGATCTCCAAAAACATGTGGGTTTTGTGTTTTTGTTGATTTGATTTAAAGTTTATCATTTGTAAATGATTAGTGGTTAGTTTAGTTTAAGTTTTGGTTAAAAACTTGGTGGATTTTGGTTTAAATTCGTGTTGATTAAGTTCCCCTGTTCTTCGCACTTCTGTTTCATTTCCCCAGATTCCGAATGAACTAATCATTCCGAACCAAGGATTTGAACAAATTATTCCGAACCAAGGCTTTTGTTAAAAGTATTCCGAACCAAGGGTTGTAGTAAAAACTTTCCGGATGAACGAATATTCCGATGAAGGTTTATTTCGAACGAGCACTTTTGTTTTAGATATTCCGAATAAGCAATTTTATTCCGGATCAGCATATATTCCAAACGAACCATTATTCCGGATGATGGAATATTCCGCATGAACACTTTGTTTTAAATTATTCCGAATCAAGCATTTGTTTTTAGTTATTCCGGATCAAGCATTATTCCGCATAAGCAAAACATTCCGAATGAGTTGATTATTCCGGATGAGTGATTATTCCGGATAATAAAATTATTCTGGATGAGCAGTTATTCCGAACCAGCATCACATATTACGAACGAAGCCCTTGTGTGTTGATTATTCCGGATGAGCTGATATTCCGAATGAGCACAACATTCCGCATAAGCCAAATTATTCCGGATCAGCAAGTATTCCGAATCAGCTTAATATTCCGCATGAACCATATATTCCGGATGAACAATGTATTCCGGATGAGCTAATTATTCCGGATCAAGAACTTATTCCGGATCAACAGAAACATTCCGAATCAGCTGTTTTTCTAAGTTAAGGTATTTTACTGTTTTAAGTTTTAAGTTTAATCCAAGTTTTATTTTCATTAATTGCTTTTAGTTTAATTTTATTACTTCTCGCATTTACCTTTTTAGTAGAAATAGATCAAAAGCTCCCCCTTTTAGTCAGCAATTACAACAATTCCACTTTGAACCGTGATCGATTCGAGAAGATACCGAGAACGAAACAACGACAAATAGAATTGGGTGCGAGCAACACAAAGAAAGATCTTGCAACCACTGTTTTATTAACTAACAAAAATTCAGTTATTAAAATGGCGCCGCTGCCGGCTCTTTTCGTAAGGATCAACGGTTTCTTGTGAGAAAAATTGGATTTTGGGATCCGTTCTTTCGGGAACGTTATTTTCAAGTACAACAATTTTCAAAAACCCATAAAAATTTAAAATTTTCAAAAAACACAAAAAAATTAAAAAACCTATAAAAACCAAAAATATTTTCTCTTGCATTTTCTTTTTTAGTGTATGCGTACCCGATCAACGTCCTATCCCGAGCCTGAGACTCTCGATAATTTAGACATGGCCGGTGTACACAACAACAATAATAATCCACCCCACCCCAACATGAATAATCTACCCCAACCCGACCTACGAACCATGGAGGAGCTATGCCAACCTACGATGAATGGACGTGGAGGCCCGATTGCGCCGATGCAAATCACTGCTCAGGAGTTTTCGTTGAAGCATCACATGATCCAAAAGGTGCAAACTAATCCATTTCGCGGAATACCGGATGATGATGCCAACAAACACCTCGACAAATTCATTACCATCACCCAAAGCATGAAGTTTCCCGGTGCTTCTATGGATGTACTTCTCCTTCAACTATTTCCTCACTCGCTTTCTCACCATGTCGAAAAATGGTTTGACTGTCTCCCAAAGAATTCTATTCATACTTGGGACGACATGACTCAACGCTTTTAGTCACGCTACTTTCCACCATCTATGGTCACGAGCCTTCGTAACCAAATTAGTGGATTCATGCAAGACAATGATGAATCGCTCTTCGATGCTTGGGAACGCTACAATGATTTGATCGACCGTTGTCCAAATCACAACATGCTCCCCGTCACTCTCATTGATACTTTCTACAATGGTCTCACTTTTCGTGATCGTGACATGATCAACGCCGCCGCCGGTGGTACTTTTATGAAAAGGATACCGGAGTAGTGTAGAGAGTTGATTGAAAACATGACTACTCACCACAAGAATTGGGATTCATCCGCATCCTCAAGATCTAATCCGAGAGTCAATGTTTCATCTACTTATTCCACCACCGACATGTCCGCCATGGAACGAGCCATTATCGAAATGAGCAAAAATATGCAAATTTTGGCTAATAACCACACTCAACAAGCTAAAGCCGTTGCTATTTATTGTGACACATGTGGTGGTCCTCATTCTTACAATGATTGTCCTTCCACTCAAGGCAATTTTTGTGAAAACGTTAACGCGGCATACGGTACTTATCCCACGGGAGGCTATCAAGCTCGTCCTCAAGGAGACCGTAACTTGCTAAGTTATCGTTCAAACAACTATATTTCACCACCCGGTTTTACTCCTCAAAACCAAAACCAACAACAAAGCTATAACCGAAATAACCAAAGCCAACCTCTTGCTAACAATCAATATCAATCCCAACGAAACCCATATCCACCTCAAGGACATTCTCAAGCTTACCAAGCTCCACCTCTCAATCAACCAACGGCGTTGAATCAAGACATCGAGACGTTCATGAGGACTAATAGAGAGATGGTGACGAATCTTCAGAGTCAATTCATCAACTTGAAGGGAGACATGGCGAAACAAAGGAGCGATATTCGAGCCGAGCTAAGGAATGACATGGCGAAACAAAGCAATGATATTCGTGCAGACATGAGAGACTCTTTCAGCACTCAAGCGGATAACATACGTGATATGATCGGTTCGCGTTTCCAAGGTAATCAACCCTCTTCTTCGGGTACTCTTCCGAGTAACACCATAACTAATCCAAGAGGGGAGATGAAAGCAATCACCACTCGTAGTGGAAAAGGTTATACGGAACCCGAGCTTCCTATACCTCCACCCGTGATTGTGAACAAGGAAAAAGAGAAACTTTCCTCACCTCCTTTGCCTTCTACCCCAATTCCCCCACCACCCGCGGTTGTGAGTGATCCTACTCCCCTAAAGCCTTCCTCTTCATCCGATATACCTTATCCTTCAAGGTTGAGGAAAGAGAAGCAAAAGGTCAAGGATGATATTCAAGTTTCAAACTTTCTTAAAATGTTTAAACAATTGAATTTTAACATCTCCTTTGCCGAGGCTCTCGCTCACATGCCTAAATATGCGAAGATGTTTAAAGATCTTCTTAGTGACAAGGAAAAGCTTCTTGACATTGCTCAGACCCAACTTAATGAGAATTGCTCTGCGGTTCTCTTAAGGAAATCGCCCACCAAACTTGGTGATCCGGATCGCTTCTTGATTCCTTGCAACTTCCCGGGAGTAGAGAATTGCATGGCCATAGCTGATCTAGATGCTAGAATAAACTTAATGCCTTTAAGTGTTTGGAAGCAATTATCTCTCCCCGAGCTAGTCCCCACCAAAATGACTTTGGAATTAGCTAACCGTACGGTTGCTTATCCAGTGAGGATAGCCGAAGACGTCTTCGTTGGCGTTGACAAATTCACCTTCCCGGCGGATTTTGTTGTCGTTGACTACGAGATGGATCCTCGTGTTCCATTAATCGTTGGACGTCCCTTCTTGAGGACCGGTCGCACTCTCATTGATGTAGTCGCGGGCGAAATAATCATGAGAGTTGGTGACGATAAAATTGTCTTCAACATGGTTAAGATTTCTAAGCAACCTTATTCATATGAGAGTGTTAATGCTATTGATGTTCTCGATGAGGCTTGTGAAGAACACTTTAATGATGCTTGCAAAAGTAATCTTTCTTCTCTACCCAATGTTCAGACCGTTGCCTCAATTGCTCCGTCATTAACTCTTTTTGGAGAAAGTGACTTTCTTTTGGATGATTTTGAAGCTAGCTTGGGTCCACTTGATCTTAAGTATGATGATTCTCCCACCGATTGGGAAGAAGACATTCGTACAATTGAGAAACTTCTCAATGAAGACCCTTTCTCTCTTCCTTCTCCTAAAGAGGTGACTAATGATGATCCATCGTTAGTTACACCATCTATTGAGGATCCTCCCACTCTTGAGCTTAAGGACTTACCTCCTCATCTTGAGTATGTTTTCTTAGAAGGCATTGATCAACTTCACGTTATCATTGCTAAGGACTTAAAAGCCGATGAGAAAACTCATCTCATTGAAGTTCTCAAGAAACATAAAAGAGCTATCGCTTGGAAAATCTCCGATATTCGTGGAATTGATCCTCACTTTTGCACACATAAAATTCTCATGGAGGACGACTTTAAGCCAACAATTCAATGCCAACGAAGGGTGAATCCTAAAATCCATGACGTTATCAAAAAAGAGGTTATCAAACTTCTTGATGCGGGCATGATTTACCCTATCTCGGATTCACCATGGGTTAGTCCAGTCCATTGTGTGCCTAAGAAAGGCGGAATCACCGTTGTGCCCAATCAAAACAACGAGTTGATTCCTACACGTCTCGTTACTGGGTGGAGAGTTTGTATACACTATCGCAAACTCAATGATGCCACGAGAAAGGATCATTTTACTCTTCCTTTTATGGACCAAATGCTTGAACGTTTAGCGGGTAATGATTATTTCTGCTTTCTAGATGGTTTCTCGGGTTATTTCCAAATACCCATCGATCCCCAAGATCAAGAGAAGACAACATTCACCTGTCCCTATGGCACATTTGCTTATAAAAGAATGCCTTTCGGCTTATGCAATGCCCCCGGGACATTCCAAAGGTGCATGTTGGCTATTTTCCATGACATTGTTGAGCAAACCATGGAAGTCTTCATGGATGATTTCTCGGTCTTTGGGGATTCATTCTCTTCTTGCCTTGCCAATTTAGAACGTATGCTTAAGCGGTGCGAAGACACTCGCCTTGTTCTAAATTAGGAAAAATGCCATTTTATGGTAAAAGAAGGCATTGTGCTAGGACACAAAATCTCAAAAGCCGGTCTTGAAGTGGACCGTGCTAAAGTGGATGTCATAGCCAAATTACCTCCACCTTCAACCATGAAGGGTGTGAGAAGTTTTCTTGGTCATGCGGGCTTCTATCATCGCTTTATCAAAGATTTTTCTAAAATCGCTCGCCCGATGACCCACCTCTTGGAAAAAGATACTCCTTTTATCTTTTCCAAAGAGTGTATTGAAGCCTTCAATCTTCTCAAGGATAAGCTAACTAAGGCACCGGTCTTGGTCACCCCTAATTGGGAGCTACCTTTTAAATTGATGTGCGATGCTAGCGACTTTGCTATTGGAGCGGTTTTGGGCCAAAGAGTGAATAAACACTTCTAACCAATCCATTATACTAGCAAGACAATGACGTGGGCTCAATTGCATTATACGACAACCGAAAAAGAGCTTTTAGCTGTTGTCTATGCTTTTGAAAAATTTCGCCCTTATCTTGTTTTATCCACCGCCATTGTATACACGGACCATTCCGCGTTGAAGTACTTGATGACTAAGCACGACTCTAAGCCAAGACTTCTTCGCTGGGTTTTACTCCTTCAAGAATTTAACATTGAAATTCGTGACAAGAAGGGAGCTGAAAACCTAGCCGCGGATCATCTAAGTAGACTTGAGGATCCATATCAAGGGGATCATCCGAACAAAGAGATCAATGACTCTTTTCCCCTTGAGACCTTAATGTCTATCAATTCCACTTTTGATGACACCCCGTGGTTTACGGACATTGCAAACTACTTAGCGGGTGGTGTTCTCATCAAAGGGTTAACATCCCAACAAAAGAAAAAGTTCTTGAATGATGTTAAGACCTACTTTTGGGATGACCCTTTTCTCTTCAAACGATTATTCGCCGATGTGTTGACGGACCGGCAGCTTTAGACATTCTCGAGGCTTGCCACAAAGGACCCATCGGTGGTCACTTTGGTCCCAACTTCACCACGAAGAAAGTGTTTGACTCGGGATTTTATTGGCCCACCATTTATCGTGATGCTCACGAGATGGTTAAACATTGTGATGCTTGCCAAAGACAAGGCAAGATCACACATAAAGATGAGATGCCTCAAAATTTCATACAAGAATGTGAAATCTTTGATGTATGGGGCATCGACTTTATGGGGCCATTCCCTTCTTCTAAAGGAAACAAATACATCCTTTTCGCCGTTGACTATGTTTCAAAATGGGTTGAAGCAAAAGCTTTACCCACTAACGACGCAAGGGTGGTTTGTAACTTTTTGAAACAGCTATTCGCTAGATTCGGTTTTCCTCGTGCTATCATCAGTGACCGCGGGACTCATTTTTGCAATGATCAATTTGAAAGAGTCATGGCTAAGTATGGTGTCAATCACCGTCTTTCCACCGCCTATCATCCCCAAACTAATGGGCAAGCCGAGATATCCAACCGTGGATTGAAGCGAATTCTGGAATGTACTATGGGAGAGCATCGTGCCTCGTGGGCCGATAAGTTAGATGGTGCTTTGTGGGCTTTCCGTACCGCCTATAAGACCCTAATTGGTTGTACACCTTATCGTCTTGTGTACGGGAAAGCATGCCACCTCCCAATTGAGTTGGAGCACAAGGCTTACTGGGCCTTGAAGTGGGCTAACTTCAACATCAACAAAGCCGGTGATCTTCGCAAGATTCAACTCAAAGAGCTAAATGAACTGAGGAATGAAGCTTACGAGAACTCATTGATCTAGAAGGAGAAGACCAAGATCATCCACGATGCTAGAATTAAGAACCGAGAGTTCCACGTTGGTGATCAAGTCTTACTTTTTAACTCTCGGTTGAAGATCTTCTCGGGCAAGTTGAAGAGCCGCTGGTCTGGTCCATTCACCATCGCCAAAGTCTTTCCCTATCGCACCATTGAGCTTTCTCAGCCAAATGGGCCCAATTTTAAGGTGAATGGCCAGCGTTTGAAGTTGTACTTTGGTGAGGACATATC
This sequence comes from Glebionis coronaria, assembly GCA_025667525.1. Taxonomy (NCBI): domain Eukaryota; kingdom Viridiplantae; phylum Streptophyta; class Magnoliopsida; order Asterales; family Asteraceae; genus Glebionis; species Glebionis coronaria. Next base: position 254,188,218 of record CM046880.1, read on the forward strand.
TCATGAGATGATTCCATCCCTCACCACGTTTCCCATGAACTAGTTTCGGGACCGAGTCAGGCTCGTGACTCGGTTAACAAAAACAAGCTCTCCTCGGGAGGCAACCCGAGTTTCTATCCCCCTTTTCTGTTTTTTCATCCTAAGTGTAGGGGGAGCTATATAGGTTGCTTGTGTTTGTATGGTGATGTGATTACAGGGATAAGTGCACTTTTGGAATCTTTGAAGAACCGTGCTCCCATGTTATCCGCAAATCCGGTTATATCTCTCAACTATCGTGATTCAACTTTCTTCATACTCACATTTGAAATTGATCACTTTAGTTGTCTCCTCCTTAACTTGATTTAACCAACGTGCACAATGTCGTAAGTGTAGGGAAACTTTTCCCACATGCTTAAACATTGAGGACAATGTTTATATTAAGTGTAGGGGAGACTTCTATCGAAGTTTCAAGTGGACTTTTCCATTAAAATGCCTTCATTTAACCGGAAAATCATCTTTTTGACATTTTTTAAATTTTAAATTAACTTTGGCCATTTAGTCGTAATTTTTAAATTTTTATGTCTTTTATTTCTTTCCTTTTATCGTTGTTATCATATGTATATATTCCATAATAAAGTCTGAAATAAAAGAAAAATAAAAAATATTAATAAAGTGGTGTAGCTAGTTTAGAAGTCTTTGATATATTAGGCCCGTTGTGATTATTTTGACTCAACCCGAATAGACCTATCCAAGTTTATTCTAGCAAGTATCCTTAACCATTTAGACCTTTATTGGTTTATTAGGCTAAGCATCCACAAGTCTCATTACTTGAGATTTTAAATTGTGGAGAACGAGAAATGATAGAGTCAATTATAAGTCGGTGATCTTGCATAAGCACACTTGGTGTAATTATTAGCTTTTCCTCCCATCACTTGTAAGTAAATAATTGCAATAAGTAAGGTCGTACTGTCTGAAAAATTACTTAGCTTCTAGCCCAAGATCGTTTAAAAGTTAATCGGTATTAATTAGAGTTCATAGCCAAGGCATAACTATTGAAACGGGACGCGAAGATTGGCGATTCCGAAAAGGCCCTAACAAGGCATGAGGATTCCATTTTGTTGCTAAAGATCCAAGATGATGTGAAGTATCATTATTCCAAAATCAATATGAAGGATCAAGACACACGACGAAAAGCAATTACTCCCATAAAGATCATGGAGAAATCTATCTGAAAAGACCCTAACAAGGTATTAGGATAAATAGATCTAAGTCCGAAAAGGAGGCAGATCGTTGTATATCAAAGTCCCAAATAAGGATTGAAGAAATAATGAAGAAGTCGTTTTCAACATTTGAAGAAAATATCTCAACTACTCCAAGTGAAGATATACTCTATATATGAAGAGAAGACCATAATTTCAAGAACATCTTCTCAAGATTTGAAGAATGAAGTAAATGCCAAATATCGGTCCGAGAAAGGTCTCAAATCGTGAAGCGAGTTATGCAAAGATATGAACTTTATGAGGTCTCGAGAAGCAGTTTTAAAAGATTTTGTCCTTTAGCTATCTATGGATTAGATCGTCCTACTCTATTTTCAGCCTAAATAAACTATCGCAATAAGTCCAAAAATGCATCTTCATGATCATTCTAAGACAAAAATAAAATATAAGAGATACACCTAGGAATAAGGGAGTTTAAGCGTATAATTAAGCCATGTGTGTAAGTGTTTGTTTTGCTAACTTATAATAACAATGATCTCGCTTTTAAGCTTAGTGTGGGGAACATGAAACTTGAGGGTGATAAATCTTCGTAGCACCAAAGCCCTAATGTAAGTCCTTGATCTCTTTGCTAGTTATTTCCATGTAGCTATTTTCAACTGAAAATGGTTTTCTATCCCTTTTGTTTTATTCAAGCTTTTATTTCTCTTTAGTACTTTAATTTTTGTTTCGTAGTAGTATATGTTAATAAGGCCAAGGTTGATTGACTATGAGAAAAGTGTTAAGTTTTTCCATATCTTATAGCATTGCATGAGGGTATGGCAATGGTTAAGTGTAGGGGATTTGATAGGTGTGAAAACACCCATCCTTTTACCACTTATTGCTTGCTAAAACGAGACCAAAACGCGTATTTAATGTCATTTGTTTGCAATTATGTGTTGTTTGTGTGTTTGTTGTGTTTTCAGAGCCAATCGGATAAATATTGAAGAAAACATGGGATTGCACGGGTTTTATCGAAGAAAAAGACGAAAGACGAAGTCTATAGTCCAAGAGATGCAAAAGATTTGAAGTAAATGGGCCTATTTGAAGATTTATCGAAGAAAAGGACCAAAGATGGAAGATTTACATATGTCGAAGAACTCAAGTCTATTAAACGAAGAAATTAAAAGACGAGTTGAACTTATTCATCGACAAATCCCGAATCAGAATCAAAAACGTCAATTCTACTGAAAAGACGAGAAGACAAAAAGAGAGGAGAAAAGCCCACTCACCAACCAAAGCCGAAGGCATATAAATAGACCTTCCCTTCACATTTTCAAAGCTAATTCATTTTTTCTGTTTTCTTTTTCTCCTGTTTCGTAGGAACACCAACACCATTAAGGTGTTTGGTGATTTTCGTTTTTCCTTTTTAATCCAAGATATTGTAAGTTTTAATCTTTCCTTTTGTTTGTTTGAATCTTAATCCTTAATACAAGTTTCCATTTAATCTTGTTCTTCCTTTTCTTATTGATTCTTAAGCTCTAAGTTTTTATTTTGTTGATTTTGATCTCCAAAAACATGTGGGTTTTATGTTTTTGTTGATTTGATTTAAATTTTATCATTAGTAAATGATTAGTGGTTAGTTTGGTTTAAGTTTTGGTTAAAAACTTGGTGAATTTTGGTTTAAATTCGTGTTGATTAAGTTCCCCTGTTCTTCGTAGTTTTGTTTCATTTCCCTAGATTCCGAATGAACTAATCATTCTGAACCAAGGATTTGAACAAATTATTCCGAACCAAGGCTTTTGTTAAAAGTATTCCAAACCAAGGGTTGTAGTAAAAACGTTCCGGATGAACGAATATTCCGGATGAAGGTTTATTCCGAACGAGCACTTTTGTTTTAGATATTCCGAATAAGCAATTTTATTCCGGATCAGCATATATTCCGAACGAACCATTATTCCGGATGAAGGAATATTCCACATGAACACTTTGTTTTAAATTATTCCGAATCAAGCATTTGTTTTTGGTTATTCTGGATCAAGCATTATTCCGCATAAGCAAAACATTCTGAATGAGTTGATTATTCCGGATGAGTGATTATTCCGGATAAAGAAATTATTCCGGATGAGCAGTTATTCCGAACCAGCATCACATATTCCGAACGAAGCCCTTTTGTGTTGATTATTCCGGATGAGCTGATATTCCGAATGAGCACAACATTCCGCATAAGCCAAATTATTCCAGATCAGCAAGTATTCCGAATCAGCTTAATATTCCGCATGAACCATATATTCCGGATGAACAATGTATTCCGGATGAGCTAATTATTCCGGATCAAGCACTTATTCCGGATCAACAGAAACATTCTGAATCAGCTGTTTTTCTAAGTTAAGGTATTTTACTGTTTTAAGTTTTAAGTTTAATCCAAGTTTTATTTTCATTAATTGCTTTTAGTTTAATTTTTATTACTTCTCGCATTTACCTTTTTAGTAGAAATAGATCAAAAGCTCCCCCTTTTAGTCACCAATTACAACAATTCCACTTTGAACCGTGATCGATTCGAGAAGATGCCGAGAACGAAACAACGACAAATATAATTGGGTGCGAGCAACACAAAGAAAGATCTTGCAACCACTGTTTTATTAACTAACATAAATTCAGTTATTAAAACCCGAAAGTAGTATTTTGCTTCCTTAAGAAACTTTTTCTTTTGTTGGGAAGTAAGACCCTCTATTAGCACATCCCCCACAAGATAGTTTGCAATATCCGCAAACCAAGGGGGGCATTCTCTTGTGAAGAGATAGACATGAGCTCCTCTAATGGAAAGGATTCATTAATTTCCTTATGAGGCAATTCACCTTGAAAAGGATGCTCAAGTCTACTCAAGTGATCCGCCGCTAAATTCTCGGCTCCTTTTTTATCACGAATCTCAATGGAAAAATCTTGTAATAACAAAACCCATCTCAAAAGACTAGGCTTAGCATCTTGCTTTGTCATTAGGTACTTGAGAGCGGAATGATCCGTATACACTATGGTCTTAGAAAGTACAAGATAGGGTCTAAATTTCTCAAAGGCATAGACTATAGCAAGAAACTCTTTTTCCGTGGTGGTATAATGAAGTTGAGCACCCGTCATTGTCTTACTCGCATAGTGTATAGGTTGAAAATGCTTGTTAACTCTTTGTCATAACACGGCCCCCACGGCATAATCACTAGCATCACACATGAGCTCAAAAGGTAAATCCCAATTTGGAGAAACCAAAACAGGAGCCTTAGTCAACTTTTCCTTAAGAATCTCAAAAGATTCTAAACACTCTTGTGTGAAAATGAAAGGAGCCTCTTTTTCCAAGAGGTGGGTCCTGGGTCTTGCTATCTTAGAAAAGTCTTGTATAAAACGTCTATAAAAAACCCGCCTGTCCCAAAAAACTCCTAACTTCTTTCACCGTGGTAGGTGGGGGAAGTTTCGTAATAACATCAATTTTAGCACGATCCACTTCTAAACCATTATTGGATATCTTATGTCCCAAAACTATCCCCTCTTTGACCATGAAATGGCACTTCTCCCAATTAAGAATAAGACGTGTTTCTTCACACCTCTTAAGCATACGTTTCTGAATGGGAAAGACAAGAAGTGAATGATTCTCCAAAGACCGAGAAATCATCCATGAAGACTTCTATAGTGTGCTCAATCATGTCATGAAAGATTGCCATCATACACCTTTGGAATGTCCCTGGTGCATTGCACAAGCCAAAAGGCATTCTCCTATAAGCAAATGTACCATAGGGACAATTGAATGTGGTCTTTTCTTGATCCTTTGGATCAATGGGTATTTGGAAATAACCCGAGAATCCATCTAGAAAGAAATAGTACTCATTTCCCCCTAAGCATTCAAGCATTTGGTCCTTGAAAGGCAATGGGAAATGATCTTTCCTAGTCGCATCATTGAGCTTCCTATAATCAATACAAACTCTCCAACCCGTGACAATTCTAGTAGGAATAAGCTCATTGTTCTCATTAGGCACTACGGTTATTCCACCCTTCTTAGGAACACAATGTACCGGGCTAACCCATGGAGATTCGGAAATCGGGTAAATCATACCCGCATCAAGGAGTTTGATAACTTCCTTTGTAATGACCTCATGGATTTTTGGGTTATCCCTTCTTTAGCTTTGAATGGCAGGTTTGTAATCATCCTCCATAAGGCTTTTGTGTCTACAAAAATTTTGATCAATTCCCCTTATGTCGGATATTTTCCATGCTATGGCTTTCTTATGTTTCTTAAGCACCTCTATGAGTTTTTCCTTCTCATCATCTTTCAAGTCTTTTGGTAATTGGTCCTTTCCCTCTAAAAATGCATATTCAAGGTGTGATAGAAGCTCCTTAAGCTCAAGGGAAGGTGGACTCTCAATGGAAGGTTTTACTATAGATGGATCATCAATGGTAACTTCTTGTGGAGTAGGTGAAGGAATGGGATCCTCATTGAGCAACTTTTGGATAGTTAGAATTTCTTCTTCCCAATTAATAGGAGAATCATCATTACCAAGGAAGTTGGACTCAAATTCCTCCAAGAGGAAATTACTCTCTCCAAATGGTGTTAAGGAGGGAGCAATTGAGGCAACGGTCTCTACACGAGGCATGTTCTCACTATCATTCTTACAAGCTTCATGAAAATGCTCATCACACACCTCATCAAGAAAATCCACTATGTTAATTGTTTCACAACTTTGAGATTTCTTGGTAACTTTTCCTAGCTTGAACACCACTTTCTCATCCTCAACTCTCATAATTAATTCTCCTTCCGCCACATCTATAAGAGTACGACCCGTCCTCAAAAATGGTCTACCAACAATAAGAGGAACTCTCGGGTCCATATATAATCAACCACTACAAAATCCACAGGAAAGGTGAATTTATCAACCCCTACAAACACATCCCCTGTAATGCCTACCGGATCAGCTATGGTACGGTTTGCTAACTCAACGGTCATCCTAGTAGGAGTGAGCTCGGGAAGAGAGAGTTTTTGCCAAACCGATAAAGGCATTAGATTAATGCTTGCCCCAAGATACGCTAGTGCCATGCAATTTTCTACCCCGGGAAAGTTACAAGGAATCAAAAATCGCCCTGGATCTCCAAGTTTTGTAGGTAAGGTTTTGAGCAACACAGCGGAGCAATTCTCATTAAGTGATGTGTTAGGCAAATCCACCAACTTTTCCTTGTTTGAGAGGAGATCTTTGAACATTTTTAGCAAACTTTGGCATATAGGCAAGAGCTTCCGTAAAGGATATGTTTATGTTAGTTGCTTGAACATTCTTAAAAAGTTTCACACTTGAATATCATCTTGTTTTTAAGTTTCTCCTTTCTCAATCTTGATAGATATGGAAGGCTTGGCTTTGGTGTAGGTTGAGTAGTTGTTGTTGTGGAAGGGTTCTCTCTTTTGGTTTCTTCATTTGCAGGTGTGGAAGGTAAAGGAGTAGTGGGTGTAGGATGAGAAGGTAAAGATGTTGAAGTTGTAGAGATTGAAGGTATTGTGTTTGATGTTAAAGGCTTATCTCAAGGTGGAACGATAGTAGGTTTAACCAAATGAGGTGTAGGAGGTGAAGGATCATTAGTTGTCTTTCCACTTCTTGTTGTCATAGCATTGACATTAGCCCTTGGATTTGTTTGTGTGTTTGAATTAAGAGCACCTTGAGGTCTTTGAGTGTGCAAAATTTGAGTTTGTAAATGAGCAAATTTCTTGTTGTTTTCCTCTTGAGCCTCCTTCATTTGTCTTTCATAAGAAGTAAGCTTTTGAAGAATCAAATCCATGGGATTAGGTTGCATATTTCCTTGATAAAAACCTTGGTTGGAATATTGAGGTGGAGGTGGTTGGTTAAATCCTTGATTGTTTACATGAAAGTTATTTCCTTGATGTTAAAAGTTGTTGGGTTCTCTATAGTTGTTTCCTTGGTAGTTTGGCCTAGGCCCTTGATTTCTTTAAAGCAATTGAGGAGGATTGGTTTGATTGTGGGTGGGTGGTTGGGGTGGAAAGCCGGGTGGAGAAAGGTAGTTATTTGATTTGTAAAAGAGATTGTTTGGGTTGATGTTAGGTTTGAAGTGCTCTCTATGTTCCTCTTGATAAGCATAACATTCACCTTGGTAATTTTGAACCTTGTCACATTGTAGGTAAGATGAGGACCTCCACAAGTTTCACATGATATAGTAATGGCATTCACATCATTGGAAGGAGAGTTGTTCAAGGAAAGGTTCTTTAGGGCTTGGGCTATCTCTTGATTTATCTTATTATTCTTTTCCATTGCTTGAAGTATCACAATGTGACTCTTGAGAAATATATTATCAATGGATGTGTGAGAACTATCTTGCACAACATGAACCCTTTCATCAATTTGGTTATTTGTTTGCACCATGGATTTAGTCTCAATAATGTCCCATGCCTCTTGTATGGATTTGGCAAGAATGTTCCCACCCGCGGAAGAGTTGAGGAATTCTTGATGATGTGGTCTTAATCCATTGTAGAAGGTATTGATTTGGTAAACGTCATTAAATCCGTGATTGGGGCATTTTCTCAATAACTCCTTGTACTCTTCCCAAGCATCACTAAAGGTTTGATTACGTTTTTTTTGAAATCCAACAATTAGGTTTCTCAAAGTCGTGGTCTTAGATGGAGGAAAGAACCTATTCAAAAACTTCTTGGTAAAGTCACCCCAAGTGGTAATGCTCTTAGGTGGTAGTCTATCTAGCCAATACCTAGCACTTCCCTCTAGGGAGAATTGAATCAAGATCAACTTAATGGCATCATGAGGAACTCCATTGTACTTAATCGTATTACAAATGGATAGAAATTTCTTGATATGGTCATGTGGATCATCATTAGGTCTCCCGAAAAATGGTGTATTAGAAACCAAGGTAATCATGGATGTCTTAAGCTCAAAGGTGTTTGCGGGTATCTCGGGTATAAAAATGGAATCAGCATATCCTTGCACATTTGATTGGAGGTGCTCCATCAATGGTCTAGTGTCAATGGCGGCCATGGCTTCTTGTGTGTTGTTCAAAGCACGATTCTCGCAATCGGCTTGATGGACGGTATTGTTCTTACTCTTTCTCTTTTTCTTCCTTTTGGGAGGAAGGGGTTGTAGACCAAAAGATATTTCTGCACGCCCTCTGGTGAGCATGCAACTCAAATCAAGGAGTGAGAGAGAAGCTCTCGTTCGACTTTGGAAAAGAAGGGATTATCCTTTCTGAGGTTCAATAAGTAATATCCACAAGAAAGTATAGTATATGTAAGTAATACTTGGGTGGAAAGACCCCCAATCAATCTTTCCTTCTTAGAATACTCACTAGTGAACGAGGGGTTAGGTGGCGCGAAGTGCTTAAGTACCTATTAACCCTTAGACGACATTTTATAGCACGTCGCCTTTCTATTCACTTTGTATTTTGTATTCTTCGAATTCTTACCTATTGGAAGTATTTATCTATTCTTGCCTTAATTAAATTTGATCGAACACGGTTGCAAAAACAATACTTATGGAAGTATGTGTATTGAGTGTTCGTATACGTATATGTATCTACATATAATAATATATCAAAAATATTTTTGTATTTATTGGGTTTTTAAGAAAATACTATATGTACGTAAAAACGATGAAAACTGATATATACAATATATTTTCGGGTGTAATCTTTTAGGAAAAAGATTACTTTTGAATTTTTTATTTTTTGGTTCAATTCTTTAGGAAAAGAATTGATTTTGTTGTTTTTTTATTTTTTTATATTTTTTTTTCTTTTGGATTTATGATACGTAAAAGGAACGCTCACGAGGTGAACGGATCCCAAAATCCAATCGAAACCGTCAACCAATAGTCTCTCATAATGTCATGAACCGGTAGCGGCGCCATTTAATGTTGAGTATAAGTGCAAGTTCATTTTTCTTGACTCAAGACAAATGGAAAGGCCCACTAATATCAAGTTTATATTGTTTTTGGTTGCTACAAGGTTATTTGGATTCTAGGTCTAATTCAAACAAACACGTAAAAATAGAAAATATTATTGGTATTTAACCGTAAAACAAATTGCAAGTACCACAAAATATTCACAAAGTACAAGATTCTAATGCACAAGTATAAAATTGCTTGAAATGTAAATGAAATGAAAATATAAGGACTAGAAGTGAAAAATCAGAATGTATAGGGACCAAAAGTGTAAAATATAACAAACTACAACAACTTTCCAACAAATTCTCAAACTAACTAACCAAATGTGTAACAAACAGAAATATAGGGACTAAGTAATGCAAACCCTAAAAACTTGGAATTAACAAAACAATTTAGCTAGTTTTAGAAAATTGGAGGACCAAAGTGCAATTAAAAGTAACTTTCTAACAAAAACGGGCACAAGTCACGAATAAGCTCGTTTGAGCTTATTAATTCACCAAAATGGTTCTAGTTTTATTTAAAATGCTTGAAATTGAAAATAAGCTAGGCTGGTAAGAGGATTTTAGCTAAGATTTAGTAAAACTCAAAGTATCTTATTTCAATAAGCTCAAGTTAAGCTAAAAAGCAATCCAGACATCCACAAAATGATTTTCTTGTTAAAACTGTTTATACAAGTTATAAGAAGCTTGGAATGTCAATTGGTTTTGAAAATCATCAAGAAAATAAGCTGGAATTTCAAATAAGCCAAAAGTGCTTATTTTGACCAAGTTTGACCAAAAATTTCCAAAAGCTGATTTTCATAGAAACTACTCAGGACAAGTTTGCAAATGAATTTGTGAAAGAAAATTGGGTGATTAATGAAGAGGACTAAGAGAACTGAGAAAACAAATTGCTTATTATCACTGAGAATGCAATTTTCTAAGTGCTTATTTATAAGCTGAAAACTGGTTCAATTCTGAATACTTGATGAGATGGCATTTATACATGATCTCATCGTTCTTTTCGGGCTTTAAATGCATAAATGTCGTAAATATACCATATACATGCTTGTGTTTGTTTACATGTGTATTTTAGGTATGGATATCGTGAAAAAGACAAAAGATCACAAGAAATAAGGAAAAACGAACACGAGAAACGAAGCCGCACAATGAACCGGGCCCTAGTCTATGATTTCTCAAAGAAAAGTCCTTGAAGTATTGAAGATGTTCAAGAATGATCCTTCATCAATGAAGAAATGACACTTAATACCCTTGTATATTCATAATTACAAGTTTGGTCCCTTAAGTTTGTCAAAATTATAAAAAGGTCCCTAAACTTTGAAGATTTGGCAGTTTAGTCCCTTAATATTCAAAATTGTCAAAAATGGTCCTTCATGAAGTCAAACATCCTATGAAGACCTTCAAAGATGAAGAATGTCCAAGATCAGTCCTTGAAGATATAAAAAATGGTTAAACAAGTCCCTAAAATACTTTGGAAAACTTTTTGGGGCAAAAGTATGAAAACTGAAACTTAATTAACAAAGGGTTTCAAGTTTTGGGCTGAAAAGACTTTGTATACACGTTTTGCCAAAACACAAGGACCAAACCTGCCTTTCTCAAACTTTAAATCCTAAAAACAAGCGGGGTAACAACTACTGTTTGGATTAAAACGTGTTACTGTTCATGTTTTTACCCCTGTTTCATAAATATTAAAACAAAGGGGAAACACAAATTAATCCTTCCAATGCTTGATTCACCTCACCCCAAACCCCTTTTCACAACAACATCTCAAATCCCATTACCAGAAAGACCCCACACTCCTTCCCCTGCACCACTCATGAGATGACACGCGTCTAGGATTGACAGCTTGGCAAAATCAATGGTTCCTATTCACTACTTGCTCTCCAAGGATAGAATGAACGATTTTTGATCAACAAAGGACAGCTCACACACCTCAACACGCCTTCAAGCACTTCAAGGGAAAACTTAGGATTTTCTAGCTAGGGTTTCATGTATTATTCATTCTAGAATCTTCTATCAATGCCTATAAAAGGACCCCTAACCTGTGGTGAGGCCTTTGTTCCAGATTTGCAAAAATTTTGTAATTCCTTTTATTTTAATAAAATTGGCAAATTTTTAAAAGTGTTAAAATTTCCTTTTGTTATATATAGTTGGTGTTAGTTTTGTGCAAATCTGAGTTCCATCTTATCTGTTTGTTTGAGTTTTTGAGGAAGGTTTTATGTTGTAAAATCCTTGTTTTCAAAAATCAGTGGTTGTTTTACATGGATCGTTGGTTGTTTGTTTTATGTTAACAGCTTTAGGCTAAGACTTTGGAGTTAATCATACACACCCTCAATCCTTGGATCAAGGGTGTTGTGAACCTTCAAGGTTTCGCTCATAAGCTTGTGAGGCTTTCAAAACCCCAAGTTTTGATTTATGTTTGATATTTCACCTTGTATTTGTTGATCTTAGCAGGTACAAGGGAAGCTTGTGGTTGTTCTTGCTACCACATAATCTCTAAACAGCCCAAGGTGTGGATTGTACATCTTGGAGGTTTGATTTTCAAAGCCCTTTTACTTTTTTGTCAAAATATTTGATGGTTATGTGATTTGTGGTTTTGATGGGTTGACTGCTTGTATTTTGGTTTAAATCTGCTAAATAGGTTATATTAGATCTCATCTCACCTAGATCTTGTTGAATATAAGGGTTTAAAATCAGATTTGTTTGAAAAAGTTGGATTAAGGGGTGTTTGTGTTTACTTGTTCATAGGCCTTAGGGCCTTTGAGCTTGGTTACTTGGTGATTGTAGGTGTTTACTTGTTGGTTTTTAAGGTATTTAGGGTGTTGGTTTAGTCTAAATAAAAGGGATACTAAAAAAGGTAGGTTGCTAGTTTAAGCATACAAATTTCAGGTCAAACAGATCAGAAGGTGTAGTGTGCTTGTTTGATTGATTTGAGGTCTAAAAATTGGTATGCTAGTAGTTTTAGTGGTTGTTTAACTCTACATTATCTGTTTGTTAAGTTTGGTAGCTTATTGTAGGATTTACAGCTTATTGAATTTCAGTATTTGGTCATTTATATCAGCATGTGTTCATGGTCTGCATGCTTTTTGATTTGATGTGTTGAGTGCTTAATTGTGTTTGTACTTGTGATATTTTTGTGTTTCTTGACTCCCACTAAGCCAAAGCTTATTAGGGTGCCTTTGGTTCCAAAACTACTCAACAAACAAGACTTAAAATAAAGCTAAAAGTAACTTGTTTAAGCAGTAGTGGGAACTCCTTTCCCACTGCTTGTTACCACTGCTAGCGTAAAACTTAGTTCAGCTCATTATTAAGCCATTTTAGCTTATTGAAACGTGCAACAACTTGGATTTGGTAATCAGTCTTCCTCTTTTGACCCATTTAACCATTCTGGAGCTTTTGGGATTTTGACTTTAGGGTTTGACTAGAAAACCAACTTATTTGACTTTTTCATAAGTGCTTATCATCTTATTCATCTTATTTGGCTTTGCTTATTGGGTTTTTTTTATGGAATTGTCTTAATTAATTCATTTAGAGTCTTTTGCAAGTTAAATCAAGTTCTGAAGTGGTCTAATCTCTAAGTCGACTATTTTGTCTTTTAGTGAAATCATACTTGGCTTATTTCTGGCTTATTGGTTAAGCTTTTGCAAAATTTCTTTTTACATATCTCTTTATTATCCCAAAAGAAGGTTGTGTGTCAAATTAGAGCTTATGGCATTCTGTTATAGCTTAATGGGCTTATTGGCCCATTAAGAATAAGTTGTTGACTTATTAAGCTGTGATAAGCACATTTTCAACTTTTGGGCCTTAGACTTTTATGCTTAAAATTAAATTTTGAGTCAGATTGGTGATTTTGGGCTTATTTAGTTGAGTTTGATTTTATTGGGCCAAAAAGGCCATTAAGGTTGACTGTTTTTTGTTTTAGCCCATTTGGGGGCCAATAGGGGTATTTTGGTAATTTCACTTTCATTTTACGTTTATTAAGGTTAAAATAAACTAGTTTGCAAGTTTTTAGAAATTTTTATAATTTTTTAATGTTTAATATTATTTTAATATTTAATTTTAGTTTTTATTCATTTTAAATAGTTTTAATTGGTTTTAAATTTTATAAAAATAATTTTTAGTTTAATTAAGTCATTTTAGAGTTTTACAAATTGAAAAATCCTAATTTGGGCTTTTTATTAATTATTTTGATTTTTAGGGCTTTAATTAAAATTTAAAAATTAATATTTAACTAAATAAAAGGTTTGAAATTTTTTTTATCATTTTTAAACTCTAATTACAGTTTTAGTTATTTTTGACAAATTTTCGGGATTTTTTAGAATTAATTTTTATTTTGTCAATTTTTATGGTTTTACGTTTTATCGTCGTAGTATAATTTTAACGTATCCGTCTTTCTACTTTCTCATCTTTTCTTTCTCTCATATTAATCCAAAATCATACAAGTTATTCACATACAATAAACCTCCTTGGGAAACGAACTTATTTGGGTCCTTAACACTTGATTTTTCTAAATCATTTTTTTAATACTTACCGCTTTTACGCTCTTTGTTTTCCTAAACAAGAGTGTATTTTACCACAAACATTTTGGCGTCGCTGCTGGGGAGGTGTGTCATGATTAATTTGAAAAAAAAAATTGTTTTTAATATCTAACCATAAATAGTATTTGTGTTAAATAGAAATCTATTAACACGTATTATCGGTTTTTTCGTTTTTCTTGTGAATTATTATACTATATTGTATATGTATCACAACTAATACAAAATATCTCCAAAAGTGTGAAAGCACACCTTTAACTGGGATTTCATCACCTAATTATTGTATTCGAATCTCAAACAAAAAGAAAAAGGCAAAAATAGATAAATACTTTCGAGAAGCTCGATTTTAAAAAATACGAACTGTAAGGTGAATAGATAGGAAACGTGTTATAAAAGGACGTTAAAGGGAAGTTAGGTACTTAAGTGCTTCGCGCCACCTCATTCCCCCCGTTCACTTGTCAGTATTTGATATTGAAGGCTAATCGAGGGTTTTGCCGCCCAAAGTATTGTTACGTGTCATATATATTTGCTTGGTTTCTTTGTGATTAAACCCTCTTGAAAAATTTGGTTTTCACCAAAGTTCTAAGGTCAATCGAAGGCGTTCACTCCACGTGATTGTTTTCATTCTTTTGAGGCTTCTTTAATCAAGAGTTTGATTCAAGGAGAGATTTGGTAGATTGTTGTCTACAAATACACACAAAATCCAGAAAAATTAAAAACAATCAAAAACACAAAAAAATTGAAAATCAACAAAACACCCAAAAGATTCTTCTTTGCTCACCTCCACGTTCTACATCACGTTTATGCAAACTCGTAATCAAGCAAAACGAGCTCGCAAACGTCATCAAAAGGAAGGAAATCAAGAACCTTTGATTGAAGAAGAACCTCCAATTGTCGAACCCGTTGTAGAACCAATAGTCACTATTGCTAATCGTACTATGATGGAGTTGCTTCAAACACCCACTGAGGGTTTTGGAAGCTATTGTGATTCCCGCCATCGTTGCGGAGAATTTCGAGATCAAGACGGGTTTAATGTCGATGCTTCAAGCAAACAAGTTTTGAGGACATGAAAAAGACAACTCGCATTATCACATAAGGAATTTCAATCATCTCACCGCAACAAGTAAGTTTAAGGATGTTCCACATGACGCCATTAAGATGATGTTGTTTCCATACTCGTTAGATGGACCCGCTAAAATTTGGCTCGGGAAAGAACCGCCAAATTCTATTTTGACATGCAATGATCTCGTCTCTAAGTTTTTGAACCAATTTTTTCCGCCATCTAAGACAACACATTTGCAAAATGAGATTTCAAGGTTTACACAACGATCTAATGAAAGTTTTTCAATGGCATGGGAACGATTTAAGTAAATGTTACATGAATGTCCTCACCATGATTTTTCAGAATTGCATCAAATTGATACTTTTTATAATGGGCTTAACGATCATGAACGAGACTATTTGAATGCCGCCGCGGGTGGTAATTTTTTGTGCAAAACGATCGATGAAGCTTTAAAGATTATCGAGAATAGATCTAAGGTTTATGACCCTCGTAACACACCGAGTGTTGCCACTATGGGTTCATCGTCATCGTCATCGTCTCCTAACATGAATGCCTTACATGATGAAGAAAATGAGGAAAATCGGTTTTTCGATAGATTTTCGATGCTTATGACACAATGGAAAGCACAAGATGCTTTGAATTCCGCATCGGTTAGAGCGGTTGAAAAGAGTTGTATATCTTATGGTGGAGCTCGTGATTTTTCCGAGTGCATTACCGCCGGTTGTAACACTTCGAGTGCTTACGTAGCAACGGGAACTTACAACCAAAACGGCCAAGGTTCCCGCCCAAATCAAGCTCCCCAAAATCAAAATGTTAACAACTATTGAAACAACAATCAAAATGGTGTTTATCAAGGCAATCAACGTATTTATAACAAGGGTAATTACCAAAGTGGGAACAATGGGCAATGCAAAATCGAAATCAAAACCGTGATTTTCAAAATACTACACAAGGTTTTCAAAATGCTCACACTAAAAATCTTCAAGGAGAATTTTTGGATTATGCTAAAGCGAATGATGTTAAGTTTGATAACATGCAACGTGAGATGATTAGCTTAAGATCCGAGTTGAAAAACGAGCTTAAAAACGAACTTGCTAATGAATTGAAAACTCATGCTAATAAAATGGAAGGAAACGTTCAACGTCTTCAACAATATCAACAAAAGATGGAACAAGGTCGACATGAGATTAAGCAAGAGTTGTTAAAAGCGGATATAAGGCAATCAAAATTTGAAGATCGAATGGCTAAAATGTTTGAAGCAATCATGTGTAAACCCTCTTCCTCGGGTGGTCTTCCTAGTGATACCATTGCAAACCCGAAAGGAGAAATGAAGGTTATTACTAGTCGTAGTGGTAAAACTTTCAAGGAACCAATCTCTCGTCCTAGTACTTCTACGGAGAAGGAAATCGAGAAAGAACCTGAGGTGATGGTCGAAAAGGAGCATATTACAAGCCCACGAAGTACAACTCATACCACACCTACGGTTGAACCAATACCCATTGTGGAACCTGAGATTCCAAGGCCGATGCCTATGCCCCAACCCACACCACCCTTACCTTACCCTTCGAGACGAAACAAGGAGAAATTACAAGAACGTAAAAAACAACAAATTTAGATTTTTATAAAAATGTTTCAACAAGTGCATTTTAATGTAAGTTTAGCCGATGCGTTGTTATATATGCCTCGTTTCGCTTCCACTTTTAAAGGTATGATGAACGATAAGGAGAAGCTTTCAAAGCTATCTAATTGTTCTTCGGTTTATCTTAATCGAATACCAGAAAAAGTTGGTGACCCCGGAAAGTTTCTCATTACTTGTGATATACAAGATATGAAGGAATGCCTCGCCTTGGCCGATCTTGGCGCAAGCATTATTTTGATGCCATTTTCCATTTGGAAATCGCTATCGCTTCTGGCTCTTACTCCATCGAACATGTCTATCGAGATGGCCGATCATTCTACGATTCTCGCATGTGGAGTAGCCGAAGATGTTTTCGTAAAAGTGGGGAAGTTCTACTATCCCGTTGATTTTATAGTAGTGAACATCCCTGCGGATCCTCAAGTTCCTCTAATTTTAGGTCGTCCATTTTTAGACACCTCTAGATCGCTTATCGATGTTCATGCTAGAACAATTACTTTGAGATTCAACGAAGAGGAACTTGTTATAAACGCTACTCAAAACTCTACACCTTCTCATGTTTATGCAATCTCTACCATCAACCACATTGACTTAGTCGATGTGGTTTGCGATGAGTTTTCACAAGAAGTGTTAGGTTTTTCCGATAGTTCGTCAAGTGGCAATCCCACTATTATGGATCCGATTCTTGCTAATTCTACACCAAATCTCACTCCATTCCAAGGAGGCGATTTTATTTTGAATGAAATCGACAATGAAGATGAGGTGATTATTGGTAATGATACTCTCATTCCACCATTTCTTCTGCCAATGGAAGTTATGAGTGTTGAACAAAAATCTTCGATCGAGGAACCGCCAATCCTTGAATTGAAAGATCTTCCATCTCACCTTGAATAGGAATTCTTGGAAGGTGATGACAAGTTGCCGGTTATTATTGCGAATAATCTTTCCAATGATGAAAAAGCCACACTTGTGAAAATATTTAAAGCTCACAAAGGGGAAATTGCGTGGAAAATTTCCAACATTAAGGGTATTGACCCAAAATTTTGTACTCACAAGATTTTAATGGAGGAGGACTACAAACCCGCAATTCAAAGTCAAAAAAGGGTAAACCCTAAAATTTACGATGTCATTAAAAAAGAGGTCTTAAAACTTCTTGACGCGGGAATGATTTATCCTATCTCCGGTAGCCCATGGGTGAGCCCAATACATTGTGTCCCTAAGAAGGGAGGAATGACCGTTGTGCCCAATGAAAACAACGAGTTAATTCCCACTCGTGTTGTGACCGGTTGGAGGGTGTGTATTGACTACCGAAAGTTAAATGACGCCACTCGTAAAGACCACTTTCCCTTGCCCTTCATGGATCAAATGTTGGAGCGACTTGCGGGAAATGACTTCTATTTCTTTTTAGATGGTTTTTCCGGTTACTTTCAAATCCCTATCGACCCTCGTGATCAAGAGAAAACTACGTTTACGTGTCCTTATGGAACGTTTGCTTATCGTAGAATGCCTTTCAGACTTTGCAATGCACCAGGAATGTTTCAACGGTGTATGATGGCTATTTTTCATGATATGATCGAGAAGTCGATGGAAGTGAATTCTCGGTGTAGTGAATTCTAAGGACGACACCCCATGGTTTGCCGACATTGCAAATTACCATGCGGGGAACTTCATAATCAAGGGTATGACTACAAAACAAAAGCGGAAATTCTTTCATGATGTCAAGTTCTATTTTTGGGACGACCCTTATCTCTTTCGGGTTGTGCGGATTAACTTGTTCAATGTTGTGTCTTTGGTACCGAAGCTTCTAAAATCCTTAGAGCTTGTCACAAGGGACCCACGGGTGGTCACCACGGTGCTAATCTCACGGCTAAGAAAGTGTTCGATGCCGGCTTCTTTTGGCCTACGATCTATAGTGATGCACACGCACTTGTGAAGTCGTGTGATTCTTGCCAACGCCAAGGAAAATCGTCGCAAAAGGATGAAATGTCGCAAAATATAATTCAAGTGTGTGAGATTTTCGACATTTGGGGCATCGACTTTATGGGGCCATTCCCATCGTCTCATGGAAACAAGTATATCCTCGTCGTTATCGACTACCTATCTAAGTGGGTAGAAGCTAAGGCTTTGCCTACAAATGATGCTCGTGTGGTAGTGAAGTTTTTGAAGCAACTATTCTCTTGGTTTGGAACCCCTCGTGCTATTATAAGCGATCGTGGAACCCATTTTTGTAATGACCAATTCAAAAAGGTTCTAAAGAAATATTGGGTTACACATCGTCTTTCTACAACTTATCACCTGCAAACGAGTGGGCAAGTCGAGGTTTCAAACCGAGCATTGAAGAGAATTTTGGAGAGGTCGATTGGAGAAAACCGTGCTTCATGGTCCGACAAACTCGATTACGCTTTATGGGCCTTTCGGACTGCTTATAAGACACCTATCGGTTGTACTCCTTATAAATTGGTTTATGGAAAGAATTACCATTTGCCTATTGAATTGGAACACAAGGCATATTGGGCCCTAAAGCATGCCAACTATGACTTGAAGACCGCGGGAGATCACCGGAAAATACAACTTAATGAATTGGATGAATTAAGAGATAATGCTTACGAAAATTCATTAATTTTTAAGGAAAAGACTAAAAAGTTTCATGATTTAAAGATTAAAAACCGGGTTTTTAACATTGGTGATCAAGTGTTACTTTTTAACTCTCGTTTGAAGATATTTTCTGGGAAATTGAAATCTTGTTGGTCGGGTCCGTTCACCGTAACACAAGTGTTTTCTTATGGGACCATCGAGCTAGCTCAAAATGATGGTCCTAATTTCAAGGTGAATGGACATATGCTTAAGCACTACTTCGGTGGGGAAGTCCCTTCTTTGGACGACCTCGACCAAGTCACCTTCCCCAATGATAATTAGCATTGAGAGGATCAAGTCGAGCTCGTGACTCGGTAATCAAAAACGAGGTGCCTTGTGGGGGAGATCCCATTCTTATCCATTGTATATATTATCGCTTTCTAATGTAGTTAATGAGAGGGGATTTGTGTAACACTCTCATTTTTCGTATCGGTACAGCGGAAGGGTCTTTCAGAGTGTTACGGGATAGCACAATAACTCCAATCATAGACAACACATAAAAATGGTTGTACAAGGTTTAACAAACATTCATTCGATAAAAAGGTTTAAAAGTGTACAACAGGTCCCAAATTATACAGGTCATTAAGTTTACAAAACACAGATCGAATGAACATTTTTAATATTAAGTGTGGGCCATCAGAGTCGATCTCCATCCGGATTACCTTCAAGCACCTGAGATAGAAAACATGCAAAAATCATATCAGCGAATGCCGAGTGAATTCATAGAGTTTAATGAAAACCGTTATATAAAACAATCATTTACAATCATTTAAAATCAGAACACAAGTATAATATCGGAAGTAAGTCCACATATTGCTAGTCAGGCAATATATAAATCAAGCATACATCTGAAACCGTCCATGAGACCGTAGTCTCTATATTACCATGATAGGTAATATATTCATCGTAATAGCGTCGTTATCGTTTATTATTTATGTCTTATATTGTATTAGTTGTATATTGTAGGATTATTATTAGCCGCATGACATTGTTACCTTACTGTGAAAACAGCGGGCCGCGAACCCGACAAACAATTTGCCCATCTAAGTTAGCGTGTCGTCACAAAAATCACGCTATGGAATCTTCTCATACATAAATTCGCTTACCAATCAATGTGGTACGACGGGGATCAACCGTCAAGGCGCGAACTGGGGTGATCGTCCCCAAATAGTACTATCAAATGCATAAGCGTCTACCAAATCCCGGTAGTTCACAATTCATGCTAATGGGACTTTAAGTGACATAACCTAACTACTAATAATCCTTTTAGTCTCGAATATAGGGTCATAGCATCATTCGGGTCCATCTCTTTAAGCATACAATCGGGACTACTTGTGTTCTATTTATAAAAATCTAGCATGTTATCTCCCTCGCGGGTTTACAAATCATTTTATAAAACATTTAAAAGAGTGCGAGGCTATGAACTCACGTTGTTAATGAAAGGCGGATTATCGGCTACGGGCGTGCTTCGGTCACGGAAACCTATATAAATAATAATCGGTCTTAGACTCGGTCCAATGACTTTTATCAAAATAACAATATACATATATATGATTATTGTACATATGATGATGATCAAGTGGGTTTATAAATCCTCATTTACTCATTTTAGTGTTTACGTTTTAGTATCGTCTTACTAGTTCACTAGTTTTATCGATTTTACCTATTTTAAGTCCATTAATTCTTTTATAAGTTCTTTTACTTGTTTTTACCCATTATATACTTATATGATCAGTATATATACTTTTCATGTTGGGTCCTATTGGGTTAAGCCCAAATAATTCTTTTTACAAGTATTTATCTTATTAAGTCCAATTATTAGTCTAATAGGTTTAGTTAGCTCGTAAATGTCCGTAATTCTTATAATTCGGGTTTTATCGGTTTTTACTTGTCTTAGTTACTTATACATCAGTATATAACTTTTATAAACTTTACATTAGACGGGTTTGGTCGTCTAAGTTTTATTTGATGAAAAACGTTAATTTCACGGCGATAGCCGAAAAAGTCGTAAAAATCAAGTTTATAGTTTCTATTACTTACAAATATTATTTTTACCACCATTTATATAATTTACCCATTTGATTAACCTTTTATACATTTATATAATTAAGTTTTATAAGTTAGTGGGTTTATACTTTACATTTTATAAATTATAAAGTGAGTGCTTATATAATAATAATAAACATTATTTCCAAAATCTGATTTTTAACTTCACATTCACCATTTTTATCATATCTAGAGTTCTACAATGACTTAGAAGCTCATTTTTGGATGACAACTTCTTCATAATATGTGCTAAATATAACTTAGTTATAGCTACTGCCCATTTTGAGTCTAAGTTGCCTTAACAGTCCCTACAAAACTGCTTATTCAGATTGTACCACCTAACTTGTTTTGATCATATCTCACTCATTATTTTGATTCCATTGCATGGCCAACTCTCACATGTGTATAACATCATCTACTTTACTGTAAATAGATCAAACCATGCATTTTTATCAGTTCTTCATTTAGTTATCTACTGTTTTTATACAGCCAACCAATTAGACATGATTTTAGCTTCATTTCTTATGGTTATCATCATTTTTAAGC
Organism: Glebionis coronaria; assembly: GCA_025667525.1. Taxonomy (NCBI): domain Eukaryota; kingdom Viridiplantae; phylum Streptophyta; class Magnoliopsida; order Asterales; family Asteraceae; genus Glebionis; species Glebionis coronaria. The sequence continues at coordinate 254,209,777 of CM046880.1, forward strand.
ATGTTTATCAACACTTGATCCCCACACAACATTTTTATCATCATATATACATCATATACATATACAAAATGAAAGAAAATACATTTGTTCTTTACAAAATAATAAGAGAAAAATGTAGAGGATGATCTTCTTTACCAATCCAAGTGGATTTCTTGTTTTAGGAAGGCAAGAACTTGATGAACACAACAAGTATCTCCAAGACCATCAAATATCAAGATCATATATTGGAAAATCAGCCCTAGGACACAAGCAAATCACCTCCAAAGTTGGTTATATGGCCACCAAATGATCAAGGTTTCAAGGAAACACCTTAATAGGACTAGTAAACATGTGGTTTGTAGTTAGAAAAGATCAATGAGGGTGTTTGTGGCTTGATGTGGGACGGCACAAAGATGAAGGTTGAGAGAGTTTTGAGAGTGAATTGCATGTAAGAAATGGTTAAGTGAAAACCATTTGTTGGTTTTGTGTAGTGGTGGAAGGTTTAGCTTAAAGTGTAAGCATAAGCTTACACTTGTATAAGCTTAGCTAGAATGTGTGCCACCTAAGTGTGGTGGTGTCCTCCTTGCCGTCCCATGTAAGCTAGTGGGATGGGGCAAAGTGTTTTGTCCCATCTCACTAGTTTACGGGTATTTCTCGATTCTAGTTTTCTCGATTTGCGTGCCCTCGGGTCGTTTTACGAAAAACGTTTTTATAAATTATGAATCACCGTCACAAAACGAATCCAATAAAAATTGTCTCATCAAAAACGGAGTTCAAAAACGTAAATACGTAATCCTAAGGTTTCCGGTTTAGTCGTAAAAGACGCCAAATTATGCACGTAAGCCCAAATTTAAATCCGTAAATTGTGAGTTCGTCAACCAACATAAAAATAAGTTTCAAAATATTATACGAGAAAATATTTAACTACCTGAAAATGTTAGATTTGTCACAGCTTTTCCTCCTAAAAGGGATCAACGTCCTCGTGATCCATTTCATTTGGATGTCCGTTTCTTATTGAAATCGAAGAGGTGCGGATATTTCTTCCACATTTCATCCTCTCGTTCCCAAGTATACTCCGGTCCATACTTTGAATTCCATCGGATCTTGACAATAGGTATCCGACTTTGTTTCAGTTGCTTTACCTCACGGTCCATAACTTCTACAGGCTCTTCGATAAAATGCAACTTCCCATCTATTCGAACCTTACCTAACGGAATTTTCTCATCACTCACTGCTAGACATTTCTTCAGATTAGATACATGGAATGTGTTGTGAACACCATGAAGTTCTGGGGGTAACTCTAGTTTGTAAGCCACCGGACCTACTCTAGATAAAATCTTAAAGGGTCCAATATAACGGGGATTCAATTTTCCTCGTTTTCCAAATCTTATAACGCCTTTCCATGGCGATACTTTCAACATTACTCGGTCACCCACTTCAAACTCCATTGGCTTCCGCCGCACATCCGCGTAACTTTTCTGTCTACTACGGGCAGTCAACAACCTCTTCTTAATCTGAACTATCATCTCCGTAGTCTCCCGGATCAATTCCGGTCCCGTGAGCTGGGTATCCCCAACTTCACTCCAACATACAGGAGATCTACACTTCCTACCATACAAAGCTTCAAACGGTGCAGCCTTAATACTAGAATGGTAACTATTGTTATACGCAAACTCTGCTAACGACAAATGTTTATCCCAATTCTTACCAAAGTCTAACACACAAGCTCTCAACATATCTTCCAGTGTTTGTATCGTCCTTTCACTCTGCCCATCAGTCTGGGGGTGATAAGCAGTGCTCATGTCGAGATTCGTTCCCAAAGATCTTTGGAGAGATTTCCAAAAATTCGATGCGAATCTAGGATCTCGATCTGAAATGATCGATACAGGCACTCCATGCTTGCATACGACATTATCCAGGTATATTCGAGTCAGCTTCTCCAGTGAGAACTGCTCCTTAACCGGAATGAAGTGTGCTGATTTGGTCAGTCTATCGACAATAACCCAAATCGAATTGTTTCCAGATGATGTTCTAGGAAGCTTGGTGATAAAGTCCATCGTAATTCGCTGCCACTTCCATTCAGGAATCTTTGGTTGTTGAAGTAGTCCTGATGGCTTTTGATGTTCAGCTTTAACTCTAGCACAAGTCAAGCATTGAAGAACATACATAGCTATGTCAGCTTTCATATTCGGCCACCAAACTTCTTCAAATCATGGTACATCTTATCAGATCCCGGATGAATGGAATACTTAGATTTATGGGATTCTAACATAATCAAGTCTCTTAAGCCTCCAAACTTAGGTATCCACATACGACCTCTTAAACATTTCACTCCATCAGCTCTAACCTCTAAAGGATCTCCTTCTCCTCGGAACCCTTCATTAACAATATTCTCCTTCTTACAAGCTTCTATTTGCGCATTTCTAATTTGCTCAGGCAAATTATTGTGCACGGTCAAGACTAGAGAACGCACCCTGATAGGCTCTCTATCTTTCCTACTCAACGCATCAGCAACAACATTGGCTTTTCCTGGGTGATACTTTATATCACAATCATAATCACTTAACAACTCTATCCATCTTCGTTGCCTCATGTTCAACTCTTTCTGGTCGAGAATATACTGTAGGCTTTTGTGATCGGTGAATACCGTACACTTGGTGCCATACAGATAATGTCTCCACAACCTAAGAGCAAAGACTACAGCTCCTAACTCAAGATCATGAGTAGCATAATTCTCCTCATTCTTCCTTAATTGCCTAGAAGCATAAGCTATCACCTTCTCCCTCTGCATCAAAACAGCTCCATAACCTCTAAGAGATACATCACAATATACTACAAAATCTTCACTCCCTTCGGGTAATGATAAGACTGGCGCACTACATAATTTTTGCTTCAATATCTGAAATGCTCCATCTTCATCACTTCCCCAAACGAAAAGTTTATTCTTCTGAGTAAGCTTAGTCAAGGGTTTAGCTATCAAAGAAAATTCTTTAATGAATCGCCTATAATAGCCAGCTAATCCTAAGAACTGTCGCACCTCCGTTGGCGTTGTCGGTGCAGACCAATTCTTAATAGCTTCAACCTTTGCAGGATCAACATGAATTCCATATTTGTTAATCACATGACCAAGAAATTGCACAGAATCTAACCAGAAATCACACTTCGAAAATTTAGCATACAACTTTTCATCCTTCAGCAACTTCAAAACAATCCTCAAATGTTCTCTATGCTCATCTTCATTCTTAGAATAGATTAGAATATCGTCAATAAACACAATCACAAATTTATCCAAGTAGGACTTGCACACTCGATTCATTAAATCCATGAAAACCGCAGGTGCGTTAGTTAACCCAAATGGCATTACTTGAAATTCGTAGTGTCCATAACGAGTTCTAAATGCAGTTATAGGAATATCTTCTTCACGGACGCGAAGTTGGTGATATCCTGACCGCAAATCTATCTTAGAATACACACTAGATCCTTGCAGTTGATCAAACAAATCATCAATCCTAGGTAAAGGATATCGATTCTTAATTGTCAACTTATTCAGTTCCCTATAATCAATGCACATACGAAAAGATCCATCCTTCTTCTTAACGAACAAGACTGGAGCTCCCCAAGGCGACGAGCTCGGTCGAATAAAACCTTTATCAGACAACTCCTTAAGTTTCTCAGATAACTCCTTTAATTCAGAAGGGGCTAATCGGTAAGGCGCACGTGCCACCGGTGCAGCACCAGGAATTAAATCGATTCGAAACTCTACTTGCCTTATCGGTGGAAGTCCGGGTAAATCTTTAGGAAATACCTCAGTAAATTCACAAATAATAGGTACATCTTCCAATCGTTTCTCCCTAGACTCATTCCCGGTCACTTGAGCTAAGAATAACTCACAACCGTTCCTGATGTACTTTTGGACTTTAATACATGAAACGATTTTCAAACGGGATTCACCTCGACTACCATCAATTACTAACGTTCTATTCCTAAGAGGAATCTTAACCTTCTTCTCTCCACATAAAATAGTAGCATTATTCAATGACAACCAATCCATACCAATAATAATATCGAAACTACCTAATTCTATCAACATCAAATCAATCGGAAAGGAATGGTTCAAGAGATTTAGAGAGCATCCTTCTAATAGCTTATTAGTTTTCACTAATTTACCATCAGCCAATTCCACCTCGTAACTGGTACTTATCTCAACAGGTTCAATATCAATAAGGGCACAAAATTTAGTGGATACAAAGCTCCTATCGGCACCCGAATCGAATAAAGCAACAGCATAATGATTGTTGAGTAAAAACGTACCGGTAACGACATTCGGATCCTCTTTCTTCACCTCAATTGTTCCAAGTTGGTAGATACCACCCTGGGGGTTTCTTCCAGGTACAATCGCTTTCAACTTGGGGCATTCCGATTTCCTATGACCTTCTTCATTACAGTTGAAGCAAATCGTTCCCTTCTTACACCTTTCAACCTTGTGTCCAAGCTTTCCGCAATTTCGGCACTTCCAGCAGTTGCCAGGATGCCTCTTGTTGCCACACTTAGGACATCTATCATCGTTGCGCGGTGCATTGTTGGTAATAGCATTTGCATTCCCCTTTCTCTGGTTTTGACGGCGATTGAAATTCTTCCTATAATCACCTCTATCTACACGATCACCGTCTCCCTTTCTTTTCTCACCTACACGGGCTTCATCTTCCTTATCCTGAATTATCTGTCCAATGAGTTGGTAAGCCATTCGAACAGCATCATCAATGGTAAGTGGTTTCGATGATGTCACGTCCCCCCGAATATTCCTGGTCAACCCTTTCACATATTGCTCAATTCGGATCTCTTCGGGTTCAACCAATCGAGGACATAGCAAGGCCAACTCATGGAATCGATTCATGTAACTATCAATATCCACACCTTTCATTCTCAGATGAATCAACTCTTGTTCTAACCTAATGATCACACTACGAGGACAAAACTCCAAAGTCATCCACTTCTTGATTTCAGCCCAAGGAGTAGCATTAGCAGCATCAAGACCCATGAAAGCAATTCTCCCGTTCCACCAAGTCAACGCACGACCTTTAAGAGTAGCCATAGCAAAAGTCACCTTATCTTCTTCCTTACACTTACTAATCCTAAACACCGATTCAATCTTCTCGATCCACTGGCTTAGTCCTACAGCACCTTCAGTTCCATTAAAAGGTAGAGGTTCACACTTCATGAACGTCACATAAGTACAGCCACCAACTTCAGGTGCATTCGTTCCAAGTCCTCCTACATTTCCTCCAGCATTAGCATTCACATTATTAGCATTCACATTCACATTAGTACCGCCAATTCCACTACCGCCAGCTCCACTACCGCCAGCTCCACTACCGCCAGCTCCACTACCGCCAGCTTCATTTCTAGCATTTGCCATAAATTCAGTCATAGATGCGGTAACTTGCTCCGTAATAATCCTACGTACATCATCCTCAGTCACAGCCTTCTTGGGCGGCATAGTTCTATAATTCCACAATTCAAAGCATTAAGCATTCATCCAACAAGGGATTCATATAATATGGATCGAATTCATAATCAAGATACAAATAAGGCACAATATGGAATTCAAGACAAGATACATATTTCATTCGATCTGAAACAAAAGTATTGTCTTAGTACATCCATATCAAAGTTCTAACACTATAAACACTCAAAATTCGTGCCAAGTCTATTACTAACAAGTCGGTTCAGTCAAAGCTATGAACACAAAAGATCTAAAGGTCACTACTAAACACAGACTGGTCTACTGAGAACTGCCAGATGGTCCATCATCCATCGTCTTCTGGATCTTCGCCGGACGATCACTAGACACATCTTCAGCTGGGCGCTTACGGATTACTCCTCTTTCAACCATGTCAGCATAAAATCTACTGTTCCATCCCACAGATATATTCAACTCTTTTTAAGCTTTCTCACGCATCGCACGAGCCACACTCAACTGAATTTCCATAGAATTCACCTTTTTCTTCATCTCAGCAAACTCACGACTTTCCAACACTGATAATCTCCTAAAAGCCTCATTCAATCCACGCTCTACATCACCCAAATCCAAACTAAGAAATTCTCGCTCTTTCTCTCCAATCTTAGTCTTCGACTCCAAATAAGTAACCTGAGTCTGAACAACACCTAATCCAACCTCTGTCACACAACTCTTAACACGGGAAGCATCTAGATCACGTCTCAAGGCCCATGGTGCAAGACCATCAATATGAGTAGCCTCTCGAGCACTAGACGACTCTCCTATCTCACGTCTACGAGTAGCAATACCGTCGGTACCGTCAGGTGCATCGTCATCCTCATCCTCCTCTGATTCAGAATCAGATTCAGACGATTCAGACATTTCATCCCTAGGTAACTCATCCTCGGAATCAGACAAACAAACTGGTGGGGGCAAAGGCTCGCCCTCTGGAACATCATACAGATATATAAGCTCAGCTTCCTCATCGTCATCAACCTCAACATCTATACCTACATCTTCCTCGACATCCTCGTCGTCAATCTCATCATCTAACTCATCTAACCCAATCTCATCCTCATTCTCAATATCAGCATTCTCAATATCTACGTCCTCATTACCCACATTCTCAATCTCATTCTCTACTAAGTCAACCTGAGGGGCAATCTGATCTCCTAGTCCTAACTCGGGCTCGGGATCCTCAAATGGTTCCTCCTCGTCATCAATATCAAAATCTACTAAGTCTAAATAAGGATCATCTTCTATATTAGGTTCGGGAATAGCATGGTTTTCTACAGGAATATTAGGGTCAGCCATGACAATCTGCATTTATATATTTATCTCGTATTAGGATAACATACTAGTTAAACAATTACATAATGAAATCACGATATATACATATATATAAATTAAATTATATATATCAAAATATATATCTTCTCAATAGGGTTTGTTGGTAACGTCGGAGATCTCTGGCACCGTTATAGTCAAAAGATTTTTCAAATATTTTCTCAAATGTTCATTGTCAAAAGATTTTGAAAAGTTTTGTTCAAAACCTTGGTTTTTAAAATCTTTTGTTCTCTACAACGAGAGCTCTGGTACCAAACTGTAACACTCTCATTTTTCGTATCGGTACAGCGGAAGGGTCTTTCAGAGTGTTACGGGATAGCACAATAACTCCAATCATAGACAACACATAAAAATGGTTGTACAAGGTTTAACAAACATTCATTCGATAAAAAGGTTTAAAAGTGTACAACAGGTCCCAAATTATACAGGTCATTAAGTTTACAAAACACAGATCGAATGAATATTTTTAATATTAAGTGTGGGCCATCAGAGTCGATCTCCATCCGGATTACCTTCAAGCACCTGAGATAGAAAACATGCAAAAATCATATCAGCGAATGCCGAGTGAATTCATAGAGTTTAATGAAAACCGTTATATAAAACAATCATTTACAATCATTTAAAATCAGAACACAAGTATAATATCGGAAGTAAGTCCACATATTGCTAGTCAGGCAATATATAAATCAAGCATACATCTGAAACCGTCCATGAGACCGTAGTCTCTATATTACCATGATAGGTAATATATTCATCGTAATAGCGTCGTTATCGTTTATTATTTATGTCTTATATTGTATTAGTTGTATATTGTAGGATTATTATTAGCCGCATGACATTGTTATCTTACTGTGAAAACAGCGGGCCGCGAACCCGACAAACAATTTGCCCATCTAAGTTAGCGTGTCGTCACAAAAATCACGCTATGGAATCTTCTCATACATAAATTCGCTTACCAATCAATGTGGTACGACGGGGATCAACCGTCAAGGCGCGAACTGGGGTGATCGTCCCCAAATAGTACTATCAAATGCATAAGCGTCTACCAAATCCCGGTAGTTCACAATTCATGCTAATGGGACTTTAAGTGACATAACCTAACTACTAATAATACTTTTAGTCTCGAATATAGGGTCATAGCATCATTCGGGTCCATCTCTTTAAGCATACAATCGGGACTACTTGTGTTCTATTTATAAAAATCTAGCATGTTATCTCCCTCGCGGGTTTACAAATCATTTTATAAAACATTTAAAAGAGTGCGAGGCTATGAACTCACGTTGTTAATGAAAGGCGGATTATCGGCTACGGGCGTGCTTCGGTCACGGAAACCTATATAAATAATAATCGGTCTTAGACTCGGTCCAATGACTTTTATCAAAATAAAAATATACATATATATGATTATTGTACATATGATGATGATCAAGTGGGTTTATAAATCCTCATTTACTCATTTTAGTGTTTACGTTTTAGTATCGTCTTACTAGTTCACTAGTTTTATCGATTTTACCTATTTTAAGTCCATTAATTCTTTTATAAGTTCTTTTACTTGTTTTTACCCATTATATACTTATATGATCAGTATATATACTTTTCATGTTGGGTCCTATTGGGTTAAGCCCAAATAATTCTTTTTACAAGTATTTATCTTATTAAGTCCAATTATTAGTCTAATAGGTTTAGTTAGCTCGTAAATGTCCGTAATTCTTATAGTTCGGGTTTTATCGGTTTTTACTTGTCTTAGTTACTTATACATCAGTATATAACTTTTATAAACTTTACATTAGACGGGTTTGGTCGTCTAAGTTTTATTTGATGAAAAAGTTAATTTCACGGCGATAGCCGAAAAAGTCGTAAAAATCAAGTTTATAGTTTCTATTACTTACAAATATTATTTTTACCACCATTTATATAATTTACCCATTTGATTAACCTTTTATACATTTATATAATTAAGTTTTATAAGTTAGTGGGTTTATACTTTATATTTTATAAATTATAAAGTGAGTGCTTATATAATAATAATAAACATTATTTCCAAAATCTGATTTTTAACTTCACATTCACCATTTTTATCATATCTAGAGTTCTACAATGACTTAGAAGCTCATTTTTGGATGACAACTTCTTCATAATATGTGCTAAATATAACTTAGTTATAGCTACTGCCCATTTTGAGTCTAAGTTGCCTTAACAGTCCCTACAAAACTGCTTATTCAGATTGTACCACCTAACTTGTTTTGATCATATCTCACTCATTATTTTGATTCCATTGCATGGCCAACTCTCACATGTGTATAACATCATCTACTTTACTGTAAATAGATTAAACCATGCATTTTTATCAGTTCTTCATTTAGTTATCTACTGTTTTTATACAGCCAACTAATTAGACATGATTTTAGCTTCATTTCTTATGGTTATCATCATTTTTAAGCATGTTTATCAACACTTGATCCCCACACAACATTTTTATCATCATATATACATCATATACATATACAAAATGAAAGAAAATACATTTGTTCTTTACAAAATAATAAGAGAAAAATGTAGAGGATGATCTTCTTTACCAATCCAAGTGGATTTCTTGTTTTAGGAAGGCAAGAACTTGATGAACACAACAAGTATCTCCAAGACCATCAAATATCAAGATCATATGTTGGAAAATCAGCCCTAGGACACAAGCAAATCACCTCCAAAGTTGGTTATATGGCCACCAAATGATCAAGGTTTCAAGGAAACACCTTAATAGGACTAGTAAACATGTGGTTTGTAGTTAGAAAAGATCAATGAGGGTGTTTGTGGCTTGATGTGGGACGGCACAAAGATGAAGGTTGAGAGAGTTTTGAGAGTGAATTGCATGTAAGAAATGGTTAAGTGAAAACCATTTGTTGGTTTTGTGTAGTGGTGGAAGGTTTAGCTTAAAGTGTAAGCATAAGCTTACACTTGTATAAGCTTAGCTAGAATGTGTGCCACCTAAGTGTGGTGGTGTCCTCCTTGCCGTCCCATGTAAGCTAGTGGGATGGGGCAAAGTGTTTTGTCCCATCTCACTAGTTTACGGGTATTTCTCGATTCTAGTTTTCTCGATTTGCGTGCCCTCGGGTCGTTTTACGAAAAACGTTTTTATAAATTATGAATCACCGTCACAAAACGAATCCAATAAAAATTGTCTCATCAAAAACGGAGTTCAAAAACGTAAATACGTAATCCTAAGGTTTCCGGTTTAGTCGTAAAAGACGCCAAATTATGCACGTAAGCCCAAATTTAAATCCGTAAATTGTGAGTTCGTCAACCAACATAAAAATAAGTTTCAAAATATTATACGAGAAAATATTTAACTACCTGAAAATGTTAGATTTGTCACAATTTGTGCCCTTCCAACTTGTTGTCTCAGGTTGTTTGTGAATGTGTGATCTAGATCATCATCATCGCCACGATTGAATACTCTCGTGTTCGTTTACGTGAGCCTCGATTTCGTTTGCTTGAAGAGTTTTCACGAATCCATGACATATCCTTTATTGTTCTAACAATTATCTTTTAGCATAATTCATAAACGGCTTTAGATATATTGTTGATCACCCTTTCCATGCTAGATCCTAAGCATTCGACTCTTCGTCTCTAGTATGGAGGTGATCCACCCTTAGACTCGAAACATTAAGGACAATGTTTAATTCTAGTATGGGGGTGAATAGGTATGAGGATAAATATATCCAAGTCCTAAAAGGAGGCGGATCGTTGTTAATCAATATCCAAAATAAAGATTGAAGAAAATTGATGAAGTCGTGGTCCAAGTATGAAGAATCTCTCAAAAACGTCAAGTGAGGAAATTCCAAAATATGAAGAGAAGACCATAATTTCATGAACGTCTTCAGAAGATTTGAAGAATGAAGTACATGCCACATATTGGTCCGAGAAAGGTCTCAAATCGTGAAACGTGTTATGCCAAGATATGAACTTAAGGAGATACACGAGAAGCCGTTTTAAAAGATTTTGTCCTTTAGCTAACTATCGATTAAATAGTGCTAATTTATTTTTGGACTAATAAATACTCAAATAAGTCAATATGAATCACTTGTGATCCATGACAAATAGTTAAAAAAAATCTAGATACCTTTTCTTTCATAATAACTAGGATTGCAGGGAGAAAAAGTATTACACAATTTGGACGTATGAGTAGTGTTAGCATTGAGACTTGTACCAACAATGATCTCGTTTTTGCACTTAGCATGGAATGTATGACAATCAAGGATGACGAACTTTACTCTATGAGACATTCACTTTTTTTTATTCATTGACCCTAAAAGTCACATTCATGATGAAAATCATACATTATGTCTTTTCACATCTTCGTAGTATTGTAGCAAGTTTTACTTTTCAATAAAGGGTAATAAAATTGAATTTTGGAGATGCTTAGATACTTTATTCTAGCATTGCGTGAGGGCATGGCAATGGTTTAGTATGGGGGAGTGATGAGATGATCGTTCTTTTTGGGCTTTAAATGCATAAAATGTCATAAATATACCATATATATGCTTGTGTTTGTTTACATGTGTATTTTAGGTATGGATATCGTGAAAAAGACAAAAGATCACAAGAAATAAGGAAAAAACGAAGCCGCATAATGAACCAGGCCCTAGTCTATGATTTCTAAAAAAAATTCCTTGAAGTATTGAAGATGTTCAAGAATCCCTCATCAATGAATAAATGACACTTAATACCCTTGTATATTCATAATTACAAGTTTGGTCCCTTAAGTTTGTCAAAATTACAAAAAGGTCCCTCAACTTTGAAGATTTTGCAAGTTTAGTCCCTCAAGATTCAAAATTGTCAACAACGGTCCTTCATGAAGTAAAACATCCTATGAAGACCTTCAAAGATGAAGAATGTCCAAGATTAGTCCTTGAAGATATAAAAAATGGCTAAACAAGTCCCTAAAATACTTTGGAAAAATTTTTGGGGCAAAAGTATGAAAACTGAAACTTAATGAACAAATGGTTTCAAGTTTTGGGCTGAACAGACTTTTTATACACATTTTGCCAAAACACAAGGACCAAACCTGCCTTTCTCAAACTTCAAATCCTAAAAACACGCAATTAACAATTACTGTTGGGATTAAAATGTGTTACTGTTCATGTTTTTACCTAGGTTTGAAAAAGATGAAAACAAAGGGGAAACACAAATTAATCCTTCCCACGCTTGATTCACCTCACCCCAAACCCCTTTTCACAACAACATCTCAAATCCCACTACCAGAAAGACCCCACACTCCTTCCCCTGCACCACTCATGAGACGACACGCGTCTAGGATTGACAGCTTAGCCAAATCAATGGTCCCTATTTACTACTTGCTCTCCAAGGATAGAATGAACGATTTTTTTAATAGCTCACATACCTCAACATGCCTTCAAGCACTTCAAGGGCAAACTTGGGATTTTCTAGCTATGGTTTCATGTATTTTTCATTCTAGAATCGTCTATCATTGCCTATAAAAGGACCCCCAACCTGTGGTGAGGCCTTTGTTCCAGATTCGCAAAAATTTTGTAATTCCTTTTGTTTTAATAAAATTGGCAGATTTTTAAAAGTGTTAAAAATTCCTTTTGTTATATAAAGTTGGTGCTAGTTTTATGCAAATCTGAGTTCCATCTTATCTGTTTGTTTGAGTTTTTGAGGAAGGTTTTATGTTGTAAAATCCTTGTTTTCAAAAATCAATGGTTGTTTTACATGGACCCTTGGTTGTTTGTTTGATCTTAACAGCTTTAGGCTAAGACTTTGGAGTTAATCATACACACCCTCAATACTTGGATCAAGGGTGTTGTGAATCTTCAAGGGTTGGCTCATAAGCTTGTGAGGCTTTCAATACCCCAAGTTTTGATTTCTGTTTGATATGTCACCTTGTGTTTGTTGATCTTAGCAGGTACAAGGGAAGCTTGTGGTTGTTCTTGCTACCACATAAGCTCTAAACATCCCAAGGTGTGGATTATACATCTTAGAGGTTTGATTTTCAAAGCCCTTTTACTTTTCTGTCAAAATATTTGATGGTTATGTGATGTGTGGTTTTGATGGGTTGACTGCTTGTATTTTGGTTTAAATCTGCTTAATAGGTTATATTAGATCTCATCTCACCTAGATCTTGTTGAATATAAGGGTTTAAAATCATAGTTGTGTGAAAAAGTTAGATTAAGGGGTGTTTGTGTTTACTAGTTCATAGGCCTTAGGGCCTTTAAGCTTGGTTACTTGTTGATTGTAGGTGTTTACTTGCTGGTTTTTAAGGTATTTAGGGTGTTGGTTTAGTCTAAATAAAAGGGATACTAAAAAAGGTAGGTTGCTAGTTTATGCATACAAATTTCAGGACAAACAGATCAGAAGGTGTAGTGTGCTTGTTTGATTGATTTGAGGTATGAAAATTGGTATGCTTGTAGTTTTAGTGGTTGTTTAACTCTGCATTATCTGGTTGTTAAGTTTGGTAGCTTATTTTAGGATTTACAACTTACTGAATTTCAGTATTTCGTCATTTATATCAGTATGTGTTCATGGTCTGCATGCTTTTTGATTTCATTTGTTGAGTTCTTAATTGTGTTTGTACTCGTGATATTTTTTTTTGTTTCTTGACTCCCACTAAGCCAAAGCTTATTGGGGTGCCTTTGTTTCCAAAAATACTTAACAAACAAGGCTTGAAATCAAGCCAAAAGTAACATGTTTAAGCAGCAGTGGGAACTCCTTTCCCACTGCTTGTTACCACTGCTAGTGTAAAACTTAGTTCAGTTCATTATTAATCCATTTCAGCTTATTGAAACGTGCAACAACTTGGATTTGGTAATCAGTCTTCCTCTTTTGACCCATTTAACCATTCTGGAGCTTTTGGGCTTTTGATTTTAGGGTTTGACTAGAATACCAACTTATTTGACTTTTTCATAAGTGCTTATCATCTTATTTGGCTTTACTTATTGGGTTTTTATTTATTGAATTGTCTTAAATAAGTAATTTAGAGTCTTTTGCAAGTTAAATCAAATTCTGAAGTGGTCTAAATCTCTAAGTCGACTATTTTGTCTTTTAGTGAAATCATACTTGGCTTATTTCTGGCTTTTTGGTTAAGCTTTTGCAAAATTTCTTTTTATAGATCTCTTTTGTATCCCAAAAGAAGGTTGTGTGTCAAATTAGAGCTTAGGGCATTGGCTTATAACTTAATGGGCTTATTGGCCCATTAAGAATAAGATGTTGACTAATTAAGTTGTGATAAGCACATTTTCTGCTTTTAGGTCTTAGACTTTTGTGCTTAAAATTAAATTTTGAGTCAGACTGGTGATTTTGGGCTTATTTGGTTGAGTTTGATTTTATTGGGCCAAAAAGCCCATTAAGGTTTACTGTTTCTGGTTTTAGCCCATTTGGGGGCCCAATAGGGGTATTTTGGTAATTTTACTTTCAATTTATGTTTATTAAGGTTAAAATAAACTAGTTTGCAAGTGTTTAGAAATTTTTATAATTTTTGAATTTTTAATATTATTTTAATATTTAATTTTAGTTTTTAATCATTTTAAATAGTTTTAATTGGTTTTAAATTTTATTAAAATAGTTTTTAGTTTAATTAAGTCATTTTAGAGTTTTACAAATTGAAAAATCCTAATTTGGGCTTTTCATTAATTATTTTGATTTTTATGGCTTTAATTAGCCTTTAAAATTAATATTTAATTAAATAAAGGTTTGAAAAAGTTTTGATCATTTGTAAACTCTATTTACATTTTTATGTTTTTTGGTAATTTTTTGCGAATTTTTAGAATTAATTTTTATTTTGTCTATTTTTACGGTTTTACATTTTATCGCCGTAGTGTAATTTTAATGTATCCGTCTTTCTACTCTCTCGTCTTTTCTTTCTCTCATATTAATCCAAAATCATACAAGTTATTCACACACAATAAACCTCCTTGGGAAACGAACTTATTTGGGTCATTAACACTTGATTTTCCTAAATCATTTGTTTAATACTTATCGTTTTTACGCTCTTTGTTTTCCTAAACAAGAGTGTATTTTACCACAATCAATACTGTATAATTTCCTTGCTAACACTGAAAGATTGTATAGTAAGCTACAAGTGAAAACAGTTTTCACCTCAATCTATCAACAAACAAAGAAATGGTATGGATCAAAGGTAACATGTTTTGACTGAAACTCATACACAAAATTTGACCCAAACTTTTCCAAAGCAATTTGCCTTTTTGACCTTTGTTTTGACTACAAAACTTGACCAAAATACTTACACTCACTTGTTGAGTGTAAGTGAGCTTAAGAGAACAAGTTTTAACAACTAATTCACAAGATTGATCTAAATCCAAACACTGGTTTACAAGTCTAAATTGGACTTTTTCAAAAGATTTTTGAGCAAAAGCTTATGACAGCTAATGACACTTACCAAACTTTGTTAAGGGAACGAAATGAACCAGTTTGGACCCAAAATCCAATAAGTTTACTTGTAATACCACTAAATGAGTAACTGATGAACTATTGACTAATGAAAATCAATTTTGATCAAGTAAAAACTGAATTAAAGCTATCAATCTACTAGTAGACTATCAGATTACCAAAATCACATAACAAGATCACTAACACGTCCACAATTCAACATTTATAAGCTATAACTAGGAATTTAGCATGCAAGGACTGTTGAGTGGAATTTAACAAGAAAATAAGTTCCTTTTAGCTTTGATGCCTCCTTTGATGAAGTATTAAGCGTTGAGCTTACTAGAATCTACAAGTACACCATTAATCAACCACCATTCACCATCATAACATCATCAAATGCTACAAATCAGTCACCCCTGCTACACTGCTACAACTGGTATGTAATGGACTGTATATGATTCTGAACCAGCTACAGGCTTCAACAAGACTTCATATACATTCCATTGATCATGAATACTCAATAGAATCACAGCAATAACAGGCTAGTAGAATTATGCAGATATGAGATGAAAAGTAAAGTGAAAGTGAAAATTAAAGTTCATTAATGGAGGTAAAGTTGGTTAAAGAGTGGTTACAACTAACTAACTAACTCTTAAGTAATTGTCAGTCACATAAGAGTAGTTTTAACTAAATTGCTAAGTTAAAAGAGAGAGAATTTAGCAAGTGTGTGAAAATTACACACACTAACTACTTGTACAAAATGAAGACTAAGTTGGGTATTTATAGAGGTTGGGATGTGATCTGTTGGAGGTTAGTGACGTGTTGCGACCAATGGTGTGCTTCCACATGGCTTGAATCTCTTGATTGTTGATAGCCGTTGAAGATCCAATTTGGGGGGTTTTGCTGTAGTTGATTTCAAGCTAATTGGTTGTTGTGGTTGTGATCCTCACTTGATTTGGAGCAGATTTGATGTTGATCATTTCTCTTGATATGTAGTCTATCTCATTCTCGTTCCTAGTTTGTTTGAATATAAGAGTGACATGTGGTTTGATTTAATTGGTGGAATAAGTGAGTTGTGGATTGTTATCCGAAAACTGAATTATGATTGGAGGAAAATGTGTGAGTGGGGTTACTGTTGGGATTTATTTAATTAAATGAAGTGGTGGCTAGTGGATGATGTGGCATGAAAAGTGCAATCCGTGTGCAAGCAATGCTCACTTCCCATTGGTCCATATCAAATGTACACGGATCAAGCCCAAACTTGTGCGATATTTGTTAAGTTTAGTCCTTGTAGTTTAGGCAGAATAGGATTTAAGCCCCAAGCTTCATTTCTTTGACATTTTTTATCCTTCTAACTTCAAACTTGTTTACTTATCATCCTTAGACTTGTTTACTTGAAGGTTGACCAAATTTGGCTTTGTTGTTGAACTTTGCATAATTACACTTTTAGTCCCTCATCTTTGAACGTTGTCAAGAAAGGTCCTTTCTCTTTGCAAGGCTTGCCACTTTTCATCCTCCTTTCGTCTTTTCTTCATCATTAATGCTTGATTTCACTTGTTTGCTCCAAATTTATATCTTTATTACCTACACAAGCACAAACAACAAAACATACCCATAATACTGGTTTTATGAATAAAATTAGGTATTTTGCTTTGTCTTTTAGGGTGATTTGTGATATTATTGATATGATATTTCACTCATATCAAAAATAAATTATTCTTCAGCGTTTGGAAAACAGCTTCCTTATCTGGTCTTCATCCGATTTCGAACTTACAAATTTAGGCGTTTGAGTGGGGAACAAACGTCCAATTTTCTCAGTCAGCTTGATCAACGGTTTAGCAATCAGTGAAAACCTTTCGATAAACCTCCGATAATACTTAGCTAGACCAAGGAATTAACAAATTTCCGTCGACGTCGATGGGACTAACTAATCCTTAATCGCTTCAATCTTGGCAAGATCTTCACGAATACCTTTGTTATCAATCAGGTGTCCCAGAATTTGCACTAACTCTAACCAAAATTCACACTTAGAGAATTTTGCATACAATTTCTCCTTTTTCAACAATTCCAGAATTGTTCTCAAATGCTTCTCGGTCTAATAAACAACTCAGGTTATCACCCCATGGCGACAAACTCGGTCTAATAAATCCCTTATCCATCAATTTCTGCAATTGACTGGGTAACTCCTTCATCTCAGACGGTGTTAAACAATAAAAGGTACGAGCGCTACATGATGAAACGTATGAGCACTACACCTGTCACTTCCAACACTCAATCGACACGAAACTCCACTTCATGAGACGGCCATAACTCGGCAACACGTCCGGAAAAATTCTCAGGATACTCCCAAACTATAATACATCCTTCAGTTTCCTTTCAATTACTCCATCACTATTCATCTAGGCAAGAAATACATCGCAGCCTACGTCCACATACTTCCTCATCTCCAAACATGACACAGTCCTCAAAAGTAATGTTCACACATCAACTTTCACAGTCAATTCCTTATTCCCAGTGGACTCTAAACCATCCTTTATCCATAAATAATCATCGTACTACACACTACTAACCAATCTATACCACCAATCTACCTAAAAAAATCCTAGTTCTATAAGAATAAATCTACATCAAACACCTAATTCCTTAGCTTTCAAGAAAAACCCCTTTCAGTATAGAACTAGTGTTATCAACCTTTCCATCGGCTAACATCACATCATAACTAGTTGCCAATCTTACTAGTTCTCTATCCTTAAGACAAGTAAATCTAACATCTACAAAACTCTTATTGGATCTAACTCAAAAAGTACACTAGCTTAACGAGCATCAAGTGAGAACGTACCAGTCACAACATTTGAATCTTGAGACTTGTCAGCATCACCCACAACATAAGCTAGAGCAGCAATAGCAATATTACTTTCTTGTCGATTTCTGGTCCTTGGACAACTTCCCTGCTTTTGTCCTTCTTCACCGCAATAAAAACATATCACCACTCCATGGGTACTAACTCTAGTAACCACATTCCTTGTCCTACACCCAACAGCTCGATGACCAGCCATTCCACATTTACGACAAGCGGGAGGACAATTTTACCTACATGATACAAAGTGCAACGAACACACTTTGGATTTATCTTGATATCTTGGGATACAGTAGCAACACGAACTCCATTACTCCTTTTCTTAAATCGCTGATTTCGGTTATGTCCTGGTTATTAGTATTACGATAACTACCATAATTCTAACCTTGCTTGGACTTAGAAGATTTCCATTTCCTTTTTTTATCCTAAAAAATGATGTCCTTCTTGTCTTGCACCTTATTTAATTTTGAACAACCACCAACCTCAAAAACATTCTCCATCTTATCCATCCATTTGCACATATCCAAAACACAACCAGTATCATGAAATTGAGTAGGACTACACCTCATTAAACTAACATACGAACATCCCCTATGAACTTGTGGAACAACGGTAGCATCATTCTCAACTGAACCATCAAAATTGGTGGTGGTGTTGGTCCTAAAATGAGTCCCTACATCCTGACCTCTGGCGACAATATATTCAAACCTCTTTGGATCCCTGTGCTGAGAGAGGTCAACTTCAAAAGCCCTAGAAATCACTTTCTTAATCATAGTGTTCACCCTAGCAGTTGTTAGTTTTGGATACACATTTCAAGAAACTTAATGACGTGGCGATCCACAAATGACAAAAAATGTCTCACTCACTCATCTCCATGTCATTACAGATGAAAGAAACATGATAAGTATACACATCGAGAATAAAAGAAGGATTTATTTATCAAGATATATCATGGATACTACATGTATAAACAACACCAACTACCAAAATTCATCAATCAAACCACAAAGTAGCCAATAAGGACACGTCATAGAACATGAAAGGTAAATATAGATTGCATTGAGGATTCAAGCAAAATTTGTGACAAGATATGTCACTACAATCATCTACCCAACAAACTTAAAAGATGTTAAGTTCCATCACAATACTATAACATAAAGTCTAAATAAGTTCAATTACAACAAGTAAATAAAGATAAAATACAAAGAAACTAATCACATGATGACCCACGTGGCTTCTTAGGTAACGGCTCCTCGTCATCCTTAACCTTGCTGTCAGCTTCATCATCCTCGTCCACCTCCCCTTTGCACCTCAAAGTCGAATCATAGCATGATGGCAACTCACTCCCAAAGATCAAATACTCACTCCTACACGGCAGATACATCATAAAATGAGTCTTAGCACGGCTCTCTTTATTTCTAAACTTCCAACCTTGATTAAGAAATGGTCTAATATGAGCTTCCCAAACACTCAACCTTTCCAACCTAGATCTTTCCTCCTTAAACCCCTCAAATTTAGCCCCAAAATTATTAACTTCACCCTCGCTCCTATTTTCCACCACATCATCTATCCATCCATTGTGACCTTGCGAATCTAGAGCAAATGATCCACCTCCAGCTCCTATAACATACTCATCTCTATTATCGTTCGGTGGTACTTCGACCATTTTCTGCAATCACAGAAAATTTGAGCGTACATAAGGTCATTATTCAAAATTATAGATGCATGATCATGCAATGGAATGTAGTACGTATGCCAATATATACAATATGATGCTTATGCAATGCTTGCAAAGAAATTATGATGACAAGTACTCGACGCACTTTCAACAATATCAATACATTATCATAGTATTTAATTAATAAATACATAGGAATTCATTTCAGTTTTGAGGGATACATCTATAATACAAGAGAAAAACAAAAAGTAATCTTACCGGAGCCTTGCGGAGAAGTTGCGTGCTTTTGTAAAAATATTTTCAACACCAAAGTTATAGTTTAGGACTTTTTTAAAATCGACCTAGTTCTCTATAACTTATGGCTTTGATTACCAATCTTTAACAACCTCAAATATACTGCGCAGCAGAAATACACATTTGGATGCTAAGAACAAGCATCATCACACAAGATACATTGAACGAACTCAAAATGAGACGTTAGAGACATAAAAGGAAATAAATTTAACCATTTTCTAAAACCTTCAATCCCAAATAAAACATAAGTTCAGAAAATTCAGAGTAGCGTCTCGGTCCCCCCCCCCCCCCCCCCCCCCAAGGATCTCAACCAACCAGCAAAACAGTTTTATCACAACATGACCAAACATAAATAGTTTATAACAAAAAAAGGAAAGAAAAATAAGTTTTAGACCAAACAACTACAAAAGCAACCCGTAACCTTCCCAAGCAAGCTCCGCCATTATCACCTTTGATTACCTAAAACACATACTTAAAAGGTCAACAAATAACGTTGAGCGAATCTATAGGTTTATCAAAACATCATTTAAACACAAGAGTAAAAATCAATCATAATCGTTTAATAGAATTGTGTAAATACAATCTATTTTTCAAGTATTCCTTCATATAGCAGAAGTTGTTTAATTGTATTAAGCTCATGACACCGACCCCTTAACTTTTAGATACCCACGCCAAAATGCTGGCATGACTTAGATGAAACCATTGCCCCTCTAGGGTATTAGTTGCTAATTTTATACCACACTTCTTATTCATCGAAAATATCCATCCAAGAGATTACTCGGCGTAAAACTCTTGACCGAGATAGGGTTGTAAACCTCGTAGTAGTACCATTTGAATAAGCGGCTATTCCTACTCACAACAAAGAGCTAGGAGATAGTTAACGGTTCATATAATTAGGGACTTCAACAACAAGGTACTTACACAATTTCAAGGCAACATTCGGGTCCAAAAAATTATTCATGACTTGTGTTTATTTTATTTCAAATAGCATGTATCCCCCTCGCGAGTTAAAATCATTTAAAAAAAGTATAAAGCGACGCTATAGACTCACCTTAGCACAAGAGTAGTAGCAAGACGATCGTAGACGATAGATGATGCTCAATGAACACGAAAGCCGCAACCTACCAAATACGGCGCGCACTTTAATAATAATATACTCAAGTATGACTCATACTTAGTCAAACCAAAATCAATAACTCAAAACTATAATAAATCACAAGAACGACCCACGCAAGTGATACTACTATACACCTCTGCATGTTCTCTTTAATAAACAACACCCCTGATAACATTTCATCGGTACATACCAAATGTCCAATATGTTTTTCCTTACTTAGACACATTAAAATTTTATGATACTAAGTGGAGAATTCAGTCATAATTTTTAGAAAGTCCTCCTAAATATTCACCAAAATATTTGACCTCTAAGACCTTCTGCTCAACACATCTTTGACATTCAAAATCCGGACAGTTTTACACCTTCGACTCACAAAACCATTTTGACCCTTCTAACCAATTCCGTTTACAAAACCAACACTTGAGTTTAAAAATAGACTCACAACCATAGGTTTAGAGCCTAAGAACTGACCTTGACCATTTTTGAAACTTATTTTACAGTTCCCGAGATTCGATCAAAATATCAACAACAATTTTGGATTGTGTTGACACTCGTCTCACAGTACACGAATAATCAAAGTAGCATAATTTCCTCCTCGTTTTGAGTTAGAAGGTCTACCTTATACCAAATCGAAGTTTATGAAAATCTATACAACAAAATCCTATCATCTCAACATATACCCATACTTAAGGTTCCCAAAAATGCCTCTAAACCTGCTGATCTAAAATACCCTTTTATAAATCACATCAAATCAATCTTTTACCACATTCCAACTATTTCTATACCCCTAATATCAACTAACTATCATCCTAATCAAACCTTAACACCTCTAATTCACTCGTATGTTCAATCTTTTCAAATCACAACTCAAAAATCATACATGCAATTATTCAAAATACAATATATTATTATTAACAACACATGCATTCCATCAAAATGGATCAAACAACCAAAATTTTATGAAAAATGAAAAGTTAATGCATGTAAGTAAAAATTAGATCAAAATGATCACCTTCTAATTTCAAGAATGGGTCTTTGTTAGATTTCTTCAAATCAAGCTTAGTAAAAAAATTTGGATGATTATGTGGGTGTGTTTGTTTGTCATGGGTTTTAAAAAGAGAGAGAGGGGGAGAGATTGAAAATTTTTTAAAGTAAAAATGAGTGACCTCGGGTTCGGGTTATCACATCCTCCCTGTCACACCCTACCATGGAGGAATATGGGGCGCGACGTATGTATATCATCACAACATGTCGTGTCTATAGAGATAACTAAATGAAATGGAAATGTCATAAAATGGTGACACAAATGTCATGACAATATCTCCACAAAATGCAGGAGTCTAGGCAAGTAGGTAACAGTCCTACCTCTTACCCAAGACAAACAATTACCACAAACAAAACATCATAAAGGTGTCCACAAAGTATCACTTATTCTAGACACATAGAAATAAACTAAGAAGGAACGGGTATCTCCTTCTAAATGCAATCCTAATGTCTCTAAAGCTATCCACTTCTATTCTCACGCTTAACCACTTTCTCACCTAAAAGAGACACTAAAACACGTCAACATAAAGTTGGTGAGAGTCATAGGTTTAGACTCCAACTCCAAATCAGTTATAAGCTGTGAATAATAACCATAAACCAAAGAACATATGGACAATGTGTTACAATTATGCATTAACAACTACCATTCAAGATTAACAATACAATCACAATTCCAAGGCTCCAAGCCTTACCAGTAACCACAATTTCTAAGGCTCCCAGCCTTACCAATAACCACGGTCCCATAGGCGCCCATACACCTATGAACCAATCCCAAGGTCCCGCCTTGTCAACATCCCCTTGGTACCAAGTCAAACCACAATAACTGTGACGGTACGTGTCCCCCTGATCCAAATCATAAACACAATCAAGAATCACATAGCAGTTAATCACATAATGTACACACAAGTCCATCACAAACATTAAAAACATTCACAGCATTCTTTACAAAACCACACATTGTCTCTTCCATTCCATATGGAAGTGAAAATCATTAAAAGATATGGGACTATGAAACTCACCTGATTGAGCTTCTCCAAAAATCCGCGCACTAGCAAAAAGCTAACCAACAAAAGCACACAATCAAAACATGAACCAAACACTAAGATGGCTCAACAACCTATGATGGACATCTAACATTCTCTCATATATATACCTCATTTATATGCTCTAATAATCTCATTACACCCCTCTACAAAGCCCTTAACTTAGTTTACTTCATAACCCGTCTCGTTAACATTTTACCCAAAACAGTCCCCTTTTTTAGGTCTCCAAACTATAAGCCAAACAGCCACCTAACCATACCCATGACCTCTGTAAAGGAAACCCTATGCCCTTACATATGTTAGCGAACTCCTCCCTTTTTCCCCAACTTTAAAGCTACTGTTAAGGCCCTGATATATATATATATATACTTTTGTCTATCCGGATTTTACTGATTTTGAACATACAAAAAGTTTGTTATGATTAGGGGGTCTTACCCTAACCAATTTGCTTAGCCCTCCTCCATATCTCTTATTTAATATATAAACCAACACCCATGCTCATTATAGGGCTCAAGTGTACTCCTAAGTACCCCAATCACCTTAAAACATTAAATTAAACCCGACTGATTTCAAAATTATTTTGACCTCCGACTGTTGTAACCTATTTTTGACCCACTTCCCGACCTCCAATTTAGTTCTCGTTTCTTGCATTTGAAAGCGAACTCAATTACCTTTCCAGGAATACTTGGATCGAAAAATAAGAGATTGTAGAACTCTATATATGGTCAAAACAATTGACCTAAAATTCTGCCCTGTTTTTAAAAAACGATTTTAACATGATTAACCTAATTAATTACCATCACCATGTTTATTTATGAACCTCAACTAATCTAAACTTGATTATATCATTAAATATACAGATTTCATAATTAACCTAACCCTAAATCCATCATGTATTGATTAATAATGAATTAAAAACAATTTAATTAAAAAGAGATTGAAGGTTTTTACCTTAAAATTAATGGAAGACAAAATTTTTATGAAAACCCTAAACTCCATTGATGAAACATCGTGTCTTTTTTTCCTCCAAGGATTATGAAGTGTTTTGGTTTAATTAAAACATTATATGGTTAAACAAAAGAATCATAACCCAATTATAAAAGCCTTGTTTCCTTTTTTATTTTTTTTTCCTTTTTCTTTCCCCTTTCTTGCGTCACATAACCGACCAACACCCCTTAAATTTCGTTCTTTTTTATTTTATTGTTAATAAATATCTTATTAATATTGCCTTAATTTTCTTTAATTTATTTCAGCCCCTAAAGCTTCCAAAACCTCAAAACCGTAAAACTAGTCAGTTTTTACGCGTATACCGTAAAAGACGTAAAAATATACAGTTTTATAAAAACTCTTGAAATATGAAATAAACAAATTAACTAAGTCCTAAATGACTTAAAACCATCCTGAAAAATACTCCCGTGGCTAAATACCTCTTCCGAGACCCCAAAATGTTAAACCCTAAATCGTAAAAATACGATTTACTATAATACATATACGTACACATAAAACCACTAAACAACACCATCTCATTTCATAGTCACTACCATGTGAGCTCATGAACATGAAATCATCACACATCGTTTGACTCACAAGGTACCCCGTACCTGAAACGATATCCAAACCACAATCTATACACACCAATTAGCACATAAACACGTAAAGACACGTAACTAGCACAAAATAAAACTAAGTGACGAACCTCAAAACCGTGGTTGTCACATCACTCCCTCCTAATAGAAACCTCGTCCCGGGATTTACTCCTTAGGATCAAACACATCATTAGAAAACAACTGAGGATACTTGTTCTAAATGAACTCCTCTCATTTCCACGTGAACTTTAGTTCATGACTCAATTTACTAGATATATTAACCAAAAATATTTAAATTCATTGCCAAACTCTTGACCTCACAGTCAATAAATCTCACAAATGACTCTTTGATAAAACAAACTCTTATTAAGACAAATCCCGAATAACCGTACATGCAAATATGCATACTCAAACAACATTTACCAATCTCAATACATGAAATATATCATGTATACCACTCACTTTCCCCAGGTAATTCTATACTCATAAGCTACTGGTCCGATCTTTCCAAAGATCATAAATGGACCTACAAAACTCTACATCAACTCTTCCATTTTACCAAAACATACCACCCGTTACTATGGGCGAAACTTCCTACATAACTTTGTCACTAACTCTAGTGGTTTCCTCCTTTTCTACATAGCATCCATTGTTGCTCTCATCCTTTCCACAAACACCATTACCACATTAGTAGCCTCTTTTACCAATTCTAGTCCACAATGGGTACAACTCACCCTATCCTTTCATATAGTGCCTCAAATGGCATTTATCGACTTCTAGTATGATAACTATCGTTATATGAAAACTCAGTCATCGCTAGCGAGTTTCCTAACTCCCTCTAAATCAATCACTCATGCCCTCAGTGTAACTCCTAAGGTTATATAAATATCTCACTTGCCCATCCTTTTCTAATTAGTTGGATATACTCATATCTAATCATGTGCATCAACTCCCTTTAGTCCGTACCCCAAACTACTTAAAAATTCCAATTTCCTTACAAAGTGACCTATGACGGTCTTTCACATATCCATTAGTTCATCACATCAAGGCTCTTCCAATCCAAATCAACTTATGATCTATACACATCACCAAAAGGACGGTTATCTCAGTTAGTCTATCAACTGCCATCCAAACCCATGCTACAACTACTTCCATTAAATTTGGATAGCTCATTAGTAGCACCTATACACTTCTTTCTCACTTTTCTTCATGATTTTTTTTATACTCAACACTTCCTTTATACCTACACAATGTCTTACCTTCAAGGTCATACTGCTCCTCATCTTGTCTTAGTTAGACCAAACCCTTCGTCTCTCATGACACATCACGTCTGTAACTCCTCATCCATTCGATTATCGATACTAAGCCTTCCAATCCAACAATATAGGTCAGTGCCATCCCTCTTTTTTTTAAAAACTACAACAATATTAGCCTACTTTGTGCTTTATTCTACTCATTAGGCTCTACCAAAATATTTTTTTTACCTTCGGTTCCTATCTCGGCCTCTTTCATTCATGCTTCGCTTCTATTCACACTTCCGTCTTCTTCCTCAATTCATACCATACATCACGATGTGATGCTTCCCGTCTATCAATTCATCTATACGCCAAAATTTTCCAAGTAACTTCACTTGTTTTTCTCACGACCAGTTATCCTACTCCCTCCTAATAGGAACAGACTAGAGTTTCTTGTGATTCCATGCAGATCACACTCTCATCTTATACCCACATTAGTTTCCATTTGTCTACTAAGACATGTTCTAAATTATTACTCAAGTCTCATACTTTTATTATGATCTAGCACCTAACATGAGGTACTTCTAGTCATCATCTTCTACGAATACTTGGTTCTCTCCTTCCATGGTTCTCCCTAATTCCAACACTATCCCGTCCAACAGAAATTACATACTTCATTCATCAAATCTATGGAAATCGCTAGTGCATTGGATAATGCATAGCTATCTCTTCCAAAGATCTTTCATAACACCTTCACAAAACCGACTCTCTAATCACTTCTCCGTGAACTTATTCAGCTCAGATTCACTACTCATCCCTTGATATTGATTGCCACAAAATTATATCCGCGTAGTTACTTGAATCTCCTTGTTACTTCCACGAGTTCTTAATCTCCCATATTATGTATTCACTTCATCACGATCCACTGGTTCAGCACTTTGTAGCTCCACCCCGGTACTCGATCTGTCTTCCTTCGTCACGAACCATACGGAGATTCCCTTCATAGTTCTTGTCACCTTTCCAGTCCTAGCAAAATTTGTGACTCCTTCCAAATCTCTTGCTTCCTTTAGCAGCCGGCACGTAGTCCTTTCAGCTCCTTGCTTCACGATGTAGCTCTTCACGCTCCCCTTCTCGTCTCTATGATGTTACCTAGGAACTTCACACTACCCAATAACTTCTAACTTCAACTCATCTACCACAATATTTCTAAAGTTACTTCAACCCCTCAATGGCTCACTCTTCCTTACTTGTTGTAATCACACTTAATCAGCCTCCTACCAATCATTCTTTCACATCCATGTTTTCCTTCACGTGTCTACCAATACCTTGCCTCCATAACTATACTAATTCCCTTGCGTGTTATTTGCCCAATCTTTAGTAGAAAATTTATACTCTACCCTCACATCCGCTGGTCTTTTCATCAATCTCCTAATGGTACTTCAACCAACTTCTCATAGCATGACATCTCATTCTCACGACCAGTCAACTAACTTGACTTACTCCCTTATTCCCGTAACCAATCTAAGTTATATGACTCCACAAATCTTAATCATTCCTTCAACACAACCTTTAAACCAAAATACATCTCTCTATTCTAATATCTAACCATAAGTAATACTACCAAACTCTATCCTCTCATCCTAACGTTTCCACAACCGCATAACTAAATCAACCATGACCTGTACCAAAAGAATTTCAAAACGACCGCGTCCCATAAAAAAAATATAGGGTAAACCCAAAGATCAACCATAATGAACCCAAGCCAAAACAACTGAAAACGAAACAATGTAATTCGAAAGATCAATGGAGTGTGCCAACAACGAAAAATTTAGACTCGTCACGATTAATATTACCAAATTTCGATACCTTAGAAAATTTTAAACTTTCTCCCCAATTAGTTACTTCTCATAAGAACCAAACTCCCATACTACCAAAATCAATCATACTCATTTTTAACCATAAACTCGTCCTTTATCTTCATCATTTTATCAAGATATCAACTAGTTAGTATACTACAATCTTATTCTAACCATTATCTCGCTTACCCATATTAAATTTATTTCACTTGTTATTATGAAATCAATACATGTTTATAAAATACAGTGTGTTTTTTTTATTCTATATTATTATTATTATTTTATATAATCTATTTAGGCTGGTTATAACTAAACTACTACACAATTACAAGGTGTGGTGTTATTATTATCATTACTTTAATAAAATCTCCCTTTTTACTCTTTTTGTCTTAGTTAAATACTTCTAAAATTTTAACTCCACTTAAGAAAATTATTGTAAAATTTCTTTACCCCTTTAAAATGTATGATCACATGTTACACATAAAACTAATCCAATTATTTTCAAGACAAATTTTTTTTTATTAGCTTACTACCACAAACTTAAAAAAAAATATGTAAGCCACGATATCATACCATACACCTACAAATTATTTTCAAAATCGTTTTCCCATAATTAGCCATACTTATTTGCAAGAAAATTTAGTAGTTCTCATTAATTAAAATACATACCCGAATGCAAAACACACTTCAAAAAGACTCAAAACGTCGTTGGAACTCCATCAAACTCCAGCACCATAAAACACGAACAACACTAGGTACGTTCAAGTTATAGTAACTACTGAACGACCATATATCATAACTTAACGCATACTAGTATATATACATCCGCATATATGCCTATTAAATCACCCAAAACATACTCGTTACCATACATGTCAGATCAATCAATCGTGATATACACTCGTTTTCCCATACGAGTAATCACCATCTTACCACAAGGCATAAAGCTCATCACTAAAACCATTCCATATCGTGTGACCCTATAATCACACAACATGAGTATAATCCAATACATATAACACACTCAAAAATAGTCATACCGTAGGCAGCCGTTACATAAACCCATATATTATACATATACCCAAAAATCCACATCTCATCATATACAAGCATGTACTAACCCTCTTTCATGCAATCATACTTGAGAACCCATTGAAGTTGTGGTACTTGTATAACTATGTTGGCCACCATACTTATACAATTACCCTTTCCTCAATTCACTCCCTCCTATGATGACACTTATAAGAATCAATACAACATATAACATATACATCCATCTACTCACGTAAGCTCATAACCACATAACCAATAAGGTCCAAAACGCCATCTATTAAAATAACATAGTCAAAGTCTTGGAATACATAAATCCATAGTCTAGCTAAAACAACATAGACAAACTCCAACACAACATCATAATCAGTTATAAGTCATGTCGCCCATAAGAATGGAAACAACTTAAAATCCTCCTTATCCACATACTCCTAGTAACTCGAATCACCACATGATTCTTAGGGAACATGACTTAAACATCAAAAGAAAACATCATACATTAGATATTCCAAAATAACTTAACAATTATAGTGAAAGTAATTCATATATCAAAAGTAACACAGAAATTAACAAGTTACTAAGTATGGGCACTACAGTACAACTCATAGAAGTCAAAACTCGGAGAAAAACAAATCAACAATACTCAAGAAATGCATTCAAGACCATACACATAATCCTATGAAGCCTATATGCAGGGATCCTTAAGCTATAGACTAGGTTAGGCAACCTAATTCTCTATAACCATTGTCTCTGATACCATTCTATCACACCCTATCATGGCGGAATATGGGGCGCGACATATGTATATCATCACAACATGGCGTGTCTATAGAGATAACTAAATGAAATGGAAATGTCATAAAGTGGTGACACAAATGTCATGACAATATCTCCATAAAATGCAGGAGTCTAGGCAAGTAGGTAACAGTCCTACCTCTTACCTAAGACAAACAATTACCACAAACAAAACATCATAAAGGTGTCCACAAAGTATCACTTATTCAAAACACATAGAAATAAACTAAGAAGGAACGGGGATCTCCTACTAAATGCAATCCTAATGTATCCAAATCTATCCACTTTTATTCTCACGCTTAACCACATTCTCACCTGAAAGAGACACTAAAACACTTCAACATAAAGTTGGTGAGAGTCATTGGTTTAGACTCCAACTCCAAATCAGTTATAAGCTGTGAATAATAACCGTAAACCAAAGAACATATGGACAATGTGTTACAATTATGCATTAACAACTACCATTCAAGATTAACCATACAATCACAATTCCAAGGCTCCAAGCCTTACCGATAACCACAATTTCCAAGGCTCCCAGCCTTACCAATAACCATGGTCCCATAGGCGCCCATACACCTATGAACCAATCCCAAGGCCCCGCCTTGTCAACATCCCCTTGGTACCAAGTCAAACCACAATAACTGGGACGATACGTGTCCCCCTGATCCAAATCATAAACACAATCAAGAATCACATAGCAGTTAATCACATAATGTACACACAAGTCCATCACAAACCTTAAAAACATTCACAACATTCTTTACAAAACCACACAGTGTCTCTTCCATCCCATCTGGAAGTGAAAATCGTTAAAAGATATGGGACTATGAAACTCACCTGATTGAGCTTCTCCAAAAATACGCGCACTAGCAAAAAGCTAACCAACAAAAGCACACAATCAAAACATGAACCAAACACTAAGATGGCTCAACAACCTATGATGGACATCTAACATTCTCCCATATATATACCTCATTTATATGCTCTAAGAATCTCATTACACCCCTCTATAAAGCCCTTAACTTAGTTTACTTCATAACCCGTCTCGTTAACATTTTACCCAAAACAGTCCCGGTTTTTAGGTCTCCAAACTATAAGCCAAACGTCCACCTAACCATACCCATGACCTCTATAAAGGAAATCCTATGCCCTTACACATGTTAGCTAACTCCTCCCTTTTTACCCAACCTTAAAGCTACTGTTAAGGCCCCGATATATATATATATATATATATATATACTTTTGTCTATCCGGATTTTACTGATTTTTAACATACAAAACGTTTGTTATGATTAGGGGGTCTTACCCTAACCAATTTGCTTAGCCCTCCTCCAAATCTCTTATTTAATATATAAACCAACACCCATGCTCATTAGAGGGCTCAAGTTTACTCCTAAGTACCCCAATCACCTTAAAACATTAAATTAAACCCGACTGATTTCAAAACTGTTTTGACCTCCGACTGTTGTAACCTGTTCTTGACCCACTTCCCTACCTCCAATTTAGTTCTCGTTTCTTGAATTTGAAAGTCAACTCAATTACCTTTCCAGGGATACTTGGATCGCAAAATAAGAGTTTGTAGAACTCTATATATGGTCAAAACAATTGACCTAAAATTCTGCCCAGTTTTTAAAAAACGATTTTAACATGATTAACCTAATTAATTACCATCACCATGTTTATTTATGAACCTTAACTAATCTAAACTTGATTATATCATTAAATATACAGATTTCATAATTAACCTAACCTTAAATCCATCATGTATTGATTAAGAATGAATTAAAAACAATTTAATTAAAAAGAGATTGAACGTTTTTACCTTAGAATTAATGGAAGAAATTTTTTTTATGAAAACCCTAAACTCCATTGATGAACCATCAGGTCTTTTTTTCCTCGAGGGATTATGAAGTGTTTTGGTTTAATTAAAACATTATATGGTTAAACAAAAGAATCCTAACCTAATTATAAAAGCCTTGTTTCCTTTTTTATTTTTTTTTTCCTTTTTCTTTCCCCTTTCTGGCGTCACATAACCGACCAACACCCCCTAAATTTCGTTTTTTTACTTTTATTGTTAATAAATATCTTATTAATATTACCTTAATTTTCCTTAATTTATTTCAGCCCCTAAAGCCTCCAAAACCTCAAAACCGTAAAACAAGTCAGTTTTTACGCGTATACCGTAAAAGACGTAAAAATATACAGTTTTAAAAAAACTCTTGAAACATGAAATAAACAAATTAACTAAGTCCTAAATGACTTAAAACCATCCTGAAAAATACTCCCGTGGCTAAATACCTCTTCTGAGACCCCAAAATGTTAAACCATAAATTGTAAAAATACGATTTACTATAATACATATACGTACACATAAAACCACTAAAACACCATCTCATTTCATAGTCACTACCATATGAGCTCATGAACATGAAATCATCACACATCGTTTGACTCACAAGGTACCCCGTACCTGAAACGATATCCAAACCACAATCTATACATACCAATTAGCACATAAACACGTAAAGACACGTAACTAGCACAAAATAAAACTAAGTGGTGAACCTCAAAACCGTGCTTGTCACACTCCCCTTCTTAAAAAGAGTGACGTCCCGACATTACCATTCAAAACACGATATCATATCCAAATTACATGCCACGACAAGTAAAGGGTGTCAATAAACTTACTTCATGATTTCTGTATTCAAACGTCCCATTCCATCAGAATAAAGAAACCATAAAGAATCTAAGGTCCAGTGGTTTAAAACTTTCTTATTCAGATGTCCCAATCCATTTCAATAAGAAAACCTTAAACGACACATAGTTCGGCGATTTAAAATCTTTATATTTAAATGTCTTATTTCATTTAAATACAAGGTATTAAGTTGTTCAACTAGTGACTACTATGAGCATATATTTGTTGTACCCAAATTATATATAGTTGATTTGGGTATATATATATATATATATATATATATATATATATATATATATATATATATATATATATATATATATATATATATATATATATATATATATCTTTACATTATATATTTACATTATATATAAGAGGAGGGATATGCCACATAAGCATGCCTTAAATCCACGTCAGCACTCAGGCCGGTTACCTAAATGTATCGGCAAGTATATCAGTTCCAAAAATAACGGTTGTGAAGTATATCAATTTAAAAACAAAATCAATTCTTAAAAAAAACGATTCACTATAAAATCAACAGAAACCCTAATTTCTTCATAATCAAGTCATTTCAAAATCAAGTTTGTGAATTTTTGTCTTTTCATCTTTTTTTTCCTTTTTATTTCCAATGTTTACATAATCACTAATGCTAACCGATTCAGTACCATGTATATGCTTCTCAGACTAGGTTTGTAATGATTTTCAGTTATTTATAAGTTTTATGATTTTTTTTAAGTCGAATTTGATCTGACTGATGATTCCAAGTTAACCTCTAACAGGTTTTAATTAGTCGAAAAGCCATTGGCTAAACCAGTACCACCACCCGTGGGGCCTTTGAGTGTTGAGTGCACTTTAGTTAAAGGGTCTAGACCTACTACTTATGTAGGCACCACTACCATCCGTGTTGTCTCAATCATCCCTGAAAAGGTAGATTCCATCTGACCTTTTCATTCGCAATAATGAACCCTGATTTTGTAATAAAAATCAATCATAGTTTCGTGTTTGATAATCTTAATTTTATTTTATATGAAAAGAGTTTTGTTAGAAAAGATGTAGTTCCAGGTAATGTTTTTGTGGATCTGAGTAAAGTTTGTGCTAATAATAAAATTTCTGCAACTGATTTGGTTATTGATAAATTGGTGTTGTGCAGGAAAAGATGATCAGTTCGTTCGGTTTTGCAAACTTTGAAGCTAAACCAGGGCTTCCTGAATCTATCACCAGGAAAAGATAATGGACCAATAGTGATCGGTCATGTGAGTTGCATATACATATTTTGAAAACTTTGAAGCTGAACCAGGGCTTCCTGAATCTATCACCAGGAAAAGATAATGGACCAATAGTGATCGGTCATATGAGTTGCATATACATTGGCTATATAACATGAATATCTTTGCAGGTTACAACAAACTCTAATGAATGTCTTTTTAGTTATGCTAATTAGTTAGGTTAAATTTTATTTTCGGATGTTTCATTTAATGGTTTTGATGGTTAGCCTGTGCGGTCGCCACAATTAATTTTCAGGTTTGGTAGTCAGATCTAGGGAACCAATCAATCAATGAACCTTTGTATGCGAGTATGTGGGTAGTCAAATCTAGGGAACCCCAATCAATCAATTAATTTGCGCTACTAGGTATGATAGATAGGCATTAAAATGTACAAAATTGCTGGTGAAGATAGGTTCTTGATATGGGTTGTATGTAACATCCATTTAGAGGTTTGTATGACATCATATTATTCACTATATATACAAAACTTTTGAGTCACATCGTTCTGAAATACTTCGGTAAAAGTTGTATTTCTTCTTATTTCAACAGGTTTGGGTAGTTATAAATAAGCAACTTCGAACTTGCATATTACCGATGTAATTAAGGTAGTGGTATTGTAGGTTAGTACCCGTATTATATTTTTAATCAGATTGTTATTTACGCATTCTTTTACAGGAAATAAACTTTTGTGGCACATGAATTATAACTGCGACCTTTGTGGCAAAAGTGAGATATGCAGCCTTCATATCCCATAAGTCACATACGTGACCATTAATTTTAATTCTTGGATTTATACATCAAAATGATCATCTTATTCATATTGAATTAGGTGGCTGCCCACTTTACCATGAAATCTAATTGAAGATCGAAAGGACATACCAATATAGTATTCATGCTATGTTTTTAGTTATAGGTGTTCTGGATACCAAGAACAAGAAACATTTGAGTGTAGCTAGGGGCTCAGATGATGATAGTATTCTTGCTGTGTTTTTGGTTATGGGTGTTCTGCAGACCAAGATCAAGAAACGTTTGAGTGTGGCTAGGGGCGCAGATAATGTTGTCGAGGTACTTTCCGTTCACCTCAACATTTTACCCTTTTATCCGTACTGGAATTATAACATCGTTTATTGTTTCAGATCATGTTGGAGGTCATGGGTTGCTACTACCTCAAAGATTGTAAAGTGTTATTTTTGTACATGACTATAGAGGTCATTAAACAAGAAAACCTTGAAGTCAATGAGACCAAAATCAGATGTAATAAAAGATGGTGCAATTACCGTGGACTAATTTGTATCTATGGATGATGAATGAATCATAGAGAGCTGAATCCTTACTTCACGAATGACAGAAGTGGCTATCCAGAAGAAGAGGCGGATGGAACCAAATATAGGGATAGTACTATGATGTCAAGCTCTGTAGTAGGAGACAGAGATAAAAGTTGGAGCATAAAGCTATGAACCTATTAGGTGCGTTTTGCTTGCATAATTAATCCATCATGTATTACTTTCTATTTCTCCATCATGTTATAAATGATTAGTATTTATCATTGCAGGTAGTTAAAGAGTGGTGGGGTTCGTTGGGTAAACTAGAAGTTTCTGTGGCATCAAATATTACTGGCCCATCTCATGCTCACCTTCATGACATTGAAAACATATTAATATAACAGAATAGGAACCGGCCATGTGATCAAAATGTAAGTATTATTATTGTAATAGTTGGTGGTCATTCACATGCATAAGAACTAAAAAAACTACCTTGGTAGAAGGGCCATTAAGCTTAAAAGTGAACACACAGGTCACGAATGTTGGCACCCTTGAAACGCATCAGGTTTGACGACAACAAACGCATATACATGTGACAACTTAAATAGGCTTAAGCCAAAACGGGGCAGAAGAAATAGTGTTTTTATTTGATTTTACAGGTTGGAAGACTATTTGGCAATTATTTAACAAGTGTTGCATAGGACAATCATTAAAAATACTGTCCAACAATTATATGAAGACTATATCTGATTTCTTTTGATATCAAATATAATTCTATTCTGATATATGAACCTCGATTTTTGTTTCT
This sequence comes from Glebionis coronaria, assembly GCA_025667525.1. NCBI lineage: Eukaryota > Viridiplantae > Streptophyta > Magnoliopsida > Asterales > Asteraceae > Glebionis > Glebionis coronaria. Next base: position 254,245,588 of record CM046880.1, read on the forward strand.
CAGGTGGTGAATGCTCTATAAGCCATGATGGACAAGTTAAAGTCATCACTAAATGTAACTATTATAACTACATCTAACATAACAGCTGCTATTGGTAGGTTTTAAAATATTGAATCTATGCACCTTTTACTATTTTCCTAGGTTTTAGATCATAAAATCTGCAATTTCTCTAATTATATATCTTCCGATGTGATTTTTCTTAGAGTAGCACACTCCATGTCCATTTACAGCTGCCTGAAATAAAAAAATATTGAATGGTTCAGCCAAAAGGAACTAATCATAAAAATTATTTACTTTTTCCAATCTTTTTTGAAAACAAATTTCTGTAATCGATTCACAAACTTGGGGTTTTATTTGGTTGATGTTGATGTGTCATATTCTGGCTGCGGATAGTTACTATTTGAGGTTCTGAGATTGCAATATGGAAGGGTCGAGCAGGTTGTGTAGTGGGTTAAAACAAGTTATCTTTAGTATGGTTGTGACGGTTGGCCTGCAAACACCTCTGTTTCATCTAAGTTTATAAATAATGCAGCACTTATACAACTAGATGCAACACATTAGAAGAACAAATTTGTGAAACAGCAAAGGCATGATGTTGAAACAGAAAATGCAGGTCACTGAATGCCGCAAATGTAATATAGTAGGAACTAGATTTCCAAAATAATAGTTTCACATATGTAGGTAGAACTTCTAATGAGTCCACAAATCTACCTTCTAAAATAGGAGCGTTGATCCTTAGTTTACTGTCCAATGAAGATGGTTTAATTAAGAGATGTATCGTTCATGTGCCTTTTGTGGACATCATTCCTATCGTTGTGCTCTGTCTCTTTTAAATATCTTAATAGATTGATTAGGGATTTTGCAAACCTTTTAGAAAATTTCTTCATATTGTAGTTTAACCTTTGATGATACCAGCTCTTATATGAACAATTTAGCAGATCACTTGAGGCATTTGCAGCATGTGCATACAATTCGGGCCCAGTTGAATATGAGGCTACCTTATGGAAGTTTTCGATGATCTCATGTATTATATGACAAATGGCTTTGAGGCGTTTACAACATGTCGATACGATTCGAGTTCCAGTTACATGGAACTCAATGAGTTCTAAAACCGGGCAAGAGGTGACGTGGAGGAAAAAGATTTTGAGGTATGTAAGCAGGGCGGCACGTGCCCATCCCAAAACTTTCCGGCGTAGTATATATTTTCTATGATTTTTGCATTTGTCTTCATTGTGCCCCTTACAGTAAAATAAAAAAATTTCTGTCAATCTGTATATTTATGACTGTGAAGAAGAGAAAAAAAATGTATATCAGAAAAAAATACACTTAGTTGACGAAGAAAACACACTGGAGGAAAAAGAAGTACGTACTCCATATAGTTTAATAAAAAATTGCTAACAACATTTTGTTGTGTTTTACTCCATCTTTTATGATGAAATACCATGTGGGTTATGACAAGTGGGTGTCCTTTGGTTCTATTATTATGTAAATTAATTTTATTTAATTCTATTGTTAATAAAAATAGACACATGAAGTCATGAACATGGACACATGGTTATAGACACAAGTCAGAACGGGTACGTTCGAATTATTAGACGTTTTACTTCATGTTTCAATTATGCGTTGCTAATTTTTTCGCCTCATTTGAACTTTTTCGTCTTTAGTTCAATTCTATTTGGAATATCAAGGCTCTTTTTATGTTTCTTTCCGTCACATAATTATAGTCCAGTAGACTTTTGCGATCTTTATTTTGCAACTTTAACTTTAAATATAGGGTAAAAGCTATACAATACCAACGTACTTACTCAAATATACCTACTTTAAACACTTACTAATATATCGCTAGACATTACCAATGAACTTGTTTGTTTTGTAACAATGTTACCAAAATAACCGGATCTATTTCCACTTCATTTTTTCATATCCAACGTGTACTTCAAAAATTCCACATGTGTAATTTTGCTTATGTGGATTGTTTACTAATAACATAAAAAGACTAATTTACCCTTATCTTCTCCATATTAATTCAACTAAATAAAAAACATCAAGAATAGTGGGATGATCATTTTCATCAAGCAAACAAGTTTTAGATCTCTTTAATTAAATTAAGAAGTTTTTAAGGAACCTTTTATAAACGTTTTGACTTTTATAAAGTTTTTACTATAGAACATAAGCAAGATATGATCATATTTAGGTCCCCTAAAAAAACATCATCAACTCTGGTTGATGCTTTAACTATGTCTTTAAGTAATCCTAGTTCCAACCAGACTGGTGTTTATGAGGCACAAGTACTTTCCTCACCTTTAGCGTGGCTATCGGATCAGAATTATGCGTTTGGGAAGAGGACGAATCTTCACCGGTCAAAACCGCGCCTATTATGGATGCTATTAATGATCTTGAGAGTCATTCTGATGGTGAGAAGCCGCCTCAGTCTAGTTCTTCAGCTATTGTTATAATAGGAAACATTTTGTTGCTCATGAGAAGCATGTTGTTGATGATGGTCTTTATTTTTGTATTGTCACCATGTGTACTATTGGCTATGATGATATAACACCTAATACTGTTGTGACAAAGTTGTTCTCTATTATGTATGTGTTGGTCGGTTTTGGGTTTCTTGACATTTTTCTTAGTGGAATGGTTAGTTATGTTCTATCTTTGACTTTTTGTGTCTCGAAAGCTTTTAATCATCACCATTTTTGTTAAGATAGATCTAAGGTATTGAAGATAATGATGATGGTGACAGTGGGTTATGGCGGAGAGTTAAAGATGATGATAGTAAAAGGTGATTAAATAATATGTGTACCATGTGGGTGGGCTACTAGTATAGATTAAATAGTACATATTAAATAAATAGATAATATATATGGAAAAAACCTGTTGACGTGTCAGTTACAGGTTAACATATTAGGATAGTCGAAACAAATTTTAAAGTTCATTGGTAATGTCTAGCGATAAATTAGTACGTGTTTAAAGTCGGTACATTTGAGTAAGTATGTTGGTATTGTATAGCTTTTACCCTTAAATATATTTATTTGTATTATATAAAATTTGATAAAGAATATATGAATTAATTGGGTTTTAAATGTGTTTTCATTGGTATAACTTTTATTAAGTATCATAAAACACAAATAAATATATAAGATGTCAAAGTTACAAAATAAAAACTATAATTATGAGACGAAAAAAAGCGATACTTTATAAAAAAATTAGAAGCTGATATATGTTAGCCGATCCGTGGCAACATGCGGATGGCAATACTTGTGTTTTATCACATTGGGGGCTTTTATATATGTACGATTATAATTCAAGAGTGGTAATTATATGCTACTTTTCTAACTCTCTTTGTGTTCGGATTTTACACATTAGATTTTATATATGTATGATTTTGAAATTGAGTGTTTTGGGAAATTAAAAGCCTCAAAATAATGACTAAAAGTATTAAGGTTATTAAAAATTTAGAAAGGTGATTTGCATACTCCTAAATTTGATTGACACACTAAAAAATATATTGTATTGACATTTATATCCTTGTAATAGTGATACAAGTAGAAGTTATTTAAGGGTATATATGTTAAGACAACATATTTTTAGTGTCCCCATCAATTTTAGGAGTGTGCAAATCACCTCCCAAAAATTTATTATGCCTTTATGTGTTGTTTTAAGTAGCATAGTATTTGGCATTACGATTTTTTTTTATTTTTTTTTTAGAACGGCAATTTACAACTCACACTAGCTATCTCACAATTTCTATCTCACATGTCTCTACCGAGATTTGAACCCACAACCTTGAGGTTTGAGGGTCACTCACATACCGCGAGACCAAGAGGCCTTTGGTATTTGGCATTACGATTTGCTATATATATATATATATTTTTTTTTTATATTTTTTTTTAACAAAGGGTCACAATGTAAGCATGATCTCCACAAGTTTATGTTGCACTAATGTTACCTTATATTTTTTCTTTTCCACCATTTTGCCCACAACTCGCACGATGTGGTTTTTCTAAAGAGATGGAGAAAACGTCGTTTTGTAAGGTATGTTGTTTGAGAAATACTAGATACACATAACTTTTATAAACAAACTCACACATAATGATGTGGCAAATGACATGGACCAATGATGTTGTATCATGTTTTCTCTTTCCTATTTTCACAATCTATAAACTAAGTGCCACATATGTATGTGAATTTCTTTTTGTAAAAATTATATGGATGTAGCATTTCTCATATTGTTTTCCTGTAAAAAATGGAGAAAAATTTCATTTTGTAACCGTAAACTTTCTTTTCCCTGCAATAAAATATACATAGTTTTCTTACCGTTATTTGTTTAACATTATATTTATTTTAATGTTATTGTATCAAACAATTTACTACTTTTATAGTTAAAATAAATCTTAAGGCTAAAAATGGCAACAATTTTATTTATTTATTTAATAAATGCAAATAATTTGACAAACACTACTACTATACTTAACAAAAACCTTTTTAACATCAATATTTAGCTAAATAAAAAATGTAAACGATAATTATACGTCATACCCGCCCATCGGGCGGGTCTTGCCACTAGTATATATATATATATATATATATATATATATATATATATATATATATATATATATATATATATATATATATATATATATATATATATATATATATATATATATATATATATATATATATATATATATATATATATTTAGCGATTGGATCATTAGAAAACATCAACTCAGTAGAAAACATAGAAAACAAAAACAGATGCACCAAAATGTTAAACCGATGCACTAAACATAAAAAATTGGCATTAAATACCAAATGATGCATCTGTTTGACATTTTGGTGCATCTGTTTTTGTTTTCTATGTTTTCTACCGAGATTATGTTTATTCTAGATCTCATTCCTATATATATATATATATATATATATATATATATATATATATATATATATATATATATATATATATATATATATATATATATATATATATATATATATATATATATAAGAAGAAATCCTGACCACAAATTCCACAAAGGAAGGAGAATCTTAAGGGGAGATGCATCTGACTTTGTAGGTGCATCTGAAATGTGTGGTTGTAGTTTCTTCTTATTCTTCTTATTTTACTTTATCTTCTTATTTGATCCTAACTCTATATATATATATATATATATATATATATATATATATATATATATATATATATATATATATATATATATATATATATATATATATATATATATATATATATATATATATATGTATTTATATATATACTAGCGTCGTAACCCGCCCAACAGGCGGGGTCGTTTTTTTTACCGATAGGATTGTTTTTTATTTTTTATTTTTATCTTTTAAATTTTTAATTTTTTTTGTAAGTAACATTTAGTATATTTGAGTTATATTTTTCGCTAAAATTATTTTTTATTATATATATTATTTTTTAAAATTGTACGTATAATTAATTTATGAAGAATTAACATGTCCTTCTAATTGATTTTTAAATTTATTTATATTATTATATAAAGAGGCTAACTCTTATCTTAACTCCGATCTTAATTCCGAACCTAAAATTTCCAAACCTAACTCCAAACCAAAAGTTAAGATATGGGGGTAAATTTAAACTATTGGATCATATTTTGTTAAATTGATCTTATCCATCCATATATTTTTATAACAAACTTTTGTAACAACCTTAGTACCAAACAATTCAAAACACTTTTATCTTTAAATTAAAATATCTTTTGATATGTTTTATTTTTTTATAATCTACTTTCACCATATTTTCTAAAATTTCGTGCTTTCAATTTAACATCCATTTTGATATAATTGTATTAAATTTAGGTTTTTTTGTTTTTAATGAGTTTATTTAAAATAATTTAATTTTTTACTACTTTAATTTTAATTTGAACCTTATCACTAAAAAAGTAGTTATCGAATACTCGCCGCTGCATTGCGCGGGTACGATGCTAGTGTTAAATAAGGATAGCCCGATAATAGTTGGTCAAAATTGACCTAAGACTAACCTAAACGGCCACCCAATATAGCCGTGGGGATGCAAAGAACTAAATCCCACGATTTCCTTACCATTCACGTCACTTAAAGTACATATAGAGTTGAATGGATCTAACAGTTTTCAATCTATTGATTCGCTGTTATTAGAAAAAGAACTCTCAACAATTTAAAATGGACATCACAAGGATACTTGGTTAATTTTATATAGAATCAAATGTGATAATGCAAATAAGATGACCCGATACTTCAGTTTAACAATTAAATTTTTTTGTTACATTTAATACGTCCACTAAAAATTTAAAACAGTTGTGAAATGTAGATTAATTATTAGAGCCCAGGGTATGGAAGACTATGGTTCGAGCCATGGCCATAACCCGAGAGCTATGGCGTCACATACCACATCCCTAGTTGCGTTTTAGCCCTTGGCGCCATACCTACCAGCCCAAAATGATAGCTATAACGCGAGCCTACGGCGCGAGACTACATCCTAGGTCGCGTATAGCTCGCGTTATATATTTTTATTTTTTATTTATTTTTATTTATTTTATTAAAAATGGGACCACTATAACACCACAATTTTTGTGTTAACCATACCCTCAATTTTCTGGTGTTATGAAGATTCTAATGTTATAGAAAGGATACTGACGTGACAGCCACTTTTTTCATAACACCACTCCACAACACGAAACCACACCCTCAACTCTTACCATGCTGCAACACATTTTTAGCAATGGATTATGGATAAACATGATATATTTAGCAATAGATTATGCACCAGCGTCTTCGAACCTATTTTAGCAATGGACGATACCCAAATAGAGACACATGTATGAAGATTTAAACACTTTATTAAAGATTTATTTTAACTTCAGTTTTATATGAGTCTATGCGCCAACCCTACACGCTTTTGAAGAACTCACAAAAAAGGACAAATGATAAAAGTCGAACAAGATGACCTAAAGAAATGACTAAAATTACCTAATACAACTGTCTAGTGTACGACATTTTTGGTGGTGCAAAACTAATGGCATCTCGACCCATAACTGTGCAAGTCTAAAGATGCCATTCGAATGACTACTGACCATACTTGTCGTTAGCAAGTTTTAACGTAGCACTATATTACTTAAAACCGAACTACATGGTACAAAAGGTTCATCATTCTGAAACAACTCAGATCAGGACATTTAGTTACGCTTGAACCAAAACGCATAGAAACTACAAAATCAAAATCCAATCCGAAGGCCAGATAGTAATCTCTTCATTTAAATAGAGCTCAAAATCAGAGCTATCAAATTTCTTTGCTATATAAGCTTCTCGCAATTGCTAACCTGACACTACACCTTGCTCTACTCCCAAACTTGAACAGAGAGCTGTTACAGGTTCTCTAAAATTGGAAAACCTGCAACATAAATGCGTCCACCTTAGAATGTTTTTAAATTTGACACTATAATTTTAAGGTGGCAAGATAGATTGGCCTAGTAACATGTCAGAACAAGTCACTTCTTAGTATGGGCTGAAATAGGCCAGACCAAAGGCTACTGCCCTGCAAACACATTTTATCCATTTATCAGAAGTTGTTTATAAAAAAATGATTATGATTGTGTTTAAATTAGTACCACAATAATATTAATAATACACAAGTCTTTGAACCTATGATTTAGAAGGTTTTCTACATCAATAATCAGTTTCAGACAAAGATCCAGTTACCAACCATATTGGCACCTTTACTAAATGTCAAAGGAGTTTGCCTTCTAACCTTTAGATTAAAAGTCTCTCGACCGAAAACTTTATGATATAGTTAATATATAGTAAACATTGTGAAGTGATAGAGCTAAAACGACTTGTGAAGATTTGAGGTCTAAAAAGTATTCCAAAAAATTGGGCATTAGTAAAATAAGTTTGAAGCTTTACCGAGTTTAGAAAGATGATGCACTATTGAATCAAGATCAAGCACCTTCCTTCTGCTTAAGAGTGATCTTGTCCCTTAAACATAGAGCTATCCCTTGGGTCTTGCTCCTAATTCGAATATAGCCACTAAGCTTACCATCTGCCTGCTTCTCGACGCTCAGATGTACCAAAGCATCCTCTTGAAAGGTGCTTTTAGCATATAATTAGCAGCCAGGAAGACACAGTGACCTTCCATACCAGACCCGAAGCAAGCATCACCCATAAAGAACAAAAAAGTTAGGCATCTCATTAGCACAGAAGATGGATTAAAAGAAACCTTCAATATTCCTAATATGTTGTTATAGAAATTTTGTAACTCTGTCAAAATAGACAAGGATAGGTAGCATACGGAGGAGTGAGGCACTTCATTTTTGTTGAGTTAATGATATGATCCAAAAAATCTTTCTCGTCTCGACAGTGCTGATAGCAACCTGAAAAGTCATTAGATAGAACATGCATCAATGAGAACATATACATGATAATCCAATTAATAGACATATCTCTAGTGAAAGTTGATTTATCATTTTATGCAATTACCCCTTTTAGGTAGTACTGTGTATAATTAAAAAAAGATTACCGACAACTAAATGTTCTTAGAACTCGCACTCTAAACCCTACCATATGATGATTATTCTACATAAAGTTACTTTGAATCCTAAGCCAGAATAGGAGTCGACAGCTATTTAATACCAGATATATTGAGGAGAAAGTAATACCTTGTTTTCCCACTCAAATTCTGCCCACATACTTCAATAAGCTGCATCACTACAAACTGTTGGAGAGATATAGTCCATAATGTCAATATGAATATCATTTAGGACAACAACATTACGCTCAAGTATATTTGAAGTCTCATAAAAAATGTTCCCAAATATGACTCCACTCTCAGTTGATGACACCTTTATGTTTGCTTTTATCTGCTTGCTTGCTTATCAGAGTATAGTTTTGTGGCCGCTCAACAAGTTTAAGGTCACCCATGGTGGCTAATTCCAAACACAGATTCTGGAGTCTCTTTAGTTCGGTTGATAACTGATACTTCAAGGGCAATGTCATAGTAACTATTAGTGACAAATGCCTCGACATACAGAGAGTAGCTAAATCCAATTAGTTGAATAATACGATTCAGCTTATTTGCAGCATCTCCCTCCTTAAAAAATTCACCAGTAGCACGTTTTAGGTCAGCTTTGCGTAGTCCAGCTTTGCGCCTTTCAGATCCTGGAAATTATATCATAAGTTTAATTTTTCCCATCTTTGTCACTATTAAAGGGAATTTAATGCATTTGACTAATTGTCTGGTATACAATATCCATTTCTTGCAATTGAATCGAATGAAAGGACTAAAGTTCAAGATATTGATGATACTTGTTGTTTCGATAAGATTTGCATCACGTAGATCAGCATATTGGAGGTCAGCGTCACGTACATCTGCACCCTTTTAGACTGGCATTGGTCAATTTGGAACCCTGAGAAATAGAGAAACATAGATGTGATTAGAGATATTAAAATCAGTCCTCATCACATGACCTGTCATTGTAGACCTCCTGCACCCGAGGTAGGCCCAATGGCGCATAACATGTAAACCCAAAACTAAAAATTGACTGATTACAAAGTAAAATGTGTAAAGAGGTTGTAATGTCTGAGTTTCATAACTACCTTCTTTTTCCGCCTCTTGGTTTCATCTCCCTAAAGAAAGTACCAAATAAATGCATGTGTATCGGCTTTAGTTAAATACTTATTAGCGAGGTGATTTGACATGTTCAACAGACCATTTAAAAACTTGTTTTGTTTATAATTATTCATGTCTTAATTGTGTTAACTAAATTACCACTTCGTAATTAAAACATTGGAACTAACCTTTGCTAATATAATTCATGTTCTCTATTTTATCTTCCTCACTTTCATCTGATTCGTCAACGGAAACCTCAGAAATATCTTCAGTTTCAAGCTTGCTTCTCTCGGAGTCAGATGCAGCAAGCTCGGAATTTGTGGGTTGATCTTGTTTCCAATCCTCAACTGCTAGAGCTTGTTATTTCCCAATCCTTAGTTCGTTTTAGGTTTTCATCCTCCTCCTGTCAGAGATAGATGAGAAAGTACTGATTTAGCAGATATTTATCTATTATTATGTGCGATTCAAAGATTAAGAATTTTGTAAATATAAATTAAAGTAAACTTCAAGTGAAATAACTGATAACTTACGTGGTTTCTCGTATAGCCTCGGTAATAGGTTTGTCGTAGGCATATGTAGACAACAAAAAGAAAAAAAAATACCCAAGCATCGTGACTACATTTTTTATTGAAATCACCTCTTCATCTTCTACGTGATTGACCCAAAGACCCATCATCTGCATCTTCTGCACTGGACTAAATTGTTGGCGAACTCTTGAACCTCCCAGGAAACTTCACCGGCGCAGGGATTCACGGGCATGTTTTTCTTCAAGGATCGGTAAGAGTGGCACGGGTGTAGGTCTGGTGAACTGGTGGTCATCTGGAACTTTACGGTTAGAGATTCTTTATATCTTCATGTCTTTGCTGGTCAGCCAAGTCTCGAGAGGTCCAACCATCATCATCTTATTGATGTGGCGAAAAAGCTTGACAAGTTCTTTTTACCAATATTCTCTAGGGAAGCAACCAATCACTTCCATCTGAGATACTAACTTTGTGATGCTAAATGTAGTATCCCTAGACAATCAAGGTGGCATAATATGGTAAAACATCATCGTTTAATATCCAAAATATTCAATTCACAAATAAACCGAGAGCCTTTTGCATAAGTCAGTAGAAAAGGATAAGCCATAGGAAGGCAAGAATTATGTTCTGGACTGTATTTTTAAAAAGAATGAAATTCAAGTTGAGACCGTGTTTTGGGTTAATTGATGCCGACGCGTGTGCCAAATAATACAGTCGGCTCGGCATGGGTCTCTCAGTTTCTTCTTTAGAGTATACTATATTCAGGCTCTACGGCTGATGCATCGATCTCGAATGATGGCACTTCCCTTCCAAAATTAGCCCATAAAGTAAAAGTTATCATTGACCATGACTTTAAAGTCCAATAAAATGAACAATTAGCCTTACCTCTCTGGCAGTACCAGCATGAACCATGGCTCCTTTCATAGGATTTTCTAAAGCTATCACTTCTGGTTGGACAACCTATTAAATGACGGGGACCACAATAAGACAAACATAAAGACGCTAATGATCCAGTTTCACGTATTCTCCTTGACGTATTAGTAAAGAATAAACATTCGAATGTTATTTGGCATTACTACATGCTATATTTTTACTCTCAGACAATGCTTAAATGCTACAAATACAAACTTTATGGATGTGTAACTTCTAATGTCCTTATTTGGAAAAGAATAGGACAACAGATTCTAAATAATGTTAAACCATTCTGCTTCTAACAGAATGTCAGTGATGATACCACTAAAGGTTCTAAAATATAGTCACTAAACATACCTTCGAAATTTACAGGCGACGGAACGTTGAGCATGAGGCTAACCTACGGCGAGGGAGATGGGTGCACACCAAAGCTGCTTATGGACCATTCAAATGAGAGCATCCGGATGTGAATTTTGAACCAGAAATGGTTGAAGAGTGAGATTTTAACATATCCAGATTGCTGAACGTGTGATTCTAACTCATGCTTATGTATACGAACATACATTTCAGAGCATCACAATCGAGATTCTACCACATCATAAGCAGATTTAGTCACATTCATTCATTTTCTCACCAATGAAAAATACCATTTATCCAAACTCATTCCTATGTACAACAATATACACCCTAATGCATCAAAGTTAAACTTCTAACACATCACAAGGATATTCAAGCACATTCATTAAAATTAAACTATAATGTAGTAGAAATAAAGCTGCAATGTAGTAAATCAGGCATATGAACAACACGAGTAACCTACTGCATTAAATGCATTAGAATTTAAACCTTAATGTAGTAGAAATAAAGTTTTACTGCATTCAATCATGCATATGAAGAATGTACGTAACCTACTTCATTACAATGCATTAAAATTAAACTGTAATGTAGTAGAAATAAAGCTACAATGTAGTAAATCAGGCATATGAACAACACGAGTAACCTACTGCATTAAATACATTAGAATTTAAACCTTAATGTAGTAGAAATAAAGTTTTACTGCATTAAATCATGCATATGAAGAATGTACGTAACCTACTTCATTACAATGCATTAAAATTAAACTGTAATGTAGTAGAAATAAAGCTGCAATGTAGTAAATCAGGCATATGAACAACACGAGTAACCTGCTGCATTAAATACATTAGAATTTAAACCTTAATGTAGTAGAAATAAAGTTTTACTGCATTCAATCATGCATATGAAGAATGTACGTAACCTACTTCATTACAATGCATTAAAATTAAACTATAATGTAGTAGAAATAAAGCTGCAATGTAGTAAATCATGCATATGAACAACACGAGTAACCTACTGCATTAAATGCATTAGAATTTAAACCTTAATGTAGTAGAAATTAAGTTTTAATGCATTAAATCATGTATATGAAGAATGTACGTAACCTACTTCATTACAATGCATTAAAATTAAACTGTAACATATTAGAAATAAAGCTGCAATGTAGTAAATCATGCATATGAACAACACGAGTAACCTATTGCATTAAATGCATTAGAATTTAAACCTTAATGTAGTAGAAATAAAGTTTTAATGCAGTAAATCATGTATATGAAGAATGTAAAACCTACTGCATTACAGTGCATTAAAATTTAATCTGTAATGCAGTAGAAAGAAAAATGCAAGTATCGTAATACATTACAGTGCATTAAAATTAAACAGTAATGTAGTAGAAAGAACAATGCAAGTGACCTACTGCATTACAGTGCATTAAAATTTAACTGTAATGCAGTAGAATAAAATTTGCTTATTATTATTAAATTTTTACCAAATCACATGCATAGTATTAGTTTTACTCCATCATAATATTAATTCTACTCAATCATAGTGTTAATCCTACTCCATCATAGTTATGATTTACCAAATCACTTATAGAGAACTTTATAATTCTTATTGAGACATTATATCAAACACATTTTATACATCAATCATAAACAGACACTTGCACAAAACCTTATATATGTTTGATATCCTATCGCATTCTAGAGCATTATAATGCATTTTTAACACATTTTCTACCTATGAACAACGAAAGTAACCAACTTCATTACACTATATTTTCTACCACATCAAACCCGTAAGTAACTTACTACATAACGGTCTCATACCTAGTACATTAGAATGTTAAAGTAGTGCATCACAATTATGATGTCTTATTGAGACATTATATCAATCACATTGTATGCATAAATCATAACCACACACTTACCCATAATCTTCTACATATTTGATGTCATATCGCTACATCGACCATGGTTACTATCATTGGTTATCATCAGAAGATCAGCGTGACTGATTCCGATTGCTTTCACCGATCGTCGTCACCATATTTGACCACCTTCATCATTGTAGATCACCATATATGTTCGAGCCATGGATTTACAGTTTTGATTCGATTGATATTGAAAGATTTGATAGATTTGATTGGGTTTGATATGGAAATGATCGACTTTATTGTGTGTGTTTTTTTAAGAAACAGATATGATCTTTTTACTAGTTTTTAAAATTTTATATAATTGGTGTTTTAAATTTTATTATTTTCAAGAATTGCCCCTAAAGTTTGAGAGTTTACAAAAAGACACCATTTTTTTTTATCAAATTTAGTGATTTTGATCCAAGGGCTAAGAATTCACCTCATTTATTTTATTATAGGATTTGTTTTATAATAACCCCACTCTATATATATATATATATATATATATATATATATATATATATATATATATATATATATATATATATATATATATATATATATATATATATATATATATATATATATATATATATATATATATATATATATATATATATATATATATATATATATATATATATATATATATATATATATATATATATATATATATATATATATATATATATATATATAT